>JASTWQ010000045.1:600000-1111883 GCA_035220615.1 Leptothorax acervorum | reverse complement strand
TTTAATAAAAGAATATAAATAAAATTTTGCCTGGAATGTTAACATTGCTAATACTTTTCCTAATATCGATTTCAGTTTTAATTAATACTGTTCAATGTTCATCTTATTATACGTCCTAGATATATGTTAGATATAATATGAATAGAATTGTGTGACGTATACTTGCGAGACAGTGTCTGTACAACATTATTTCATAAAGGTACTCTCAGATAAAAAAATAATCATTAAACAAACATTTTCTTGTTAAATATATAGCTCGAGAAATGAAAGAAAATACCTATATCGTATTAATATAACAAGTACACGACATAATATATGTGATTATTATTGGTTACCAAAATAAAAGAAAATCAGCAATTATCGTAAAGATGGAAATAAATAAGATATAAACAAACATATCCATATTCTTTATGACGCAACGTGCAATATATAATAAAATATAATAAATACATACCTAGATGATAAAATTGGAATTGTATATGAGGATGGAAGCATAGATTAGCGGAAGCGACAATGACCGCGTCGCACTCTCCAGACCGAATCTGCTCGTAAGCTTTCACTATAGCATAGCTACTTGAACTACATGCAGTATCAATATTATGCGATTGTCCAGTAACGCCGAGCCAGTAAGAAATTTGGTTTGCCATGAGGGAAACGAAGCTGCAGCCAATCTTAGATAATCCAGCGAGCTAAATTCAATACATGCTTATGAATATATTTAAAGTAGTGTACAAATAATAAATTAAATAATTATTTTTTAAACTGTTTAAAACTATAATTTTCTATTTTTTCTGTATTTGCAACAAGAATTTTACAAATAGTTATTATTTTAATTCTTACATAAATTTCTATTAATTATGCTGTATATAAGTATATATTAATTAAATATATCACACCTGAGGTTTATAACAAAAATACGATTGAGTCTCAGACACAGAAATGGCTGTAAAAACACTCGTTTTTGTTCCCGATAATTCTTTTGGGTTTATACCCGCATCGATAATTGCTTCGTAAGTATGCTCGAGTAACATTCTAGTCATAGGATCCATTAAATTAGCTTCCGTAGCGGGTATATTGAAAAATTCTGAATCGAATTTCTCTATATTGTTGATTTTACCAATTCGATTGGGCATATTAAAAGCTATATAAGAAATAAATATTATAAGAAAACAAGTAACAAGTAAAAGTGGCTTTGAGAGTACGCGGTTGACAGTGCATAAGTTAACGTTACATCGATATTTAATAACTAATAGGATATGTAATTATACATCGGACGTTTCGAGTTTGCTTTGAACAATCTTCAGCGGCAATAATTAAATCAAAATAATCTCACGCTCTTTGACCAGATATAAGTGAGTAATTTCAAAATTTGGTAATCTAAAAATAGTGTAATTTTCTACGAGGAAATTCAAGTGAAACATAGCTAATGATCATAGTTTATAATATGATCGAAATAGAAATAATCTGTCAGAACTCGAACGACAAGAGAAGTGAAGGCACTCACCCACCAGCTGGCAGAACACAACGGTGAGTTCATATTTGATAAGAATATTTATGTTATATATACTTTTCTCTTCTTACATAAAAATAATGTTTTTAAAGATTCATAATATGTATCTAATTTGTTTTTAACTTATAATACCAGAAATAACAAAGTCATGAAAATGTTTGAATTAATGAAAGGTAGGTAATTTAGAATTTTTGACATAAATTATGATTGTTTTCGTTATATATATTACAGTATAACACAGTTTTCTCGATTGACATTGTTTTAAAAAATTTTTGGATTAAATATTGCAAATCTTTAAAAAAAAATTACGATTAATATAAAATACAAATATTTTTTCTAATAAGTTTTTTAAGTATATCTTAATGTTTAAAGAAAAAATTATTACAATTGTTCCACCGTCCATGATCGCTCGAACCAAGATCCATCTTGTTAAAAAGATTGTCTTCAAATTCTTTTAAATTGTCACTATTAGGAAATCGGCCAGCAATACCAGAGATAACGATTTCTTCTTCATCATCGACGCTGTTATACGAGTTCGGTCGAGTCATAGTATCTTATTTTTTCAAAGCAGATAAATTCTACAATAAAATGTCATTATTTATTTTTGAGAAAACAGATACAAATACAAAATAAAAAAATTAAAAATAAGATATTGATCCACCAATATTATTAAAACAGAAAATGTGTTTATTTGAATCGACACAATTGGAAAATATAATGTTCTCTTACGACGTTTCGACCCCAAGGATTGGGTTTTTATCAAGTGACCTATAGGTTGACCAGAACCATCGCTTCACACCAACATTTTAAGATTATGATAGTTTTTGCCGAAAAAATCACGAGTCAAAAGATGTGTAATGTTAACGAGTGGTAAGATCGCTTGATGTAAATTTCGTAAAACCTCCGTGCATTCGCACATACTGACAATGTGTCGATTTAAATACACAAAATAAAGAAAAATAAACAAATATAGTTGAAAATTACATATACGTACCAATAGGAAGTGGGAGCACCGTGGCAATTGAAACATTCAAGAGTGAAGTTAAAACGCAACTAAATCACATATCTCCGATCCTGTTATTATACTTCTTCAACATACATATTAATGTTGCAGTCGATTAAAATTTTAAATATTTTAATAGCTTCCGTTACGGTATGTTTGTTACACAATCGTGGCAATTACTGAGGCAGATAATTTGCTAATATCTACATAATAACAGAATGAATTCAGAAACAAAATGCCAAAAATTATTATGTATTATTATTTTATGTTTGTGAGTATTATCATGAGTTTAAATATATTGTGAAATAATTTAATTAAGAAAGTAAAACAATCGTTATTTTACTATCTAATAAAGTGAGATATAATTATTATTTATATTAGTACACGTAAGTTTACGAACTAAATTAGTTAGAACAGTCCAAGATTATTGAAAAACGAAGTTTTTTTTTATATATTTTAAAGTTTACATTTGAATAAAGATATACAAGCCCGATCATGCTGACAAATGTAAATCTATCTATTCTACGAATCTTTGCGCGCATACACACACGCAATGCATTTGTTCTAATTTTGATTTTATTTAGATTGATTTTTTTCATCAATGTTGAATATATTTAATTAACTCATGAGTTGTGGCCAAAATGGAATAAACATTAAAACTAACAAATACATATATACGAAAATACGATTTTTATTCTCGCTTTCTTTGAACTGGTTGGGTGAGTGACTTCACTTCTCTCTGTTGGTCAGGTTCTGACTGTCATTTCTGTTTCGATTATATTACAAATTATGATTATTAACCAAATTTTACTTAAATTTTTTCGTAGAAAATTACACCATGCTTTAGACTTTAGACCACCCTATTTAGAAGTGCTCACCTTTGCTTATCGGAGAGCGTAAGATTATTTTTTAATTTGAAATACTACCGCATCGTTGAAGGTGGCTTAAAGCAGAGCCGAAATGTTTAGTTATGTATTGTATCTTATTAATTATTAAAGTTTTATTATGTAACATCAACTCTCTCTTACGCACTATTAAACGCGTTGCGTCAAGTTTTTTTGCATTAAATATTTTCTAAATTTTGATTAAATTTTTTAAAAATATGCAACAGCTTCTTTCCAAAGATTTATTCCTATCTGGTGCTATTTTCTGATATCATACTTTTTGTAGGTAAATAGGCGTATACTTGGCGTCTCTTTCGTATTTTGTTTTAAAGATAAGTTTTTATAAATTATTAATAACACATAATTCACGTGTGACATATAAATGTGCATTGATTTACTCTCATTGTTATATCTACTTTGCATAATGTATTCACGTGTTTATTTACGCATTCACAATATAAACAATATCCACTAAACTTTGATATTGGGTGCATATGCTAATTTTAATTGTATGTAAAATTATCATCAAGCGATGCCAAATACGCAAAAAGGAGACTAACTATGTCGTTGCGTAAAACCGAAAACGTCAAGGCGCTACCAATTAATTTATCTGGAATTTTTACGTCAAACAAACTTTCGAGTAAAATATATCCGTAAAAAATCACCTTTTTCAAAAAGGTAAAAAAAGGCGCCAAGTACACGCGTAGTGTAGTTTGTTATCTACACCTTGAAAAAGCCTAAGTAACAAGTGGTACGTAATATCTTTGTACCTCGAAAAAACCCAAGTAGTAGTATCTTTATTTCAAAAATATTGAAGCCCAAGTAGTACATATAACAAAAATGCGTTACCTTATTCAATCCAAGTAATAACTATTTAAAAAAAAACGAAATAAAATCTTGAAATTGCGCCAATTACAAAGGGAGAACATACATATTGCATCAAAAAATAATTGTTGTCCTTCTTTCAAAAATCTTTACATTGTGTCAATTAGAAAAAGAATGTATGATAACAATTTTTTAAATTTAAAAATTTTTATTGAATTCAAGAGAATACAAGATATTTAAATACAAAGTTTATATATGCATTTTCCAATGGATATGATAACAATTTTATAACACCAAAAATTTGTAAATCCAACAAGAAAATACAAGGTACTTAAATACAAAGTTTACAAGTTTATATATGTATTTTTCACAATGGAATAAAATTTAATCACAAAGAATTACAGAGGTTATAGTACAGAATAAAAGTATTTTATTAAAATAAATAAATTTCTTTTGTCAAATAACTTGGCGCTACATCTTTTACAATACACAACGCACACCTTACAAATATAAATTTATCCAAAACTTAATTCTAATCGCTTTCACAATATACAGTTATGTGCAAAATAATAGCACCGGCTGAAAAGAATGAAAAAAATTCTAAATTTTAACAAAATTCATTTTTTAATTATCTTTTTGTAATGTAATAATGAGATGTTATGTTTATGTTTCCATTAATTCATGTATATCTATAATAGTATCATTTTTCATATAACTGTACAACGCACGCATTATAAATGTAATATTACATTAACGGACAAAAATCTATGGTCGGAATTCCCATCTTGACACACAGTTGCCACTAAGGATGGTCACAAGTACTTCTCTCAAAAAACTCTGAGTTCTACTTCCTCTCAATCACGGACTTACATCGGTGATCTCCGACGAGGAGCATTGTTACTACCTATCGAAGACCATTGTTTCCGATATGCAGAAACTGCACCATAAATCAGCATATGTTTTCGCTGACTGCGGCTCCGATCTTTTCGGTAATCATGAATTCTGTTAAATTGTTTATCGTGACAGCGTATAATTTCGAATTTGACTTTGACCTTTGTAAATCTGACTGTTTTTCTCTAACGCGTTATTTTGTCTTCGACGATGATTGTCTTGCAATGTGAACTCCAACGGTTATTTTTATTTTAATTATTGTCTTTATTTAATTTCTTAGATGTAATATACCATCTTATGCTCTGAGGAAGACAAAGTTAGGTCGAAACGTTAGCTAATTAGAGATATATTTTTAAAAAAATTATAATTTTTTATTAACACCCAAATATTGCTCGGAATATCGGCCGTATTCTATTACTTAGATATTATATTAATATATACGTATCTACATACTACAATACATATTGTGTTATGTATAATATTTTAGTAAAATATATATTATATATTTATATCACCAAAACTCCCAATTAATAAAGTAGGTGTATACATTTATTGTATTATATTATCTTCTATCTTATCATCTTCTATCCATTCTTCATTAATAGCTGATATAACTTTGTCGTTGTCCATCATTGTGATATGAGTACCTTCCACATAATGAATTTGCACTTTACCTTCAGTAACCTGAAAATAAGTTTCTTGTTAGAAAGTTTCTTATTATTTTTAAAATTATAGTCTTATTTCAAAAACTTTCATCCAAATTAGATTTACCTTATGTAGACCATAATCCTCTTCAGTAAAAGAGGCACTCGAAAATGTGGGTTTTAGCAATGTTATAGGTGATTTAAGGCGAGGTAATGAAGATATATTATAATCCTGTATAGCAATTATATGATTGTAAATTGTCAAACATACAAGTTTTTGATTTTCAATGGTCAATATATTTAACTCCTTTGGAAAGTAATCATGAAATATTTTTAATTTCTCTTCCCATGTGTTACATTTATTCAACTCTGACAAAAACTGTAAAGAACAATATTTATACTTTGTATGATTAGTAATAAAAAATATGCTAAATTAAAAATAATATCTGCGTTTTGTTTTATTGGATTCTTCAAAACTTTTAAAGATTGATTTTAAATATGCTTTATACTTGGAATTTTTGCATGAACTCACAATGTCACAGAAAATTAAAATACAATTCAATTAAATATGTATTACAGCATCTGCAAAAGTGTTTTTAAAATTTTAAATCTATTTAAAAAAATTGTTATTTTTTACTTAATATACATTTATAAACATTTTTTATATACTTGGAAGACATTGTTTATCTTTATTTTCTGATGTATATATGTATGCATATACACAAAACAAGATGAGGCAAACATTTTGTTTTACTTTTTTAAATACGGAATTTCTGAAGAATACTCATATTGCAATTAGTGTACTACTTTATGGATGTCTACTTTATGTGTGTTCTTATTTTATTTAAATTTATACGAAATTAAATTTATATAAATAATTTTTATAGTAAAAAGTTAAAGAGCCTTTTTATAATTTACTAACCATTTCTTTGTTAACTTTGATATACATTTCCATTATTGTGTGTAATATTATATTTTGTAACTCTTCTTGTGAAGAAAAGACCATATATTGATTAATTAAAAATTTCATTTGTTCAGGAGCTCCGTCTATTAGTATTAACCGTCCTAAGAAATTATTAGCTTCTAATAATCTTGCTAATTCGATGGCAATTAAGGATCCAAAAGAATGACCAACTATTAGGAACTTCTTTTGATCTTTCATCTTCTTCAACATGTGCTAAGCAAATAAATATGAATGTATGAGCTGTAGTAATGTAAAAAAGAGATTTGTAATTATAAAATATTATTTATCTATGTAAATTACAAAAAATAATCAATATAAAAATTTTAAACAATTTAAAACGTCTTACAGGCAGCAAATAAGTGGCCGATTTCATCACTGAATGACTGTCGGGAATACTAAGTACACCATGTTGCAAACACGTTGCCAAAGATTTAATTCCTGATGCTATAGATTTATATACGCTTAAGCTCCCTTCGATTCCTGGTAAGAGAAATATATTGTCCCTACCATCCTCCTTTTTTGTGGCAAGTTCTACACAGATATTTGAAACAAAGTCTGAATCCTTCATTTTTTGGATCAATATATCCAAACCTTCCAAATGACTTGTATCAGTGTTTTTTGTGTCATGTATCTTTCCTAGTTCGGCTGTATTTGTCATTTGTTTAAGTTTAACAAAATTTAGAGTTCTAATGTCTTGCGCTGTCAAGGAAATATCGAACTCTCTTTCCAAAGTTTGCTTAATTTCAACTGCCATCATCGAATCCATACCCATTTCGGCTAGTGGTACGTTTGGTGGCACTGCGTTTATGTTCTTCAATCCTATATTGAAATAAATTAAGAATTATATAGTTAGATAAATTGTATGTCTCTTTATTTAATTTTCTAAAATCGAATAGCAATAAATTTAAAACTGTAACGTAAGATTCAATGCGTTACATTCTTTATATGATTATGAACTCAGTCATTTTAATACAAATACTTAATAATTGGGAACATTGTTAATTATTCTCTAATTAGCACATATTAGTATACATTTTATTTGTGAAGTTTTTCAAATTTTTGGAAAGTTTTCTAATGTTGTAAGACGCTAAAGGAACTTTTAAATAATATATAAGAGATGTAAGCGAGGAAAAGTTTTATCTAGTCTTTAAGCAATAGAGGAGCAAAAACTAGCAAACACAGGCGATCTATAAAGGATGTCTGATAATACTTAAGTGTAGCACCCGCAGAGAATATAAGTAAAACGGATTAAATTGTATAGAAAAGTCCTGGCGTTATATGACATAACCGTTTAGCGATTATTACAATAAATAATAAGTTATTAATTAATAAAATTTGCAAATCAACGTGCATTCGCGCGATTCGGCGAGAAGAGACGGACCAGTGTTTGTGGTTGCTACGCGCGCGAAAGCTCAGCATGACTACGTTTACACCCAGCGACCTGATCGCGACCTGACCTATAGCGTGACTCAAAAATCTAGTTATCAACCGTTTACACCAAAAGAGATCGAAAAATAGACGGGATCGTATTTCGGGTTTGCCATGAATTCATCGGTTTAACGGCAAGCGTTTTCTGCGTTTTGTGTGCTATCCGTTTGTGCCTAGTCAGTAGAGATTCAGTCTCATCATTTTGAAGTGTCTTCCTGTGATTCCACTGTTGTATTGAAAGCTGTTTATACCTATGATACTGATTGTGAGTTGAAGAGAATAAGGGTGAACAAGTAAAGTATGAACGATAAATCGAATCATGATTGAAAATGACAACCAAACTGCTGAATTATGATTGCAGCTACAACGATAATTGAAAAATATAGTCTATTCTCTTTTTTAACATGATAATATGGGAGGATATGTGTGTTTGATTAAAAAATGTCCATTGTAAAATCTGCTGTGCTAGCAAATTTTTTTTTCCGTGTAGAAAAACCTTAACCTTAGATTCTTCTGCACAGTTATTTAAATCAAAAATTAAATCGAATCGATTTAATTAGGGGGGGGGGGGGAAGAGGATTTACTAAAGCTGTGTTTTAAGACAATTTTAGCCGGCACGCAGTTTTCTAAGGTTGGGAGGAAATATGTGCAACACATACAAAAATAATAATAGGCTACTAAAAGATCTAAGCTCGGACCGTAATTGGTAAGTTTACTCTATATTGATTGTTATCATAACGGTCCTTTTACACTTAATATTTTAATGGGTTAAGTCTACTGCAATTGTGAGAGATAGTTTCCTAAAATATTGTATGTACCTACGTATTGCTTTAAATTTAATTTTGCGCATAAAATATATTTTACAAAATATTACTTATTGAATAAATATATTTGTAATAACATTTTGATTTTACCTCTTTTTCATGGCATTATATTTGGTTCTTTTGCATTGCATTTTTTGAATAAATATTTTATTCTTGTGCCAAATAATATTTATAAAATAATTTTGCGTAAAACACTATAAAATATACTTGGATTTTTTTACCATTTTTTGATGTACTCAACTCATTTCCCTCTTTGTACTATTATAATATATTGCGTACTTCTACATTATTTCTCTTGTGTAAATGTCTATATACATATATATAGTACCTACAAACCTTCATTAGACCGATAATTATGTGATTAGAACTACTACTAGGTATGGCATAATGACAGCTGTGTTAAAACACACCAAAAATATATACAATATATAAGGAATCTAAAACTCATTTTGTGATAATAATAGTAAATATTTTAAATATTTCTTTATATTAGCTTTGTTTAAAATTGCTTACCCATGATAAGAGCAACTGTTTCATAAATATTCATTGTTCCGCCAACCTTTGCTTTCTCAGCAACAACCATACTGCTTACGACAGGTCGCTCCTGTAGCAGGAATACTTCTAATGTATCCAAACAGGAAGATATTCGTTGTTGCAATGTACCTCCAATAACCAATTCTTTATTTTCTTCTTGCATATCTGCTACGAGTCCGACATCACCAACAGCACCCCATTGTATTGCTAAACCGTGTAGTCCTTCTTCTATCCTTTTTTCACAGATTCTCTCCATTACCGAATTAGCCATGCCATAATTTGTCTGGCCTGCGTTTCCTCTTCCACTTGCGACGGAGGAAAAAACGACAAAATGTTGAAGTTGTGGACAGATCGTTCTCGACAATTCGTCCATTTTTTTCGTCATCCATGCTTTTGCTTTGAATGAATCCTCGAACGTTTGCGGTGATTGATTTTGAAATATACAATCTTTTAAAACAACTGCAAGATTAAATATAGCATCCACTGGTGCTCTTTCCTCAGCAAATTTTAATATAAATTCACAGTCTTCATGTTTCAAAGTATCATCGACTGTAACGATCTGTACATCTACACCGTTAGATCGCCACAGCTTTACTTTTGATTGCTGATAACCTGTTCTAATCCCAGTTCGTGATGTCAAAACTAGATTCTTTGCACCTCGAAGAGTCAACCAATCTGCTAGCTCTAAACCAAAACCACCTAGTCCACCCAAAATGACGTAACTTTTATGTTCCAAACAATAATATTGTAGGTGAGCAAGTATAGGAGCATCCAAGGGCTCATTTTCTTCCGGAACTTTTATTATTACCTACAAGCAATCAATACAATTATTGTTAATACAATTATTACTATAAAGCAAAACATAATAACAAAAAATTTTATCTTTTTTTTCTAATTATTAATATTATTTTGTATTTATTATTATTATATTATATTATATATTTGTGATTCTCAATAAAGGCCCAGTTACGTCGATAAAAGTTGTTTTATTTTTATATTATATATATATATACAGGGTGTCCCATTTTAACTTAGACAGCTGAATAACATGAAAAATTGCAATGTAATCAAAAAATGTTTTAGACAAAAGTTGTATGGTCTAAAGGGGGACATAAGATGGTGGCAATGATTTGACTTTGGATGGTCGTTTGAAGCTCACGTGAACGTCACCTTCAATTTCTTAAATGGAACCCCCTATATTGTAGTATATCGCTTGAAAGGGCATAAAATAAGAAAAATTTTGGCGCAAACCAGAGGTCGATACGTTGATCCGTTCGGGAGTTATTTAGGGTCAAAAATTGACTTTTTTCAACTTTGACTTTAAATAACTCCCGAACGGATCAACGTATCGACCTCTGGTTTGCGCCAAAATTTTTCTTATTTTATGCCCTTTCAAACGATATACTACAATATAGGGGGTTCCATTTAAGAAATTGAAGGTGACGTTTACGTGAGCTTCAAACGACCATCCAAAGTCAAATCATTGCCACCATCTTATGTCCTCCTTTAGACCATACAACTTTTGTCTAAAACATTTTTTGATTACATTGCAATTTTTCATGTTATTCAGCTGTCTAAGTTAAAATGGGACACCCTGTATATATATATATATGTATATATATAATTTCAATATTGCATTTTATGATTTAATTTTGTTATTGCAAGGAATACCAAATATTTATAATACTTAAGATAGAAGCGAACAAAACTTATACTCTTTAATAATAATAAAAGATGTTGAAATAGTGTTACTTTTAATATAAATTATATTAATGTAAAACATTATTTAGTTAAATTTAATTTAACTAAAGTAACTAAACATTTGTTACTAGCTTTACAACATTATTTAAATGAAAAGAATGTTTTACATGTCTTAATAATATAATTAGTTATTCCTGTATATTACGAAATATCGTACCTTGCCAATATGTTTTCCAGTAGCCATATATCTAAATGCAGCTTCTATCTCATTTCTTTTAAAGACGGTTCTACTTAGCGGTTTAATAATGCCTTTTTCTAAACTTTCTGCGATTCCCTTCCATACTTTTATCTTTTGTTTTGAATGTTCAAAAAAGAATCTGTCTAATAAAATAGCATAGAAACTGATGCCTTTAGAGAAAGCAGATGTGTCCAATGGATTATTAGCAATCATATCAAATTTTCCAATTTCTAAAAAACGACCTCCATTTGCTAGACAACGAACAGATGCTTGCAATTTCTCTTCGGCTAAGGAATTCAATACGATATCCACCCCACGACCTCTTGTACGCTGCATAATCATTTGTTCAAAGCTTGTATCTCGAGAGTTTCCGATATGATCTTCTGGAATAGAGGGGAACGTTTCTCTTATAAACTTTCGTTTCTCGACAGTTCCAACTGTCGTAAACACTTCGCAACCTTCGTAAAGCGCAAAATGGATCGCAGCTTGACCAACACCTCCAGTACCAGAATGGATCAACACCTTGTCTCCTTTTTTTATTTTACCCTTTGTGTACAAAGCATAGTAGCAGGTGCTGTACACACACGGAACCGTTGCTGCATCTTCCATTGTCCATTCGTCGGGTACGCTCCAACTGAGATATTTGTCGGGCACGCATATATTCGTTATTCCTCTAAACATAATAAATTTTGGAAGCATATAATTTTGTGTAATTATCACATGAAGATAATGTTACAATTATGTTTATTATAATTATATATATCTATATATATATATATTATAAAATATATATAAATAAAATGGAATTTCTTTTATTTTGTGTTTTATCTGACGTACTTTTGACATAAATAAAATTTAATCTGATAAATTTGAAATTAAATATTAAATTGTTACTACTAAATGTGAATAGTTTCCTTTATTATAAGTAAATATTGATAGAGAAAAAAGAGACATGACTTTTACCCATATAAGGACATTCCCATTAATCTCTGCCCATGTATATCAAGTCCAACAAATTCAAAGCCGAGTAAATCAGATGAGTTGTTAAAATATATTGCCATCGTTTGAATTTTACCAGTAGCCAACATAATATCTCTAAAATTTAGAGGTGAATAAATTACATTAACGAGATCTTCACGTTTAATGTGGGAAGGTATATTGTACTGCATCCAGCAAAGAGTATTCAGATCTCCTTGTACCTGTCACAAATGGACATAAATAATTATTATCTGTAATAAAATTAAAACAGAAATATATTTCTTGACGCACCATCTGTTTAACATAAGCACTTTGTATGAGTTTTGGTTCTAACGATGGTAATGGAAAATGCCTGTATGATCCCCAAACGTTACCCGAACGTAAAACATTGATAGGTAGATCCAACTGCAGCTGCTTCATATACAATGGCTCTTGCAAAGAAAAAGTAGGCGCTTTGTGATCTTGAATAAATACGCCTTTAATTACTTCGCCGCCTGATTCTTTTCGCAAACAATTAATAAGACCGAGTAGTCCGGATTCGAAATCTTCTTCCGCGACGAGAATTATCTCCGTATCTACACCAATCTCGTTTTGAACAGTCATGATTGTTTTCAGTTCATCTACCCACGTAAACTCATAATTGTTCACATGTACAATCCTCTGGTTTCTCGCAATATTTTGCGTTTTTCTTAATAATAAAAGCGTCTTTTTATTTATTTGCTTCTCTAGTACGACATTTAACTCATATGTTTTTAGGCATGAATAATCGTAGACCGCACCGGAATTCCTCCAGAGTCAGTAAAAAACCCTGCGGCATTAATAGAGACAGCAACTGTTTATATAATTTTTTGCTATTCTTTGTCAAAATATCAAAACCAATGACCATTAAACAATTCTCATCTTTCGACAACTTAGTGATCTCCGTTGTAGAAACGTTGTCGGGCAAAGAGATATTTGGGAATTTCTCGTGGGTCGTCACGAGTCTGGTGTGATGTCGAATCTGAGGTAAATCATCTAAGATTTCACTAACAAGTGGAGAACTTAAATCTTCTGGTACCACTTTGTCATTATCATCAACAAATTCGATAATTTTAACATTTATCATATTGCAACATTCGAGTGCAATATGTACCGACATTCTTATTGCATCTTGTAACGACATAGATCCTAAATCACGATGAGCAACAAATTTGTATTCTTCAAGAACGGTGTTAACTGTTTTTTGTCGCTGAAATATAGGTGTAGCCACAATGCCACAAATTTCTATTCCTCCGGATATTATGGCGTCTAAAGACTTATAATGACGAACAGAAAATTCTGCAACATTGCAAATGAAATTGATTTGTCGCAGGTAACTGGCCAAATTGTATATTACTTAATATACTTACGTCTTTCTTCAATTGGATAATCTTGAATTAGCTGTGTGTAATATTTCGGATCGATTGTCAGTTTGCGAATACTTGTTGGAACAAAGAGGCTTTTAGAATTCTGTCCTAAAATCATCATCTGTAACATATTGTCCATAAATGCCACCCAATTAGATGTCCATGCTATATGACCGTTTGATCCCGTAACTGATGCGCTTTTTAATCCACGAAATACGCCGGTGTACTGATAACCACGAAGCCTCAATTTCTTATAGATATCTTTTATATTCATTTCTTCTTCATCATCGACACATTCAGCAAGATTAGCAGATATTTTTTCATTTTCAATATTGGTTGGTATTCGTACTGTTCCAGTAACAACGGCATTATCTCCTTCGATTATTTCAAACCTGTTGCTACCTAGATATAGATATGAATTTTTTAAACATAACATGTTATAATAAATACTTATAGTGAACGAGATTATATCGATACTGAGCTGGGTACCTTACAAAAGCAGTTGATTCGTAAAAAGATAATTTCGTGTCTGGTTTAGTTATTCTCATTTGTGTATATTAATTACACTTTAAATATGACATAGAAATATTACATCATAAAAATGGCATAAATCTTAAAATCTAATACTTACATAAGAAAATTAATTGTTTACGTAATAATATTACCTTCTTGGATCGAAAGAGTTAATTCAATCTCATTTTGTTGTGATAGTACTGTAGCACGAATAAAATTAACGTCCTCAAATACAATTGGTACATTGATATACTCTTGCTCATTCAACGATGCAATCATCTCCCAGATATAAAAAAGATACCCCATAGCGGGAAATAAATTCTTTTTATTGACGACGTGACCCGTTAAATACGCAAATTCTTCATCAGTTGTATCAATAGTGACAACTATTTCTCTTCTGTCAATTATCTTTTTATGATTAAATTGCATTACAAAGAAGTCTTCTGAATGATCCCATCTGCAAACGTTATTAAAATTCATTATACAATTCCCCTGTGAACGAATTGATTCCTGAAATTAGTAAATTTAAGCTCAGATCTTAAAATATTACTATTTTCTGCTTTTTGCAATAAGTGTGAAAGAATTAACGTATATACGAATATATTTATGATTGTGATAAGTAAGGATAGAAAAATTTTTAATTTAGACGTGACTTTAAGATTAGATGATAAAACTAACCAATTTGAGAAAAACATCAGAATTTTAATTTGATATATCATGTTAAATATTTTCTTTTTTAATTAATTTTTTTAAATATTATAAAATATATAAAAATATATGTTTTCTCCGATGATTTGTCCATTTGTACATAGACGAAAAATATGCATACCTTATGAGAGGAGAAATCATTGAGGTACCGCGGCTTACAGGAAATTCTACTGTCGGATAGAGATTTGCAATCTGTGGCTGCAATCCTGCATTATAAAGTTTTCCGATTGATTCTAAAAATATCTCACCACTATGATCATTATTATCCTCGATACTTTCATGTAATGCTACATGTGTTACTGTGGAGCATAATTCTTTCGTTAAAATATGTTGAAGAATATTCTGAGGAGATATCTCAATCGTCACTGTATCTCTTGGAATCGAGCGCAACGTCTTTGTGAATAACACCGGAGATAATAGATGATTTATATAATATTTTGAACATAAAGGCAGAAGTGTATTGGAATACTTGAGAGCGGTAGTTGTTAGCCACTTTGAGCTGCGAAACCTTTTTTGTGGTAGTATTCGATTCAAGTATTCTTCGGTCTTAGCTATAGCAGGTTTAATGTAACGACTATGAAAAGGTATATCACCACAAGGAATCCTTTTTACAGAAATATTATCAGCCTAAAAGTATTCAAGAAAGTTGTAAATAATAAAAATCATTTGATTGTCATAAAAGATTGAATAAAATTGCAAGTCTATTATTAATTGTTTGTTTTAACAAAATGATTTAGAGAAACTAAACAGAAAAAAGTTTATGTTGTTTGTTATATTTTCGTATAGGAGCGTGTATAATACGTGGGATGGATTTGGGACTGTGAGCTGGAGATGGATGCGAGATCTGTGTATGTGTGTGTGTGTAAGCGAGAAGAGAGGTTCGTGTTCGATCTAATCGGGTAGGAAACTCTGTAAAGTACAACATTATTTATAAACATTAAAATAAGCATTAATACCTGCAGTTTGGTAAGGAATTCTTTTATAGAATTTGTTGCTCCGCTCACAATAAAATTAGAAGAACTATTGTAACAAGCTATATCGATATCCGAAGGACACATAACTTTTATGGTTTCAAGATCGAGATTAATTTCAGCCATAGAGCCGTTAATTATTTTCGACTCATGAAGTGCTAAACCGATGAAATATGCCAACAGAATCGTTTCTTCGGCCGTTAAACATCCATCAGCATATCCACAGATAAGTTCACCAATGGAATAACCGATTATAAAATCGGGGACGATACCAATAGATGTTAAAAGATCGACCAATCCAATCTGCGATACATATACATATAAAAGAAACATCTTCCCATTTGGTTTAAATAAAGATTAGGATAATAAAATAAAAATTTAATTATCTTTGATATATATATATGGTAAATATAAAATACATTTATAAAGTTTAAACAAAGAGTTTTTTTCTTACTTGTAGCCCAATTAGACCCAATAATAAATTAATGATATTATTGAACATATTTTTATTATCACTTGTTAAAATATCAGTAAGTAATATGCCGTAAGGTCTCAAAGCGGTACCACATTTCTGGATTGCTTTAGCAAACACTGGAAATTTCATCAGAGCGCGACCTATTAAAATTTTAATAAAGTTTTTAAATTTCGATATACATAGATATGTTCATGCATCCGCGCATTTACATACACATACACACACACACACTCACACACGGTTTAGATCTTAAAATTATCGAGAAGGATATGAAAGAACGGAGTTTAGCCTCCGTTTTTTCATATACCCTCTCGCCATATAAATTAAATTAAATTCCTAATAAATAGTGAGCAATAAATAAAACTTTTATGCAGTGCTTGATAAAATAAAAAAATTGTTGAATGTTTTTTATTTAAAGTATTTTAGAATAGTATATTTACTTACTCATCTCAAACCATTGAGAGCCTAGTCCAGAAAATATAAAACATATCGGTCTTCTTATATATAAAGAATGTTCTCTTTTATTAATTGTATTATGAGATACTTTAGGCCCAGTTATCATGTATCCTCTGTAAGGGTGACCTTCTATATTATCATTATGAATATGATGTAGTAGAGATATGTATTCTGCATCTACCGATCGACTTCGCACCTGCATTTATTAACAAGAATATACATTCTATTCTTCTTGGAATAATTTTATACAAAAAAGAAGATAATATTATTTGGGAGGGCTCCGTTTGCCTACAATCCCGATTGCCAACAGCTTCGTTTGCCCATAACGTTTTGCCTACAGCTTCGTTTGCCGACATTCCCGATTGCCGACATTCTCGATTGCCTACAAGCATTATTGCGCACATGTAATAGTTAAAAATACGAACGTACGTTTGCGCGCATGGCTAAACACATTGCACACATGACTTTATTGCACACAAGCAGATTGCACACATGACATTATTGCGCACATACACATTGCACACGTGACTTTATTGCGCACATACACGTTATATTGCACACATATGTCGCAGGCTTATTGCAAAATTAGCCCTTTTGCAAAAAGACTAGCCTCTTTGCGAAAAACCGGCCTTTTGCGAAGCACTGATCGTTTCCCAATAAGACTGAACGTACTTTAGGCTTTTTGGCACACATGGGCTGGTGTTAGGCTAAGCACTTTGCAAAAAGTCTAAAATACGTTAGTCTTATTAAAGAAACGATCAAATGCTTTCGCAAAAGGCCGGCATTTCGCAAAAAGGCTAGCCTTCTTGCAAAAAGGCTGATTTTACGATAAGTCTGCGACATTGTGTGCAATATAACGTGAATGTGCGCAATAAGTCATGTGTGCAATGTGTATGTGCGCAATAATGTCATGTGTGCAATCTGCTTGTGTGCAATAAAGTTATGTGTGCAATGTGTTTGGCCATGTGCGCAAACGTACGTTCGTATTTTTAACTATTACATGTGCGCAATAATGCTTGTAGGCAATCGGGAATGTCGGCAAACAAAGCTGTAGGCAAAATGTTGTGGGCAAACGAAGCTGTTGGCAATTGGGATTGTAGGCAAACGGGACCCTCCCTATTATTTTATTTTGCAAAATGTGTTTTGCTAATAATATATTATACTATTATATTATTATTTAATATATTAAATAAGACACATTGGTTTTTCTCATTTTGCAAATTTTAAATAATTTTAAAAACTCGATTATGTATACAAAAAAATATCCTTTAAGATACTATATAAATACATATGTATATGTGCATGTATATATACAATATATATATATGTATATATTTAAATTTGTATTACATTTGTTATATTTTTATGGTAATAAAAGATAAATGTCGAGTTGAGATGATTTCCAAAATAAATAAAATAAGCTATTAGTATTTACTTACATCATCTAAAATGACTTTAACTGCTTCCTTCGTACGTCCAGACACGGCTACAAGCCTAGGTAAGTCATCATTTGGAGCTCCATTGTCAATTTTTTGTTTAGGATTTGATTTTAATAATATGTGGCTATTAGCCCCTCCAAATCCAAAGGAATTAACACCTACATAACCACCCTCCCATTCCGTTGGTTCAGTAACAATCTTTATTCTGCCTTCAATAATAGCAGTCAATTCTTTTCGCGGACGATTGAAATGTATGGTAGGCGTAATTATACCGGTTTCCATCGCTAATAATACCTTTAAAAAATTATATTTTTTGCTAGCAGCAATTCTAACTAGTAATTACTATATTTGTATGTATTATATTTATAACAATATTTATAACAATTTAAGGGAATATATATATATATATATATACATATATATATATATTATATATGTATATATATATATAAGAAAATAATTTAACATTGACTTTGCTTAAAGTGTGATTACAAAGCAATTTATATATATATAAACATATAAATCACACTATAAGCAAAGTCAATGTTAAATTATTTTATTACAAATATACCTTTGCGATTTGGCAAAAGCTACTGGAGGGTTCGGAATGTCCAAGATTTGATTTTACCGAGCCCATTAATAAAGGAGTGTTTCTTTTAGAGCATATAGCCTGGTCAATGGACATAACTTCAACGGGATCACCGACAGGAGTACCAGTTGCATGAGCCTCCATGTAGGATAACTCATCTGGTAAGATCTCACATTCTTCATAAAATTCTCCCAATAATATTTTTTGCTTTTCCACTGACGGAAAGGTAATACCTTCTTCTTTAAAACCATCACAATTTGTTTTACCGTATACAAGAGTCGCATATACTCTTCTTGCATTTTTTGCCTTCTGCAGATATATTACTGCAGCCGTATCGCTGCGCATATATCCGGTGCCTTCCTCGTCATAGGGTTTACAATAACCATCAGCAGATATAACCCCTAGAAAGAAATTGATTATTAAATGAAATTATTTAAACTGATTAAATTTCTAAACGCAAAAATAGAAAGAAAGCATTAGGACTTACTGAACATTACGAACAAAGAGTACGGAGCACATGGTTGGTTAAATAGAAACATAAAATAATAACACAATCTAATATTAAAAGTGTATTTTACACACAACAAGAGTTTGGTGATATTACAGGAGACAGTGCAAAAAGAAGTATCTGTGCTAATATAATCCAAACGATATGTAATTGTTCTAGACTGTTCGAGAATATCTAATAGAGTTACGATCACGCGCATATAGCTCGTCACACGTTTTGATTTGGTTTACCGGTTGAATATATATATATATCTTTTTTTTTTGATAATATTTCATATTGTTATATTTCTTTTTATTAAACTTTTTGCGTATCTAGTTGTGTACATCTTCTAAAGTTTTTCATGGAAATGTACACATGCTTTTTTTAAGGAACTTGTGGGAATGATGAAAGGGCTTTCATAGTTATGTTATACAGCACAAAACCATATTATACTTTATGGGATATAATATTTTTAATATTAAAGCATAGTAATGACAGAATTGTGTAGTGTGTGCAAATGTTTTTTTAGTTGGCGCAATTTTTTATTATACTAAATTATTATTACATTTTTAGGAAAAATACAAACCATAAAAAAAATAGGGAACACTTTAATAGACAAGGAAGTAACCGTATTAAGCAAATATTTTCTTAAATATGTTAGCTCGATAAACAAGTATAAGACATATGATCAATAGTTATCAAAATAAAATCTGAAATTTGCATAAAAATGGAAATATTATAAATGAGATATACGTAAACATATCAATACTTCTTATGACGCAACATACAATATACAGGGTGTCGAAAAAAGGTGGTACCTTTTAGGAGTATGTAATACTCGTGAAAACAAACCGTAAAGTCTTAGTAAATATTACTCCTCAAAAACCATTTGATTCCGAATTATAAAACATTTTCTACAGCAGATGTTCGATGTGCCTTCCGTTCATTTTAATATACAATTCAGCACACTTTCTTATTGAAGATCTAACACGTTCAAAAATTTCAGATTTATTTCGTATTTGTTGACAAGAGTTTTCAATTTTTTGTATCAGTTTATCCAATATGTCTCAACTGAAGTGGCTTACACCATGCGCTTCAAATGTCTCCATAAATAAAAGTCTAACAAATCCGATGAGCGAGGTGGCCATGCAACTGGACCGCCACGTCCTATTCACTTTTCTTAAAAAAAATTGCTTAAATGTTGTCTAACAATTATAAGAAAATGTGCAAGGGCACTATCGTGCATAAATTACGTTTGCTGTTTACATACAAAAGGAATATCTTCCAAAAAATTGACAATGTTCATTATTCGTTAATCTTAGAAGCTCGTGAAGGACGAGTATATACGAGTGGTCACGTGTAAATACGTTATACAACGCATACTCGTGAAACAAACAGAGAATACATTGAATGCTTTATAACTCGGAAATAAATGGTTTTTGAAGTAATAATATTAAAATTTTTTGGTTTGTTTTCACGAGTACTGTATACTCCTATGGTATCTTTTTTCAACACCCTGTATAATAGGATATATAAATACGTACCTAATTGGTAGAATTGGAATTGGACATAAGGATGGAAGCATAGATTGGCAGAAACGATAATGGCCGCATCGCACTCTCCGGATTTAATCAGCTTGTAAGCTTGCACCATAGCAAAGCCACTTGAACTACATGCAGTATCAATATTATACGATTGTCCAGTAATACCAAAACAGTAAGAAATTCTGCTTGGTATGAAAGAAATGTTGCAACCAGTTGTAGATAGTCCTGCAAACTAATCACAACATATTTCTAAATATATTAAAGTATTAAAATGTACAAGTAATAAGCTAAATATTTATTTTTAAAAATGTTTATAACTTTTATGAAATTTTTTAATACTTTACTTTTTTTACTATTCTCCTTTTTATTGTATTATTATTATTATTTATGTTGTGTACCTATATGAATAAAATATATCATACCTGAGGTCTATAAAAAAAATACGATTGAGATTCAGACATAGAAATTGCTGTAAGAACGCTCGTTCTTGTTCCCCGCAATTCTTGTGGATTTATACCTGCATCAATAATTGCTTCGTAAGTATGTTCGAGTAACATTCTAATCATAGGATCCATTATATGAGCTTCCATAGCGGGTATATTGAAAAATTCTGAATCAAATTTCTCTATATTGTTGACTTTACCGATTCGATGGGGCACATTATAAGCTATATAAGAAATAAATATATATTAACAAGTAACAAGTAAAAAGAGGCTTTAAGAGTACGATTGACAGTGCATAAGTTAACGTTACATCGATCTTTAATAACACAAATCCCAAAAAAAATTTTTGGTCAAGTAACTCTAATCAGAGTAGGTGTCTTATAGATTTTCGGTCATAAAAAGCAATACCGCATTCCAAATTGCTTCATCACGTTAAGTTTTAAAGTTATTTTAAAAATTTTAAGATGAAAAATCAGCGATTTTTTGGGAAAAGATATATAATAAATAAAGTTCTAAGTCTTTATATTTTTCCTGGTATTAGTGGCCCCATCTTTATGATAGGTTAGTCTTGAAAAAAAGTGGTACCTTTACGTGGTTTAGAATAACTCTTGATCCACTTCAATACGAAATTAACGCTGTTTTTAGCACAACGAGAAGCAACTATTTAACTGTACATTTCTTTATACAACTAAGAAATTATTCAAAATGTCGTAATCTTCCACAATATATTTATCGGCTAAACATATTGTTGCTATTAAAATGTCAAAATTGTAACGTGACTTATTAAAACAAAAATAAAAAAAATCGTTTTTTATTGTACTTTTTTCATACACTTTTAATAAAATTACTAGAAGATTTTATTACTCAAAGAACAGTATCCAATAACATTAAAATCCGACTATTTGTTCTCATCAATCTTGCCAAACATAAAAAATGTGCATGTTTTTTTTACACACTATATCCTTAACAAACTAACACTTGCTATTTGTGAGACAATTTTTTATTCTTTGCTAATAAGGAATCAATGTGTAAATCAAACATTCATCTATTTTTGTTACTTTATTGACGGTTGGTAATTTATTATATGCATCTTTTCCCTAAAAATCGCTGATTTCTTGATCTTAAAATTCAAAATAACCAAAACCTAACGTAATGGAGCAATTAGGACAGCGGCATTGTTTTTTGCGACTAAAAATCAATAAGAGACACCTACTCTGATTAAAGTTACTTGGCCAAAATTTTTGTAGTGGACCTTTGTAATTAATAAGATATAGGTATATAATTATACATCGGACGTTTCGGCTCTGCTTTGAATTATCTTCAGCAGTAACAATTAAATAAAAAGAATCTCACGCTCTCCGACGAGAAATAAGTGCGAGCAATTACAAAATTTAATAATCTAAAAATAGTGTAATTTTTCGCGAGGAAATTTTTGTAAAACAGCTAATGATCATAGTTCATAATATGATAGAAATAGAAATAACTGTCAGAACTCGGACAACAAGAGAAATAAAATCACTTACCCATCAGCTGACAGAACGCGAGCATGAGTTCATATTTTACAAGAATTTATATATTATACTATATTAATACTTTTTCTTTTTGCATAAAAAATAACAAGTAGAAACTTGCACATTGCTTTCTCTTATTTTTTTTAAGTGTGCAAGTAGAAACTTGCACATTGCTTCCTCATAGTTTTTAAGTGTGCAAGTATAAACTTGCACATTGCTTCCTTATAGTTTTTAAGTATGCAAATTAGAAACTTGCACATTACTTCCTCACAATTTTTAAGTATGCAAATTATAAATTTGCACATTGTTTAATCAACATTTTATTTCGCTCATAAAGCTTCCTCTATGAGGAAGCCAAATTAATAAATATCTACTAATAATTATGCATCAAAGAAAAAACAGGCTTCTTCATAAAGAAAGCTTTATGAGCGAAATAAAATGTTGATTAAGCAATGTGCAAATTTATAATTTGCATACTTAAAAATTGTGAGGAAGTAATGTGCAAGTTTCTAATTTGCATACTTAAAAACTATAAGGAAGCAATGTGCAATTTTCTACTTGCACACTTAAAAACTACGAGGAAAAGCAATGTGCAAGTTTTTTTGTTAAGATCTTTTAAAATTTTTTTTCATTAAAAATTGATTGATTTAATATATTTTGAAACTACATGAAATGGCTGTCTCATAACCCGAATAGTCATTTTTTCTATGACGTCAGTGTGTCTTATGTTAGAGTCAGAGGTAGCATCTTCTCCTCGTCGTTGGGGTAAGATGCCACTTTAGGAAAAACATTATCAGCTTGACGGACTATTTTATTTACACGAATACTGACGTACTTTTTGTATTTTTATATTAGATTTTAGTGTTTCTTAAATGTGAATGATACAATATTTGATAAATGTATATTTGAAACAAAAATATTAATTTTTTTGAAATTGTATTTACCAATTGTTAATAGTTAAAGTTTGTTGTTAAAAATAAATTTATATATGTTTTTGTATACGTATTGAACTTCATTTATTGAGTGCTGCATGTTTCTTAAATACTTTGAACCTTTCTTCATTACAGGTGGCATCTTACCCAGGCATTGGGGTAAGATGCCAGTTTTGCAGGTATAAAATAAATATATAATCAAATTACAACATTTTAACAAGAACCTTTAGGGTGACTTTTTTCAGCACTGCTATGTGAAAGCTTAAGTATCATTTTGTCAAAATTCCGAAGCCGTTATGGTTATTGGTTTGTTCATATTTCTATAATATTTCTTAACTATGGCATTTTTCCCCGACTTACCCTATATGTATATAGTGCAACATAATTTTCTCAATTGACACTATTTTAAAAAATTTTTGGATTAGATATCGCAAATCTTTAAAATTACGATTAATATAAAATACAAATATTTTTTTCTAAGTTTCGAAAGTATATCTTAATGTTTAAAGAAAAATTTATTATGTACAATTATTCCACCGTCCATGATCGCTCGAACCAAGATCCACCTTGTTAAAAAGATTTTCTTGAAATTCTTTCAAATTGTCGCTATTAGGAAATCGGCCAGCAATACCAGAGATAACGATTTCTTCTTCAGCATCGACGCTGGTATATGAGTTTGATCGATTCATGTCTTTTTTTTTTTAAACAGACAAATTCTACAACAAAATGCTATTGTTTATTTTTTGAAAAAAACAAACAAATGTAAAATAAAGACAAGAATCAAATACAATATATGTAAAATTACGTATACGTACCAACGTAAGAAGTAGAAGCACCGTTACAATTGAAGTACTCAAGAATGAAGTAAAAACGTAACTAAATCACAAATCTCCGATTCTCTATAATTTATTGTCTTTGTGTCATACTTATATATGTTACACTTCTACATACTCGTACATAATAATGATGGAGCCGATTGAAATTTTAAATATTTTAATAGCTGACGTTTCCGTTACGGTATAATTACCACACAATCGTGGAAATTACACAATATATTCGTCAATACGTTATTTATATAGTAACAGAATGAATTCAGAAACAGAATACCAAAAAAATTACGTGTTATTATTTTATATTTGTAAGTATTATTATAAGTTTTATATATGTTGTGAAATAATTTAATTAAGAAAGTAAAACACAATTGTTATTTTAATATCTAATAATATAAGATATAATTATTATATATTTATACTATTATATATCTTTACGTAAGTTTACAAACTATATAAATTAGTTAGGAACATTCTAACAATAAGTTTATTGAAAAAGGATATCCTTTATATATTTTACAACAATTGTCTTTAATTTAAAAAAAGATATACAAGCCCAAACCTGCTGGCGAGCGTAGCTGTATCTATTCTACGAATCTTTGCACGCATACACGCACGCATTGTATTTGTTTTAATTTTGATATTATTTAGATTCTTTTCACCAATATTGAATATAATAACTCATGAGTTATGGCCCCAAATGGGATAAACTTCAAAACTAATTTGAATATACGAAAATACATGGCTTTTATTCTGGCGTTCTCTGGACTGGTTGTGTGTATAAATTTGTTCTTTTTAGTTTGGTCAGATTCTGACAGTTATTTCTGTTTCGATCGTATTACAAACTATGATTATTAATCAAATTTCACTTAAATTGTTTTGTGGAAAATTTCACTGCTGATAATTCTTTGATTTTAACTGTTACCGCATCGTTAAAGATGATTCAGAGTAGAACCGAAACGTCCGATGTATAATTATGTATCTTATTATAGTTATTAAAGGTTAATATAACTTTAACGTACGCACTTTTAACCGTGTTTTACTTTCAAATCCTACCGTTTTACTTGCTACTTGTTAATTTCATTATCGCGAGTTCTTAATTACGTGTATCCATTTATTTTAATACAAATATATTAAAATTTTTTTGCATTGTATTCTGCGCATGCCGTTGTATACTGACCAACTGACCTAACACACTGGAATATTTTTGTTCAGATTTTTTATAGAAGGAAAAATTACTATTTATATCATATATTTATATGTATATGTGTAATGTAAGAAATTAAAATTTATTTAGAGACGTAATTCACGTGTAATATTTAAATGTGTATTGATTTAAACACATTGTCATATCTACTTTACATAGTATATTTACGCATTTACGCATTCACAATATAAATAGTATCCGCTAAACTTTGATATCGGGTGCATATGCTAATTTTAATTCTATGTAAATTCGTCGTCAATTGTCAAGCAATGTCAAGTACACAGGAAGGATGACTACGTGGCTACCTCAATGCAGAAATGTTAAAGCGCTACCAAGTTAATCTGAAATTTTTACATTAAATGAGCTTTTGAGTAAGATATCTGAAATTAGACCAGCTTCTTGACAATTTAAGGGCATTTTTCTGACATAATGTATATATAAGCTGTCGATTGCGACAAATCCGAGTAACATCGGTGAAGTAGTGTACCTCGAGATTTCGATTATTCAAAAAGTGGTATTTTTTGCGTTCCAGTTTCAATTTCAGTCATATGCACGCGCACATTTAGAATGACTTTGTGTTTTATAAAGAGCTTTTATAATGCCTACAAACAATATTATTAAAAATATGCAAGTAATTAAAATTATGTAAGTAAACATTGATATGCATACACGCGTAATAACTTCTGATAATGCAGACAAAATAGACCAGAGAGGGTGGAGAGGGAAAAAGAGGGAGGAAGGAAGAGAGAGATAGAGAGATGACATGGACGTGCCCACACGCACTCGCGGTCACATTAGGTACACATACAAATTGACAGAGAATTTAGATATTTATAGAAGATGAAGTTGATTTATGAGTTAATGAAAAGTGAAACACGACCACTATGACCTATACATACAATCTGACCTATAGGTACAATCAATAAGAGAACGTCAATTCGGTCAGGACTGGATTTTGGTAGCTTACCCAGATATAGCAAAGTGATGTCAAATGACATATTAATAACGTCTAAAGACGTCTTAATGAGTCATTAAAACGTCTTTAGACGTCATCTTGCTATCTCTGCGTAATAATATTATTTGCGTACAATTCTCCGCTTTAATTAGTAAACTAATCGTCATTATTATACTTACGGCCTTAAAACGCAGTCTCAACTAAAGTCAAAGTATACCGGATGTTTATACAAGAATCTTGAATGCATGAATACATTATACTAACAATAAGAATACATTATGTCAGATATAACAATGTAATTTACTTATTGCACTTTTTATATCACGAAAGTATTTATTAATAAATTAGATTTAAAAAATGTATTCGTCTTTTTATAAAAAAAACTAAATTGATTAGGTGAGTGCGAGTCGGAATGGCATCCTTTCTTTAAAAAAAAAAATGAACAAGTAGATTTTGTACATAAAAAAAGAAATTGTGTAAGACAAACAGTTAATAAACAGTTAATTAGAATAAAACGGTGAAATACGCCCCACATTTTGTTTTTGTAAAATAAAACACATTTGTAATCAAAGTATTTTTATTTGCTTTGGTAATCAGAAACAGTCATTAGTTTGGTAAGTAAAAATTGCACAAATATTTCATTATAATTAATAATCTAGGTAGGAGAGAGAGAGAGAGAGAGCAATATTTAAAAACTCTGAAAAAAGGCATATTTCGTGGCAGCCCTGTCAAAAACGCCTCGGGGTAAGCTAGTACAAAAATAAACGCAAAAATAATTGAAGAATAGTTGGAATAAGACTAACTTCAAATATAAAATAGAACACTATTAAATCTAAATATATAAAAAATAATATAATAATAATAATAATAATAAATTTATAAAAATGATAATTTTAGTATTAAAGGAACTAAAAAATTTCCAGTTAATACTCTAATTATAAAATAGGTATATACTCTAAAAAAAGATTATAATAAAGTTGCTTTATAAAGAGCTTTTATAATGCCTACATACAATATTATTAAAATTATGCAAGTAATTAAAATTATGTAAGTAAACATTGATATGCATACACGCGTAATAACTTCTGATGATGCAGACAAAATAGACCATAGAGGGTGGAGAGGGAAAAAGAGGGAGGAAGGAAGAGAGAGATAGAGAGATGACATGAACGTGCTCACACGCACTTGCGGTCACATTAGGTACACATACAAATTGACAGAGAATTTAGATATTTATAGAAAATGAAGTTGATTTATAAGTTAATGAAAAGTGAAACACGACCACTATGACCTATACATACAATCTGACCTATAGGTACAATCAATAAGAGAACGTCAATTCGGTCAGGACTGGATTTTGGTAGCTTACCCAGATATAGCAAAGTGATGTCAAATGACATATTAATAACGTCTAAGGACGTCTTAATGAGTCATTAAACCGTCTTTAGACGTCATCTTGCTATCTCTGCGTAATAATATTATTTGCGTACAATTCTTCGCCTTAATTAGTAAACTAATGGTCGTTATTATACTTACGGCCTTAAAACGCAGTCTCAACTAAAGTCAAAGTATACCGGATGTTTATACAAGAATCTTGAATGCATGAATACATTATACTAACAATAAGAATACATTATGTCAGATATAACAATGTAATTTACTTATTGCATTTTTTATACCACGAAAGAATTTATTAATAAATGAGATAAAAGAATGTATTCGTCTTTTTATAAAGAAAACTAAATTGATTAGGTGAGTGCGAGTCGGAATAGCATCTTTTCTTCAAAAAAGAAAATAAACAAGTATTTTATGTAATAAATTTTTTTCTTTTTTAACGTAAAATCGAACAGCGCCGTATCCGTTTGCGTTTATAATTTAATCCTGGAAAAGGATTTTTAATTCTATAAATCCAATAAAAAATGGCAGCTGTGCGAAAATCACATTTCGTATCGACATCGTCGGAGTTTGGCCTTCGGTTTAGGATCCCCTTAAGCCTCTTACTTTTTATCCAAACATAATTAAAGAATATTTTCGTAAATATAATTTTATCGGTATAATATGAGAACGGTATCTGGCATATAACATAAGTATAGGGAAGATGGGGCAAAACGGGGTACCGGGCTTTTTCCCCACCACGTAGGCTATCCATCGGATTTGTTTAGAATTTGATTATGCGAAAACCAGCTTTTGTTTTAACAATCGCTGACTTCATTTCAATGCGTTGTTTCGTCATTTCCATATCTCGCGTCCAGTTTATTGTGCACCGTGTTATAATATTGCGACTTTATATTTGCTGTTTCAACTAGAAACGCGAGTATTATTTTGAACTCTTTTTACATTATCTTGCGGCATGGTTTCCTGAGTTCCCAAAACAGTCGATGTTTTTATTTTTAATGCACAAGTTTTGCGTTGTTATGACATAATCACGGAGATTAGAGAACAGTAAAACGATCAGCTGAAATTTCAATGTCCGTAAAATGGTGTAAACATTTGAATAACCCTGTGGTACCAGATTTCTATAATGTGGTACTATTTGAAATAAATGCGCAAAAAAATATTTCCGTACTTTTATTAGAATCATTATTTTGATTAAATTTTGGTATCGCATTTTCTTTTAATGTCCATTTCTCTCGAATTGAAATATAAACAGTCTCATCATGGTATGACTATTTTATCTTCTTTTACAATATCATTTTTGTTAAAATGTAACTGGCATATAAAATCTATTAAAAAAAGTTCTTTCTTATAATTACTTTACTCCATTTTTTTAATAAATTGAGATTCTTAATAAAGATCAATAAAATAATTATTCGCCAGTGATAAAATAATAAATTTGAGTCTTGGTCGGCCTGACTGGCAGTAATTTATTCTTAAAAGAACAAGAACAACGTTTCGACCATTACTTGCATTTGAAGAATAGCTATTCGTTAGATACGTAACCAGAGATTTCAATGAAGAAAACGAATTTTTAGTTATCTAACGGATATCTTTATCTGGAAGATAGCTATTGGGAGGTGTGAAAAAATCGGGCATAAGAGAAATAAAGTTGATAATTCAAATTTGGAAAAAAAATCGTTCCCTAAAAAATTGTAAATTACTTGTCTCAAAATATTGCGTACATTGCTCGCTCGCATGTTTCCCTCACGTTCCCAATTCCCGCTTTTCCCGACTCTTCCGTACTCGCAGAAATTATTAACACACACAGGCTCACAATTTAGAACTATTTTTGTTATACAATTACAATTAGTATCACTGACTCACATTTTAAAACTGACTTTCTATATATGTATAATCCTCTAAGAGAGATAGAATTGATAATTCGAATTTGGAAGAAAAATCGTTCCCTAATAAATTTTAAATTACTTAGCTCAAAATATTGCGTGCGTTGCTCGCTCGCGTACTTTCCCTCGCGTTCCCAATCCCCGCTCTTCCCGACTCTTCCGTACTCGCAGAAATTATTAACACACACAGGCTCACAATTTAGAACTATTTTTGTTATACAATTGCAATTAGTATCACTGACTCACATTTTAAAACTAATTATATTTGCAATTTTAATACTGCTCGCGTTATGTTCGTTCGACTTGAAGTTTCAGCTTTGTAACAAACTTAAACGCAATGAAATTCACGCGAGACAAAACGTCAATTCGTTACGGTATTCACTGCATACTATTTCTTATTTGAATTTAATTTTAATCTCAAATCGAACTTTTGCAACAGGCATCACAAAAAATATTGTAAGTATGTGGCATTTGCGAAAAACAACGAATTACGTTACATGCGAATAAGCAATCTCGAAATTCCCGAAAAAACGCCCGGGAAAACCAAGGGATAAAATCGGTAATCGGTAAGTGAAATATCGAGGTTTGTAAAGTCACCGGCAGAAATGCCTGGACATTTGACATCTGACGTTGTGTATAAAATGTCCAGGCATTTATGCCGGTGTGTGTACATCGCGAGTAAGCAATCTCGAAATTTCCGAAAAAACGCCCGGAAAAACCAAGGAATAAAATCGCTGATCGGTATCGAAGTTCCGTAGTAGCCTATGTTTTGCGCAAGGATATAAAGAGTAACTGTGCAAAAGTTCATTTAGATCGGTCGAATAGTACAGGCATTACAAAAAATTTTGTAAGTATGTGGCATTTGCGGAAGACAACGAATTACGTTACATGCGAATAAGCAATCTCGAAATTCCCGAAAAAACGCCCGGAAAAACCAAGGAATAAAATCGCTGATCGGTATCAAGGTTCCGTTGTAGTTTATGTTTTGCGCAAGGATATAAAGAGTAACTGTGCAAAAGTTCATCCAGGCGATCGGTCGAACAGTTTAAAAGTGTATAAAGAACATACATACAGACATTCTATTTTATATAGATAGAAGATAGATGTATTAAATCTTCGCCTTACTATATAGATGAGTCTACAATATACTAAAAATAATGGATACAGAAAATATTAGCATAAAAAAGTAAGACGTAGAAGTATAAGAATATATGTACAAAAATAGTTTTAAAAAAATAAGCTTAAGATATTATAACGATGTAATGTATAAAAAATGAGAAAAACAGAGTTTAGTAAATCTAATTGTAAGAAGAAAAACAAAAAAAACTATCTATTATTACTCTATTATTTATAATCTGTAATTCTGAAATGCTGTCGTGCAGCACGACACAAAAGAGTCGCGCAAACTTTATAATTCTATGTAGAAGCGATAGCAACGCGTATAAAAAAATTTTATCTTATTCTTGAAAGATGTAATTTTGTGAAATAACATTATCATTAATGGATAAATTAGGCATAAAATCTATAATTTTTATTCATAGAAGAAATAAAAATTTCAGGAAAATAAAAGTAAAAGTATTTTAAAAACCTTTATTAAATTTTTGGAATATCTAAATACACAGTTATAGGGTAGAAGCACCTAATATCGTATACCTAATTTTATAGTAGGTATATCTAATATCGTATACCTATTTTGTCGGTTTCCAATAGAGTGCAACACTTTCGTGACGAAATATTGCCCTCCCTATACGATATTACGTGCTATACGATATTAGATGCTTCTACCCTAACGTACATAATAAACCATAAAAGTTTTGCCTAAAACACTTTTTTTATATATCTTACCGTTTCCATGATAATTGCTTTAAATCAAATATAAGGGTTACCCTTGACAATGAGAGGTTGTTAACACGTATAAAAAATATGTACTCTTAATAATTTTTTGTGTTTAACAATATATTTCAAGAAAAATCAAATCGATTTCAGACAGTTATGATATGTCCCTTGTAAGAGATATTACATAATTGTGAAAACGGTCTATCCATTACAATAGATAGAGATCAGTTTTTATCTTCTATCTTATCATCTTCTATCCATTCCTCATTAATAGCCGATATAATTTTGTCGTTGTCCATCATTGTGATATGATTACCTTCCACATAATAAATTTGCACTTTACCTTCTGTAACCTAAAATTAAGTTTCTTGTTATTTTTAAAATCATAGTCTTATTTTAAAAATATCTATCCAAATTACATTTACCTTATATAAACCATAATCTTCTTCAGTAAAAGAGACAATCGGAAATGTGGGTTTCAGCAATGTTATAGGTGATTTAAGGCGAGGTAATGAAGAAATATCGTAATCCTGTATAGCAACTATATGATTGTAAACTGTGAAATATATAAGTTTTTGATTTTCGATTGTCAATACATTTAAATCTTTCGGGAAGTAAGCATGAAATATTTTCAATTTTTTGTCCACAGTGTTACATTTATTCAGCTCCAATGCAAGCTGTAAATAAAAAAATTTTGCATTTTGTATGGTAAATAATAATTTATTATAATAAATATGCTAATAACATCTGCATTTCATCAGTATATAATACAAAAGATTTATTAAATTCTCGAAAAATGGTAAAATCCGTTGTTATCTTTGTTTATATCATTAATGATGTTTATATCATTATCTTTGTTATATCAAATTCTTAAATCTTCTGCCATAATTATTAACACTCATCTATTGTCTTACTTTCTATTTAAAACTATTATTATCATTTACTTGACACATACACACACATACAAAACAAAATGTTAAACATTTTGTTTTACTATTTCAAGATCCAAATACAAATTCTTGAAGAATATTTATGTCACAATCAGTTAATCTATGTGTGTATCCTTATTTTATTAAAATTTATACAATATGTATATAAGTAATTTTATATATAAATTTATATACATATATTATAAGATTAAAATTACATAATTTTAACAATAAAAAATCAAAATGTGTTTTTTATAATTTACTAACCGTTTTCTTGTTAATTGTAGTGTACATTTCCAATAAACCAAGTAATACCATATTTTGTAACTCATCTGACGAGGTATAATCCAAATATTGATTAATGCAAAATTTCATTTGATCAGGAGCTCCGTCTATTAGTATTAACTGTCCTGAGAAATTATTAGCTTCTAATAATCTTGCTAACTCGATGGCAATTAAGGATCCAAAGGAATAACCCACTATTAGAAATTCCTTTTGATCTTTCATTTTCTTCAATATGTGCTAAGAAATTAAATATGAATGTATGTATGTGAGCTGTAGGTATAGTAATATGAAATATTTGTGATTATAAAATATTATTTATATATATTATAAACTACTTAATATTTAATTATATTTAATTATAGATATTTAAAAATAATAAAAAAACTAATTATTTTTACATATTCTTAATCTTTTAAGTAACTTTAATCTTCTTACAGGCAGCAAATAAGCGGCTGACTTCATCACTGAATGACATTCAGGAATATTAAGTACACCATGTTGCAAACACGTTGCCGAAAATTTAATTCCTGATGCTATAGATTTATATACACTTGAACATCCTTCGATTCCTGGTAAGAGAAATATATCGCCTCGATGAATCTCCTTCTTTGTAACAAGTTCTACAAGAATATCTGGAACAAAGTCTGAATCATTTGTTTTTCGAACCAGCATGTCGAGACCTTCTAAATTACTTGCATTAATTTCATTTGTATCGTGTATCTTTCCTTTTTCGGCTGTATTTGTCATTTGTCTAAGTTTAGCAAAATTTAGAGTTCTAATGTCTTGCGCTGTCAAGAAAATATCGAACTCTCTTTCCAACGTTTGCTTAATTTCAACTGCCATCATCGAATCCATACCCATTTCGGCCAATGGTACGTTTGGTGGCACTGCGTTTATGTTCTTCAATCCTATTTTGAAATAAAGTAAGAATTATATAGTTAAATAAATTTTGTTTTATTTTATTTAATCTTCTAAAATACTAATCCAGCATATCAACAAAGATTCTAATGTAAGATTTAAATTGTTACATTTTATTATATGTTCGTAAACTCAGCTATTTCAATACAAATACTTAGAAATTAAGAACATTGTTAATTATTTTTTAATTAGCACATATAAATAAGCATTTTATTAAAATTTTTTTTAATTTTTAGGAAGTTTTCAAATAATGTGAGAAGCTAAGAGAACTTTGAAATGATATAAGAGATATAAGGAATAGTTTAACCCAGTCTAAACAATAAAGGAACGAAAATTAGTGAACATAGAAAATTTATATATGGCATATACATATGTGTGGCAATTAAAGAGATATTTAAAAAAGAGTTTCTTTAATGAATACTTCGTTTTTTAAAATATGCGTTAATTGTAAATGCTGAAATAAGTAACTAGTTTATTCGAAAACTTAACATTTTTATTTTTTCCAGAAAGCTTGAAACTAAAGAAAACTAAAGAAAAACTTATAAATTATTTTTTTATATAAAATGCCTTTTTATACGGTAATTCTTACCAAATAATTGTGTAACCATAGGGTAATAACAACCGTGTAAAAAAAGACATTAGTCATAACATCTGTTATCTTTAATATTCTTATAACCGCAGTCTAATATACGATACATATTGTATATGCAATATAAAAGATTTAAAACTCAATTTGTGATAATAAATGTAAACATTTTAAATATTTCTTTTTATATTACGTTTTTGTAAAATTGCTTACCCATGATATGAGCAACTGTTTCACAAATATTCATTGATTTGCCACTAATTGTTTTTTCAGCAACAACCATACTGCTTACGACAGGTCGGTCTTGTAGTAAAAATACTTCTAATGTATTCAAACAAGAGGATATTCGTTGTTGCAATGTACCTCCAATAACCAATTCCTTGTTTTCTTCTTGCATATCTGCGACGAGTCCAACATCTCCAATAGCACCCCACTGTATTGCTAAACCATGTAATCCTGCTTCCATCCTTTTCTCGCAGATTCTCTCCATTACGGAATTAGCCATGCCATAATTCGTCTGTCCTGCGTTTCCTCTTCCACATGAGACGGAGGAAAAAACGACAAAATGTCTAAGTTGTGGACAGATCGATCTCGACAATTCGTCCATTTTCTTCGTCATCCATGCCTTTGATTTGAATGAATCCTCGAACGTTTGCGGTGATTGATTTTGAAATATACAATCTTTTAAAACAACTGCAAGATTAAATATGGCATCCACTGGTGCTCTTTCTTCAGAAAATTTTAATATAAATTCACAGTCTTCGTGTTTCAAAGTATCATTGATTGTAACAATCTGTACATCCACTCCGTAAGATTGCCACAGCTTTACTCTTGATCGCTGATAACCTGTTCTAATCCCGGTTCGTGATGTCAATACCAGATTTTTTGCCCCTCGAAGAATTAACCAATCTGCTAGTTCTAAACCAAAACCACCTAGTCCACCCAAAATAATGTAACATTTATGTTCCAGACAATAATACCGTGGATAAGCAAGTAGAGGAGTATCCAAGGGTTCATCTTCTTCACGAATTTTTATTATTATCTACCAACAATTAATTAAAATACACAATTATTACTATAAAACAAAAATTCTCTCATAAAACACAAAGGTGTATCTTACATTTTATTATTGATATTGTTTTGCATTTTATCATTGAATTTATTAATAATTTTAATGTTGTATTTTATAATTTAATTTTATTATTACATAAAACAACAATTATCCGTAATACTTCAGATAGGAGAAAAAACTATTATATTAATATATTCTTTAATAATAGTAAAAGAGTGGTAATTAGTGTTACTTATTATATTATACTATTAAATAGCTAGAAGAGAGACGCTTAGTTAAATTTAATTTAAGTTAACCTGCATCTATATTACAATCTTTATAATATTAATTAAACAAGAAAAATCTTTCTAATTTTACGTGATAAAATGAATTATACAATACCTTGCCAATATGTTTTCCAGTAGCCATATATCTAAAGGCAGCTTCTATTTCGTTTCTTTTATAGACTTTTCTACACAGCGGTTTGATAGCGCCATTTTCTAAACCATCTGCCATACATTTCGACAATCTTATCACTTGTTCTGAGCTTGACAAATATAACTTATCTAATAAAATACCATGGAAACTGATGCCCTTAGAGAAGGCATATGTGCTCAACGGATTATTTGAAATCATATCAAATTTTCCAATTTCCAAAAAACGACCACCATTTGCTAGACAGCGAACAGATGCTTGCAATTTCTCTTCGGCTAAGGAATTCAATACGATATCCACCCCACGACCTCTTGTACGCTGCATAATCATTTGTTCAAAGCTTGTATCTCGAGAGTTTCCGATATTATCTTCGGGAATAGAGGGAAACATTTCTGTTATAAACTGCCGTTTCTCGACAGTTCCAACTGTCGTAAACACTTCGCAACCTTCGTGAAGCGCAAGATGGATCGCAGCTTGACCAATGCCTCCAGTACCCGAATGGATCAAGACTTTGTCTCCTTTTTTCATTTTACCTCTTACATACAAAGCGTAATAGCACGTGCAATACACAACCGGAACTGTTGCTGCGTCTTCCATTGTCCATTTATCCGGTACGACCCAGCTGAGATATTTGTTAGCCACACATTTGTTTGTCATACCTCTAAACGTAATAATTTCCTTATTGAGTGAGTATTGATAGAAAAACTCTCTCGTTACACTGTTAAATTCATAGTGTCAAATTATTATACTCAATTTGAGTCGTTTTTAATCATTCCTATATAAGTCGCCACTACCCCTATTTAATATATGCCATTAATTTAATTAAAACAACGTTAATCTAAAGTCTAAACCAATGGAGTTAAAATAATACTGTTTTGTGCTAAAATAATAAATTTTGACGCACATGGTAGTTAAAAATAACAAAATGTTATTTAACTCAAGATATTGGTTTAAATTTCATCCTTTTTATAATAATTTAACAGTGTATTCTTATTTATTATTATTATTATTATAGTTTACCCGCACATTCCCATTATTCTTCGTCCGTGCAAATCAAATCCAACAAACTCCAGGCCAATTGGATGATCATAGTTGCGTTCAAATAATTTGATAGATTCGGCAGTGATTCTACCAGTAGCCAACATAATATCTTTGAAATTAAGAGGCGCATAAATTACATTTATGAGGTCCTCATGTTTAATATAGGAAGGCATTCTGTTTTGTACCCAGCAAAGAGTACTCAGATCTCCTTGCACCTGTCACAAATGGACATATTATAAATAATTATAACCTGTAATAAAATTTAAACAGAAATATATTTCTTGACGCACCAACTGTTTAACATAAGCACTTTGCACAAGTTTTGGTTCCAACGATGATAATGGAAAATGCCTGTAGGACCCCCAAAGGTTACCGGAACGTAAAACATTGATAGGTAGGTCCAACTGCAGCTGCTTCATGTACAATGGCTCTTGCAAAGAAAAAGTAGGAGCTTTGTCATCTTGAATAAATACGCCTCTAATTCTTTCACCGCCCGATTCTCTTCGCAAACAATTAATAAGACCGAGTAGCCCGCATTCAAAATCTCCTTCCGCGACAAGTATTATCTTCGTATCTACACCAGGCTCGTTTTGCATTTTCATAATTGACTTCAGTTTATCTACCCACGTAAACTCATAATTGTTTACATGTACAATCCGCTGGTCTCTCGCAATATTTTGCGTTTTTCTTAGCAATACAAGCGTCTTTTCATTTATTTGTTTCTCCAATATCACATCGAGCTTATATGTTTTCAGGCATGAATAATTGTATACCGAACCGGATTTCTCCAGAGTCAGTATAAAACCCTGTGGCATTAACAGAGACAATAACTGTTTATATAATTCCTTATCATTTTTTGTCAGAATATCGAAACCAATGATCATTAAACAATTCTCGTCTCTTGACAACTTAGTAATCTCCGTGATAGAAACGTTGTCGGGCAAGGAGATATTTGGAAATTTCTCGTGGGTCGTCACGAGTCTGGTGTGGTGTCGAATCAGCGGTAAATTATTTAAGATTTCACTAACAAGTGGAGAATTTAAATCTTCTTGTGTCACTTTGTCACTATTATTAACAAATTCGATAATTTTGACATTTATCATATTATAGCATTCAAGTGCAATGTGCACCGACATTCTTATTGCGTCTTGTAACGACATAGTTCCTAAATCACGGTGAGCAACAAATTTGTATTCTTCAAGAACGGAATTAACTGTTTTTTGTCGGCGAGATATAGGTACAGCTACAATGCCACAAATTTCTATTCCTCCAGATATTATAGTATCCAAAGTCTTGTAATGACGAACAGAGAATTCTGCAACGTAACATAATCAGAAATAAAATTAGTTTTTTGTACTTTTGGATTAAATCATACTTACGTCTTTCTTTAATTGAGTAATTCTTAATTAGCTGTATGTGATATTTCGGATCAATTGTCAGTTTGCGAATTCTTGTTGGAACCAAAAGGCTTCTCGAATTTTGTCCTAAAATCATCATCTGTAACATATTATCCATAAATGCCACCCAGTTACATGTCCACGTGATATGACCGTTTGATCCCGTAATCGATGAGCTTTTCAATCCTCGAAATAGATCGGTGTATTGATAACCACGAAGTCTTAATTCCTTGTAAATGTCTTTTGTATTCATTTCTTCTTCATCGTCGACGTGTTTAACAAGATTAGCAGATATTTTTTCATTTTCAATATTAGTTGGAATTCGTACTATTCCAGTAACAACAACATTATCTCCTTCGATTATTTCGAACCTGTTGCTACCTAGATACAGACATAAATGTTTTAATGTAGCTATGGTAAGTCCAGTAAGCGAGATTATATTGACACATGGCTGGATATCATACAAAAGTTGTTAACTCGTAGAAAGAAAGATTCCATGTTCGGTTCAATTATCTTCGTTCGTATATTTTTATACTTTAAGTATTGCACAAAAATATTGCATCTAAAAAGCTGCATAAGTCTTAAAATCTAAATACTAACAATAAGATGAGGAAATTAACTGTTTACGTAGTAATATTACCTTGCTGAATCGAAAGAGTTAATTCGATCTCATTTTGTTGGGATAGCACTGTAGCACGAATAAAATTAATGTCTTCAAATACAATTGGTACATTGGTATGTTCTTGCGTTTGTAACGATGCGATCATATCCCAGATGCAGAAAAGATATCCCATAGCAGGAAATAAATTTTTTTCATTAACGATATGGCCCGTTAAATACATAAATTCCTCATCAGCTGTATTAATAGTAACAATAATTTCTCTTCTGTCAATTACTTTTGCCGCACTATGTTTCATTATATAGAAATCTTCCGAATGATCCCATCTGCAACAGTGTCTTTAAAGCTTATTATTGTAAAAAACACTTATAAATAAATTAGTTTTTTATTTGTTAACTAAAATTAGTCACTGGACTTATCATGAATTTTAAGTACCTATACTAAAAATCTTAAAATTTCATTGTTTTTCGTTTTTTTGCGTAGGTACAAAATAATCAGTATATATAAATATGTTTACCATTGAAAGTAGAATGATAAAATTTTTTAAATGTAGATGTAGTTTTAAGATCAGACGACAGAACTAACCAAATTAGTGGAAAAAAATCAGAAATTTAATCCAATAATATTTTGTGTGTTAAACGTTTTGTTTTAATTAATTTACTTAAATGTTTAAGAGCCAGTTTTTCAATAATCATTTAAACTGAATTTTAGCTAAACTCATTCTTCGTCTTTTTTTAACCTTTAATGGTCACACCTCCGGAAAATCCCGTAATGGTCACACGGGGTGAAATAGACCCCAGCGTGTTTGCACGTGTATAAAAAATTGTAGGTGACCTTTAAAAAAAAAAAAAAATATCTTGTACTTTAAGTCTTCCTTAAAAAGACTGTATAGGTTTGATTTCCAAAAAATTAATTTAACATATGTAAAAAAATAGCCCATTTCCATTGGTTTACTGGGTCGTTTTCGAAGTCAAGAAAACGCTGGGGTTTATTGGACCCAGTGTGACCATTAAGGGTTAAAAGAAATAGAAATAGACGAAGAGTAAATTAAGCTAAGATTAAAGTTAAGCGAATATTAAAAAACTGGCCCTTAAAGTCCATAAATGTTTCCGTCATTCGACGATTTATCTACTTGTACTCACACTTAAAACATGCACACTATACCTTATGAGAGGAGAAATCATCGGCGTTCCGCGGCTTACAGGAAATTCTACTGTTGGATAAAGACTCGCAATCTGCGGCTGCAATCCTGCGTTATACAGTTTTCCGATTGTTTCTAAAAATGTCTCACAACTGTAACTATTGGTACATGCTTCATGTAATGCTACATTTGTTACCATCGGACATAAAGGATCTTTTAAAATATAATGAAAAATATTTTGAGACGATATTTCAATCATTATAGTGTCTTTTGGAATTGAACATATCGCCTTTGCGAATAATACCGGGGATAATAAATTATTTGTATAATATTTTGAACATAAAGGTAGAAGTGTATTAGAACATTCCTGAACAGATGTTGTTAGCCATTTTGCGCTATTAATCTTTCTTTGTGATAATATTCGATTCAAATATTGTTCGATCTTAGCCACAGCAGGTTTAATATAACGGCTATGAAGAGGTATATAACCACAAGAAATTTTTTTTACAGAAATATTATTAGCCTAAAAGAACACAAAAACGTATTGTTAATCATTATTCATCAAAATATTAACTATTTGTGCTAATTATTTAATTTAATAGATTAAATTTAATAGATGTATAGATAACAAGCAAATAATATTTTTTTATGTTTAAGTATTACTATACCTGTAATTTGGTGAAAAATTTTTTAATAGAATCTGTTGGTCCGCTCACAATAAAATTAGAGGAGCTATTATAACAAGCTATATCGATGTCCCAAGGACACATTTTTTTTATGGTTTCAAGATCAAGATTAATTTCAATCATAGAACCGTTAATTAATTTTGCTTCATGAAGTGCTAAACCGATGAAATAGGCCGACAGAATCGTTTCTTCGGTTGTTAAAGTTCCATCGGCATATCCACAGATTAGTTCACTGATAGAATGACCGATTATAAAATCAGGGACGATACCAATGGATGTTAAAAGATTGACCATTCCAATCTGCGATACATATATAAAAGAAATATTTTTACATTTACTTTAAATAAAAATAAATATTTAATTATTATGTTTTATATGTGGCAAAATACATTTATAAAATCTTACCTGTAGTCCGATGACACCCAAAAATAAATTAGTAATATTATCAAAAATATTTTTATTATTACTTGTTAAGATATCTGTGAGTAGTATGCCGTAAGATCTCAAAATAGTATCACATTTTTGGATTGTCTTCGCAAACACTGGGAATTTCATTAGAACTCGACCTGTTATAATTTTAATAAAGTTTTTAAATTTCGATATACATTGTAGGTACAAATATGTACATGCATTCGCGCACGCATGCACGCACGCACAAATCGTTAGATTTAAGTTACCAGAACAAGAATACAAAAAAGGAGTTTAGCCTCTCGCTATATTGTAAAATTTATTCTGGAAAAAATTCAATTTTATTCATCAATACAAAGGAAATGGCCATACGGTCCAAGCTGCGCGCAGTTTAATATGTTGGAAAATACGCGTATTAAATACATATTGAAAATAATATTGAGCTGCCCAAGATCCAAGCTTGGACCGTATGGCCATTTCCTTTGTATTGATTTATATCTTAACGGTCTTAACATATATTGTCAATTTTATTCGTTAACTTTATCAATTTAAGTTTCTAATAAATAGCGGGCAATAAATAAAACCTTTACACAGTATTATAAGTTTGATAACATGTTACAAACATATTTAAGAATATGTTTAAGAACATATTAAGATCATGATCGTAGTACTTTCCTTTATAATTGAAAAGTTATTAATTATTTTTATGTTCTATATAAGTATATGTTACATTGTACATATGTATGTCCTATAACTTAAAAATTGTTAAATCTTGTATATTAAAAGTATTTTATAATAATATTTACTTACTTATCCCAAAACATTGAGATTCTAGTCCAGAAAATATAAAACAAATCGATTTTTTAATATATGAACAGTGTTCCATTTTAGTAATTGTATCATAAGATATTTTAGACCCAGTTATCATGTATCCCCTATAAAGATGACCTTCTATATTATCACTATGAATATGATGTAGTAGAGATATGTATTCTGCATCTACTGGTCGACTTCGCACCTATGGTAAAAAAAAATACTTTTGTCTTATTTTTCATGGAATAATTTTACACAAAAAAGGAAAATATTATTATTTTATGTTGCAAAAGATATTTCTCTTGTAATATTTTATTATTATTATTTAACACATTAGATAAAGCGCTTGTTAGATTAGACACTTTTCTTCTTTATGCAAATTCAAAATTATCCTAAAAACGATAATGTATGTTAAAATGATCATAATTATTGATTCGCAAATAAAAATATTTATGCAAAATCGCGACAACCAGCGAATAAAAACAGTAGACATACGTTCGAAGCATCAAGAGATATACATTATATATTAAAACAGACTTATAGAAAAGATAAACCATTCATGAGATAACGGAGAAAACGGAAACCATTCCTAAGATAAATAAAATAATTAATATTTACATACATCATCTAAAATAATTTTAACTGCTTCTTCCGTACGTCCAGACACGGCTACAAGTCTAGGTAAGTCATCACTGGATGTTTCATTGTTGACTTTTTGTTTAGGATTCGATTTTAGCAATATGTGGCAATTAGACCCGCCAAGTCCAAAGGAATTGACAGCTATATAACCATCCTTCAATTCTGTTGGTTCAGTGACAATCTTTATTCTTCCTTCGATAATAGCAGACAACTCTTTTCGCGAACGTTTGAAATGTATAGTAGGAGTAATTATACCAGTTTCCATCGCTAATAATACCTTTAAAAAACAATATCTTTTTGCTAGCAGTAATTATAGTGATTATTATATATGTATGCATTATAATTGCAACAATATAAGGAAATATAAATTGTTGTAATTACACTTTAAACAAAGTCAATGTTAAATCATTTTATTATTATTATAAATATACCTTTGCAATTTGGCAAAGGCCACTGGCGGGTTCGGAATGTCCAAGATTCGATTTTACTGAGCCCGTCAATAAAGGAGTGTTTCTTTTAGAGCACAAAGCTTGATCAATGGCCATAATTTCCACGGGATCACCAACAAGAGTACCAGTTGCATGAGCCTCCATATAAGACAACTCATCTGGTGAGATTCCACATTCTTCATATAATTCTTCCATTAACATTTTTTGCTTTTCAAATGATGGAAAGGTAACACCTTCTTCCTTAAAACCATCGCAATTTGTTTTACCGTACACGACGGTCGCATATACTCTTCTTGCGTCTTTTGCCTTTTGCAGATATATTACTGCGATCGTATCACTGCGCATATATCCGGTACCTTCCTCATCAAAGGGTTTACAATAACCGTTAGAAGACAGCACCCCTAAGAGAAGTTAATATCAGTAAATGAAATTTTCTTCGCAAGTTTCGATTCAATTGTTTAACGCAGAAATGTATTAGAGGAAGCACGGATATATAGATATTGAACATTTTAGACAAGATATATTTTCACATATACCCATTATCAGACACCCTATATAACATTTTTAAGTTAGTTATATTATTTTTAATTAATATATATATATTTAAAAAAATATTATTTAATGCAATAGTTTTTTTTACGTAAACATATATATAGCACCTGTTTTACCTTTTTTTAAAAAGTGATTCTTTAATAGTTAGTACTACTGCTGTTAAACTTTTGTTTAAAAGTTTGATTATTCGATATTTTATAATAACGTTAGCAATATTTTCAATAAATAATATTAAAAACACATATAAATTATATCTTTTTAATAAAATTTTACTTGTGCTTTTAATTAAAAGAAAACTGAACGAAAATTACATGTGTTATAGAGTTTGAAAATAGACAAGAAAACAACAAGTAATAAATAAATATTTAATTAATTATAATTAAATATTGTAAGTTTGATAAATAAAAATAAATAGATGCACAATATATTAGTATAATATGTGTATTAGTATAATATAACATAAGCACGCGAAAGGTATCAAAAATGCATACTGAAACATAAGATAATAAAATCTGAAATTTACTTAAGAACGGAAATGAACAAAACATAAATTTTATCAATATTAGACAACAATACTGAAGACATAATAAATATATACCTAGACGATAAAACAGGTAATTTGCATAAGGATGAAGGCATAGATTTGCGGAAGCGACAATAGCCGCGTCGCATTTTCCGGACCGAATCAATCTGTAGGCTTCTATCATGGCAAAGCTACTTGAACTACATGCAGCATCAATATTATACGATGGTCCAGTAATACCTAGCCAATAAGAAATTCTGTTTGCCATGACAGCTTTGTTGCACTCAACCAATGGTAATCCATCCAACTAATCACAATACATGTTTTTAAATATTTTAAAGTATATTAAAATATATTAAATGTACAATTAATAAGCTAAATACTATTATTAAAATTATTTAAACCTATTGTGCAGTTTTTATATATGTCACGTAGTAAGACAGATTTCTATATTTGCGACAAGAATTTTACATGTAGTTACCGTTTTCTTAGATAACTTTTTATTAATTATGTTGTACAAATTATTTTCTTTGTTGAATATATCACCTGAGGTTTATAATAGGTAAAATAGACTTGAGTTTCAGTAGTACACATTGCTGTAAAAACAGCCGTTCTTGTTCCCCGTAACTCTTTGGGGTTAACACCCGCATCGATAATTGCTTCGTAAGTATGCTCGAGTAACATTCTGGCCATAGGGTCCATTATATTAGCTTCTATAGCAGGTATGTTGAAAAATTGTGAATCAAATTTTTCTATATTGTTGACTTTACCGATTCGATGAGGCATATCGTAGCCTATACATAAGAATTAGATATGTTTTATAAGAATATAATATGTTATATATTTTTTGTTATCAAAAATTATAAAATCTTCTTAAAGATCAATAATAATATATATTTAAATGATTGCAGACTAATATTAGAAATAACAAAATCATGAAAATGAAAATAATTTATACTTTTAGATATACATTATATAAATTATAAGAATTATTGTCGCGATAAAGCAATTTTCTCGATCCTGAGATAGTTTTTAAAGACAATTAAAAAATATTACAAATTCTTAATTACTATCAAAAGTACGTTCAACAAAATATGATTTTAATTTTAAAATACACGAATATATATCTCGATCTTAAAAAAAGAAAAGTTTATTACAATTATTCCACCGTTCATGATCGTCCGAACCAAGGTCCATCTTGTTAAGAAGATTTTCTTGAAATTCTTTCAGATTATTGGATTTAGGAAATCGGCCAGCAATACCAGAAATAACAACTTCTTCAGCATCAGCATTGATATACAAATCAGGTCGATTCATGATTCCGATACTTTTTTAAAACAAGTAATTCTAGAATGAGATACCGTTGTTTATTTTTGGAGAAATCAGATGTAAATGTAAAATGTATTTAAAATATGAGGAAACTTGTATTTTATTTGATGCATATAATTATTAGTATTTATTAATTTGGCTTCCTCATAGAAGAAGCTTTATGAGCAAAATAATGTGCAATTTCTTAATTTGCATACTTAAAAACTGAGGAAGCACTAAGCAAATTTCTACTTGTACACTTTTTTATTGTGATAAGCTTTACTGCGTTTATCGCATAATTCAGATAGATGTTGACTTTGGTTTATTTACTTTAAATGAAATTTAAGAGAATCTCTCATACAATAGACAAATTTGTTTTTTTAAATTTTATTATATTTTAATTATTAAACATCGTAACTTCCTTTTAAAAATTTAGTCCGATTTTCTCTAAATATCCGAAGAAAAAAAATTCTTTCACCGATTCTCGCCAAATTCAATAACACAACTTTTCTTTAATAATATTATATTTATTTAAAAAAATGATAAGCAAGCAATGTACAAGTTTCTAATTTGTACAATTTTTTATTATATTAGCAATTTTTTTCTAATTCTATTATATTCTTAGGTCTTCTCTACCCTTATTTCATATATAATTCTTTAAGATTTGGTTGATTAATTCTCGAGATACAGACGTTTGAAATTTCGGGGAATACAAACATAGGAGCCTTATAAAGCTGGGTCTAATCACCCAAATCTTAAAGAATTATATATGAAATAGGGATATCTCAAAATTTGCGGAAGTTAGAGAAACCACGGACATTTCTCCAAAAATTCCAAATTTCTTTTTTAAAAAGAACTTTACCGATCATCGCCAAATTTAATACCAACCTTCCTTAAATAATACTCTATTAATTAAAAAAAAATTCAGCCCAATATCTCAAAATTTGCGAAAGTTAGAGCAATCACGGACATCAAATCTGATACATACACACACACAAACATTTTTTAAAATGCAATTTTTAGACGTTTTACGACATTCTGAACACATTCGCAGCGGCAACTGAAAAAAATAATTTTTCACGAAAACAAAGCTTTCTCTATGAGAAAGCAAAATTAAATAGAATGCAAAGTTATATACACATACCAACAGAAAATACTAGCAATGTAGCAGTAGAAACAATCAAAGTTGAAGTTAAAAAGTAACTAAATTGCACAACTCCGTTCCTCTAATTTATTGTTTTTGTTCACTTCTTCTAACATACATATTAATGTTGCAGCAGCAAATATGTTTAATATTACAATAGCTGATGCTTCCGTTGTAGTATGTTTATTACATAATCATGGAAATTTTTACATAGATAGCTTGCTAATGCGTAATAGCTTGCCATCCTATATTGATCTAATCGCACTAGAATATCCTTATTTAGGCATTTTTACAAAAAAAAAACAAATTATTTATATTTTATTTGTTTATGCATAATACAGAAGACAATAAATTAAGATTTATTCAGACACACGTCACTCACACGTGGTGTGCAAATGCATATTAACTTCATCACATTGTTATATTTATTTTGCATATTTGTATATTTATGCATTCAAGAAAAATATCCGGTAAACTTCGACATATGGTGCATATGTTTCAGGCATAATACAAAGTGCCAGCAAAACGTGTGAGGAACTACAATATTTATATTCTGTTATGCCTGTTTATTTTCAGGCATTTTACAATTTACCTAATACGAACTGGTCAAAACACATGGTAAATATTTAGTATTAGGGAGCCACCCCTAATTTCCATAATTTTGAAATATGTTGTCAAGGTTACCCTCCTGAGTCACCTTCAGAAGGTTTTAGTCGGCGGTTATTGCTTATAAAAGTTATTTAACTAGTCATTAATTAAAGGAAACGCCATAATCGGTCGGGACTGGATCTTGGTTGTCCAATAAAATTATTCGTGAATTTTAAGTACAAATCATCACTCTAGTAAACCACGCGCCGTTACTTACGGACTTAAACGTAGTCACAACTAAAGAGATACATTCTAGATACTACTTTATTACCCTATATGCTTCTATACATATCCCGTCCTTTTTCGAATATACTAACGAGTGTTAGTGGGCGATTAAATTGATTTCTATTACCGTCTAGTTTAAAATATTTGACTGACAATAAAAGAATTAACGTTAAATTTCAAGTGATGGATAAAGCTTATGTTATCAGAAAACATTCTTATTATCTCTAATAAGTTACGAGGCTTGCATTTAATTAATCACGATTCTTTATCTGTAAAATATGCTCTGGCCTCTGATTAATTTAATAACCGATGTTACTATGTAAGTATGCGCCTGTCATATTGCTCGATAAATTGATCACAGTAATCTTGATGCGACCCAAGCGCGCCAAATCAGTCAGTTATTTTATCTTAAGATTACTTTGTTAAAACGGTTTTACATGCAATTAAAATTAGCATATCCACCAGGTCAAAGTTTACCGGACGTTACGAGAATATTTAATGCATGAATATTCTACGCAAAGTAGACGTAACAATGTAAATCGATACATTCTTGCACATCATAAGAGATTTATTATGTATTATCTCTATTTATTTCATCATTCTATTATTACATATCATATTATTACATATACAATATAAATAAGAAGTGAAAAACGTGTTTTTGTAAAATATCTAAAAACAAGAATATTGGGCGCGTTCAGGAGACACAACCGTTGAGTGAGCGTTCAGTGATTCTTTAATGCGATTGGTTCTTGCCTTTCGTTCTTCTCCGCATCTCAGTGTAAAAACCAATCATAATAAAGAATCACTGAGCGCTTACTCAACGGTTGTGTCTCCTGAACGCACCCAAATGGTCAAGCGAACAAGCAAAATCATCATAATATATTTAACTATTATAGTTTATTTTTTACTTTATTTCATTTTGACAACTAAATCGACATAAAGTCAACATTCAATGAAAAGAGCTTTAATAAAGATTAAAATTAGACCAAAATACACTGTAAAATTATATCATACAACTCTATACTTACCAGCATATTTTGACTTCCATATGTCTGTTTAAATTTAATAGCACATGCCACATACATTATTTTTTGTAATGCCTGTCGCGTAAGTTCGATTTGAGATTAAAAAATTAATTAAAATTAAATTCAAATAAGATGGTTTCGCACTTTTTGACAATTCATCAAAATATGTCATTAAGACATTTTCCGAAAATGAGGTTGTACTTTTAGATGCTCTCCATTCCATAAATTTTTCATAAATATTCATATATTTATCTCTCGATTTCTTCGGTAGTAAATTCTCTGTGGCAGATCCAGCTGCTTGTACGAGTTCCACCGGCGTGGACGGTCTTGGACACTCGTTTTCTTTATCTATTTTATCCTTCTTGAATGATGACAGTTGTAACGAATTGACGTTTTGTGTCGCGTGAATTTCGTTACGTTCAAGTTTGTTATTTCAGTCGAAAATCGAAAAAGAAAAACTATCAATCGTGAAAAAAAGGAGGTTTTTTACACACTAGTGCGGTAAAGTAAGTCATAAAGGTGCTTTTCTCGCACTAGTACGGTAAAGTAAGGCATACATTGGGTGCATTCATGATTCATTACTACAACTGCTCACGAGCGCATTGAATCGTTGAGAAATAAGCCACTTTCCGCAGCAATCGAAAATCGAACTTTCGCCACAGGCATTGCAAAAAGAATTTTTCTACTCGATAAACGTAGGTTGTATTAAACTTACATAAAAACATATAAAATAATAATTATATTTTTATGATTATAGATACAAAAATAGTAGTTATTTTACATTCATAATTAAATCATGTCGCACATATCTAAAATTTATTAAAGTCATAAAATAATAGCAAATAATAACTTTTTTTCTATGTGTTTCTTTATTTATTCTATTTTTCTTTTTATTATATTTATTTAATTATAAAATTTATGCTATTAATAGATATGTTAACACGCTATCTATTTAAATAATTTCTATAAATGCGTATTAAACATGTCGGAACAAAACTGCCAATTGTTGAAATATTAAACATTTGCAATAAAGGTTAAGGCTCTCGAAAATACAAAATTGATAATGACAAGGCAAATGAGACCCAGAAACGCCGATCTTAAAGCGACAATTAAAATGTATTTCTTACATACAATAAGCGCGAACGTTTCGGTCCTTGGTTTGGACCCTCTTCAGCGCAACAAAAATATAAAAATTAATACATGCGGTACAAAATCTCGGTTACATCCTCGTCAAGAATTAAAAGGTCGTGAAATCCGCATGGTCGAGTTCCGTCAGTCGATTCGCAAACAAAAGATGTCGATACACGATGTGACCGTTGCCTTCAATAAAAGAGGAAAGAAAAATTTAAAATAACATGAACTTAACATAAATTCTAAACCGTACATTGAGTAAAAGTGCAGTGTTACCTGACAGTCACATCGAATATACATAACGGACATCGTCATACAGAAATAGATTGACACTTATTTCGCAGAAAATAACGTATGTCCTTACGGCACGAGCGCCAAACTTCTAATAATAAAGATCATGAAACATCCCCATACCGTCCAACGCCTGAATACATAAACAATAGAGGGCACAATTACATATGAGAGAGTCTCTCGATGATCGGTAAATAGCTCCCGCTTAATCCCACCGTGTCTGTTTGCAAATTAATGCCATTAATTTGGCGCTTAATATGAAACATCTCCGAGATGCTTCTCCTAATATAAGATCTCTCCCTATCCAGAATTATGGCCCCGCCCCAATCAAATTCATGTCCCTCCAGTCGATGCTGGGACACCACGGACAGTTCCCTCCCTTTTCTACTTAGCTGGTTGAAATGTTCTTTCATGCGAGTTCCCAATTGCCTTTTTGTTTGGCCGACGTACGAAGCATTACAATCCTGGCAACAGATCTTATAAACAACTCCACTTTGTGCACTATCCGATAATAAGTCTTTGTGTGGTTTGATTATACGGTTGAGTTTATTCAAGCCCACATAGGCTTAAACATTTATTAAACATCTATTAAACATTTGACGCTGTTGCAACATTAAGGTTCCTATAATGACTTGATTGCCAAGTTGCCAGTCTTGTCCCAGTAAGCAAAACTTGTAACGTTATTAAATGTGTAGTTCTTAACGTTGTATAGAGTATAGAACATCACTATGAACATACTTCGACCGCAATTTCGAAATTACAGTAACGTTGAAATGGGCGTGTTATAACGTTGCAAATGTTTTTGAAATATTTTAACAACATTCAGAAAAATTATATTACAAAATAACATTTTTCAAATATGTATATAATATTATTAAAAACGTTTAAAAAATACACGTAAAGAGTCAATATTTCTAAAATGTTTCTTTGTATACTGGGACGTGTTTCTACTGTTTTAAATTAAGTCACCATTGCCGCGTTGACAATAGCGACTTAATACAAAACGGTAGAAACAAGAATTTCATACCATATATCGACACAAAATGTATCGCATGATACATATAAACTGTTTTATCAATAAAAAATTTATAATAATATTAAACGATTGAGATATCTTGTGTGTGGTATCGGATTTAATAATAATTTAGTTAATTATAATTATGCTAATTATAATTATATTAATTTATTTTCTATTTTCTTTTTCCTTCTCCCTCTCCTTCCTTCCTTCTGTCTCCCTTTCTGTCATCAAATATATATATATATATATATATATGTATATATAGGTATATACATATTATAAATATATATATATATATTTGATTTTTGTATATATATATATATGTATGTATACATATATATACAGAGTGTTCCAGAATACATGTAACAAACTTCTAGGGTACGTAGAGGGTTCAAAGTAGACCAACTTTTAATAAGAAACTCATGTCCGGAAACGCATCACAAAACCGCCCGCCATATACAAACGTCACGCACGTGGCAAATATCATTACTACGTAAAGTTAAGGCATGTCATAAACAACCAGTGTCGCTAGTTGAATCAAATACTGAGTACATAGAATTACCGTAAAATCGATGTACCATGTCTCCCATAAGGATCAAGTATACGCTCATTGTCAATTTCTACTTAAAAAATATCATATAATATAAAGATATTCTCGGTTGTGCTTGACAGGCTGTGTCTTCGTTATTTTTCTTTTCTTTGCTCTGAATCTCAGCATCAATATTAATATTGTATGTGTGTACGTAGACTGAGGTACAAAATAATTTTAATTAAAGCGGCACTTTTTAAACACTTATATATAACAAAGATTATATAAAAAACACTTATGTAAAAAAAAAGATATAGCAACTAATAAATATAATTATAGCGTGGTCCTGGCATTTGTAGGAAGAGGTAAGGAACTCCTCCGCTGAGTGAATTTCTGATGAATAAAAAGGTGCAATTTACTGCTTCGGAGCTTGTGGTTGCTTCTGGGAATAACTTCTCCATTTTGTTGTCTTCACTTTGTACTTGGCCCTTTATACAATATTTACTATAAAATAGATAGCTGCTACTAATAGCAGGCCCTTTATACAATCCACTTCTAAAAAAGGCATGCCTATCGAACTCGAATGTATCGAAATATTGAAGCCGCTATAGCGCGATGCCGTTTGGTTCTCTTGTTACACTTACTTCGTGAGCGGCTGTCATTGTATATTTTGACAGTTGTGTATATCAAGGGTTAATAGTGTTATATAGTAATAGTATAATTAAGGATAAATAGCGCGCTCGAAGCGCACGCCTGTGATTGAACCTACTATAAAATAAATAAAAGAGAAACATGAATCATATCTCACACACATTAATACTTTTATAAAATTACAATTGATATAAATACCTATATTTAAATATCATCAAACTATCGAATTTATTTTTTAGCACGAAATAATAAAATAAATCAAGATTTATTCAGATACATTTAATTCCCACGTGATGTGCAAAAATGTATTAATTTAATTACATTGTTATATCTACTTTGCATAGTGTATTCATGTAGGATTCAATTAGATTCTTATAAAAGTCTGGTAAACTTTGACAATTCTGCATTAGCACATGCTAATTTCAATTGTATATAAATATTATGTCAACAGTATTAATAATTACTATTCAAATTATATTGCTAGACAAATATAACATTGAAAAAATGTTTTTACATCTTCAAGAATTGCTTTATGGAAATATATCCCAGAATATCACATATTTTCCATGAGGTACTTGGCTTCATAATTATGTTATCAGAATCATGTTATATTTTATTGAGCATTACATATGCGATTTTTGTGTACGGTAAAACAAATAGCAATAGTTTAAAAAAAAAAGATATTACTTTTCCATTAGTCGAAACAAAAAATGTTGCATGGAAGAATTTTATGAGGAATGTAGAATCTCGCTTTGTGAATTATCTTACGTGGAAGCTCATGCAACTGGTACTATAATCGGTGATCCTGTAGAAGTTATGTCCATTGGACCAGGTTTTATGCGCTAAAAAAAAACACTCCTTTAATGGATTCTATAAAATCGAATATTGGACACTCCAAATCCGCCATTGGCCTTTGCCAAATTGCAAAAAAATATAATAAAATTAAAAAATATTTAATGCAAAGTACTTGGCGCTACTAGATCTCCAAATATATATAATAAAATAATAAAAACAAATAACGTTTTTAATTTAAACCTGAACATGACATCGTACACGCTCATCATAAATATATGATTATTTATTTTAGACATTTATTTTGGCCGTACTTGGTCTAGCAGCGCCAAGTTTTTGCATATAATAATTTTTTAATATAAACATGTTTTATTTCGATTAAATATATTATTGTAATGTATATAAATATCTTCTATTATCTTGGTAAGTTTAAAAATGTTTAATTTGTTTAAAATTTTATCATATTTCTTCTTTTTAATTAGCACAATTTTCTGATTTTAACACTTTTTTCGAAAAACATTCTTAACATTTTTATTGAAGTATTAAACAACACGCGACTTTTTTTACCTTTTTTCTAAAATAGTAATTTTTTAATGTTTTATATGACCAAAAGATGAAATCAAAAGCACCTATTTTTCTTTCACTTGAGGAAAACTTTAAAAGAAAAAAAATATCCACTGTGAAGACTCTTCACGTATATCAGCTGCGTGACGTTGATCGCTAATACATTCTTACGTCGGAATGTGTAGAAAGACATCGGGGTTACAACAACGATGACAATGTTTCTTATGTTCTTGTGTTTCTTACATTTTTTAAGATTTGACTTTGTGTTATAATATCTCCGTTTATTCTGCGTGAAGAGCAAAACCAAATACACTTTTATTATATATATAACAGAACTCCTCCAGCACTCGATTGAGGCTATTATAAACTTAATAACACGTCCACACCAATTCATAATTTCTTGTGTCTTGTATCAAACGGCGCGGCACGAGGCGACCTAAGGATATTTCGACTCATTATTTAATATAGTCATACTATATACGATTAATTGATAATAATAGCCCCACTGTATCATAAATATATGAATACGTAATAACATCCATGGTGCATCGAATCATGACTCACTGGTGGATCAAACCGAATGAGTTTTATCTTTTTCTAATTTGTTAAAATCTACGAGGTTTGGGATACACGAAACGCTTACGCTCTTATTTCTGTGTTTATACGTATGACTTCGTTTATTCTCTCTCTATATCTTAACGTGTGTACAATACAACGTGACTGAAGCGCCAACTAAAAAGCGCGGTAAAAATGAAATAAAAAAATAACTAAGATGAGCTACTTTCAATTTTCGACCAAAGTACTCTAACATAATTCTTAAGAAAACGGGGAATAGAAAAAAAGTAAGATAAACTGAGTTAAAGTTAATTCATATTGGTAGAATGGACATTAATCAACCATTATTGAGAACCGATAAACGTACCTCGGCTCAACTAACGGGACTGTCTTGCCACTGTCGCGCGTACATTTGGTGTTGTGACCGTCTTTGTTGATAATAACATAACTTTTACATACAATTGAAATGAACATATGATTTGGACCAGATGTCAAAGTTTATCGGATGTCATATGAATATTTATATGAATTTATGAATATACTATGCAAAGTAGACATAATAATGTGATTAAAACAATGCACTTTAGCATATCACGTGCATGACCTTACATATGTTTAAACAGATCTCGATTCATTTCATACATTTTATACATATAAGCACGAAATCATGCGATGTAATGTTCGTAATATACCTCTATGTTTTAAGCAGGGGAATAAGCAAAATTGTTTGCTCAATTTTGGCCAAGCTAGATTTTTTGTGCCTAATAATATTTTTAGAGAATGGAGAATGACTAAAGACATATTTCTAGTATAGGTATACAATTATCATGTCTCGAGATTGATATTAATCTCGGTAAAATTTTGCACCAATCTTATTTGTACTGATCTGACAATGAATTACGATCAAAAGCTTGAATTATATTTAAAAAATGTCCTTAGATTTTTTTAATGCTTGTTTAGTTTCTGAAATATTTTACTCGAAAGTTCGTTTGGCATAAAAATTCTTGGTAGCGCTTCAACGTTTATACAGTGACATCGTCATGTGGTCAATCACCCTTTTTGTAAACTTAACGTCGCGACGCTACTGTATCGCTTGATAATAATTATATCTTTTATTATTAAATACTAAAATAACAATCACTTTACGTCCTTAGTTCGATCATTTTATAAAATGTATCTGTAGTATAATAAAACGATAAAGTAATACCAAATAACAATTTTGTTGTATGTCTTTATTCTCTCGATCTATTTATTTATTTATAAAATTTATTTTATTAATAAACATTAATAAGCTTATATCCACCTCAAATTTCATAAATGTATTTCCATAACAAAAGCATCAGTTGTTGCAATATTCAACATTTAACGCTGTTGCGACATTAATATGTATGTAGAAGAATAATAAATAAAGAATAATATAATAGCAGAATACTATATAATACAGAAATAATATAAAAGAAAAGAACAGTAATATACAATCTAATTGTGCTTTAACTTCGACTTCAGTTATTTCTACTCTTAGATTGCTACTATTTCTTATTGGTACGTATACATAATTCTGCACAACATTTAATTCTTTTCTACATTTTACATTTACATCTGATTTCTTTAAAAACAAATAATGGCATCTCGTTTTAGAATTTGTCGGCTTTGCAAAAATAAAAGTACGATGAGCCGACCGAACTTGTATATCAGCGTTGATGCTGAAGATGAAATCGTTATTTCTGGTATTTCTGGCCGATTTCCTAATACCAACAATCTCAAAGAGCTACAAGAAAATCTTTTTAACAAAATGGATCTTGGTTCGAGCGATCACGGACGGTGGAATAATTGTAATAAACTTTTCTCTTGAAATTAAGATATATACATATACTCGCGTATTTTAGTAAAAAAGATTTCGTACAATGTACTTTCGACCAAAATTATATAGATTCGTAATATAATTGCTATATTCCAAGTGGTAGTACATTTATTTCAAATATAAGTTTAAATAATATAACATGTCTTTTACAGATGCACACTATGCTTGTATTAAATAAAATAAAGTTACATAAAAAAGAATATAAATATAAATACATATATTAATCATAATTTTATGAAAATTAATATTATAACATATAATATTTTTAGAAATGTTATATTTGATCTAATAGCAAGTTTTTTGTGTTAAATACCTTTTTATTTTAATAATATTTTTTGTCTTGTGTTATCGTTTATTCACTTTAGTTAAGCCTTTTCCTTTATTTAGAATACATTTGATTGTTTACATTTTCAAAATTTTTTTATATATATAAATAGATCTCATTGTAAGAATATAATTTTTATTCTACTAATTTATTTTAAGATACTTTACTTCACAATCAATTTAGAGAACCATATTCTACTAATTTACTTCATTGGACATAATTTTAAATTCCAAAGCATAATAGTGAAATAATTGTATAGTGTGTATAAATTTTCGTTGGCACAATTTTTTATTATTATTAATATATGAAGAAAAAAGAAATTTAATAAAATTATGGTTTGTATTTCTCATGATTTCTTGCTCAAAATTATTTTCTGCTTCTTGATGTTTTTAACTCTATTTTTATGTAAAGTAATTCTACAACATTTTTAAGTTATTTAGCTATACTATTTTTAAAGTTGATGGTGTATTTAAAAAAACATTGATTCAATACAATAGCTTTTTCGTGTCATCTAATATGTGCATTTGACATATTTTATCTGTTTTTAGAAAGGTAATTTTTAAAAAGTTCATAATTTGAAAAGATCGAGATATTACAAATCTTTTTGATGCATTTATCATTCTCGATATAAAAAAAACTAAATACATATATATGTATAATATAAATACTCATATAAAATAATTCTACTTATATAGGCTACGATATGCCTCATCGAATCGGTAAGATCAACAATATAAAGAAGTTTGATACACAATTTTTCAACATATCCGCATTAGAAGCTCATATGATGGATCCTATGGCCAGAATGTTACTGGAGCATACTTACGAAGCAATTATAGATGCAGGTGTCAATCCTAAAGAGTTACAGGGAACAAGAACCGCAGTTTTTACGGGAATTTGTGCTGATGTACAAAGCCATTCCCTCTATTATAAATCCGATGTATGATATATCCAATGGTCTAATTAATTCATATGTAATGTTAATAAAAATCTATATAAAAGAACAATAACTACATATAAAATTCTTGTTAGAAATTTGGAAATCTATCTCCTTAATACGCAAAATAAAAATTTATGCATTGGTTTTAAAAAGTTTGAAAAATAAATATATAGGTAATAAGCTATACGATTAATAAATCGTACATTTTAATATCTCAAATATTTAAAAAAGTGTATGTGTTGTGATTAGATTGTTGGAGTACCATTTTGGTGCAATAGATCTTTCGTGGCAAACAGAATTTCTTACTGGCTCGGCACTACTGGACCATCATTTAATGTTGATACTGCATGTAGCTCGAGCCATTTCGCCATGGCAGACGCTTACAGGATGATCCGGTCTGGAAACTGTGACGCCGCTATTGTCGCTACCGCAAATCTATGCCTCCATCCTTACATAAATTTCGGATTTTATCGTCTTGGTATATACTTATTATATCTTTCAACAACTGTTACCTTATAATACTAATACATTTATCTGTTTCCATTTATAAAAGTAAAACTATTTAAATTACACATATTTATATTTTAATTAATAGTGCAAAATTAAAATAATTATATATTGATATCTTAATGTACCTATCTCTACTACTGAAAATTCGAGTCTTTAATTAAAATAAAAGTATGGATAAAATTTACTTTACTCATAATATTTATTTTGCCAATGCTTATCCTATATTTCTGCGTTCAGCAGTAAAATCAGAACTGCAAGAATTTGGTTTATTAGGACCAATTTCTCTTTTTCAGGGGTTCTGTCTTCTGATGGTTATTGTAAACCCTTTGATGAGGCAGGCACTGGATATATGCGCAGCGATGCGATGACAGTGGTGTATCTGCAAAAGGCAAAAAATGCAAAAAGAGTATATGCGACCTTCGTATACAGTAAAACAAATTGCGATGGCTTTAAAGAAGAAGGTATCACTTTCCCATCGTTTAAAATGCAAAAAATGTTGTTGGAAGAATTTTACGAAGAATGTGGAATATTGCCCGCGGAGTTATCCTACGTGGAAGCTCATGCAACTGGTACCACAGTGGGTGATCCTGCAGAAATTATGTCTATTGATCAGACTTTATGCGCTAAAAGAAACACTCCTTTATTGATAGGCTCGATAAAATCAAATATTGGACACTCCGAACCCGCCAGTGGCCTTTGCCAAATTGCAAAGGTATATTTATAATAAAACGTTTAAATATTAAATTTGCTTAAATTGCAATTATAACAATTTAAATTTTCTTATATTGTTATTAGACTTATTTATCATAATAAATTTGTAATATTCGCACAGTTAAAATTACTGCTAACAAAAAAATATTTTTTGAAGGTATTGTTAGCAATGGAAATTGGTACAATATTACCTACTATACATCTCAAACGTCCGCGAGAAAATTTACCTGCTATTATTGAAGGAAGAATAAAGATAGTCACTGAACCAACGGAATGGGAAGGTGGTTATGTAGGTGTTAATTCCTTTGGATTTGGAGGAGCTAATTGCCACATATTACTAAAATCGAATCCTAAACAAAAAATCCATAATGGAGCACCGAATGATGACTTACCTAGACTTGTAATCGTGTCTGGGCGGACGGAGGAGGCTGTTAAAATCATTTTAGATGACGTAAGCAAATATTATAAATGTCCTATCTTATTTATTTTAGGAATAGTTATTTTATACTTATCTCTTTTTGTATTACTATACAATTTTGATATTGTTATTATAAATTGTACATATCCAATTATTTACAATATTTATTTTCTTAAGAAAAAATTACAACCATTATGCTTAATTATGTAAGACAGAATAAGTATGACAATTATCAGTCATGAAATAGATTGTCGACATAATGTATAAACTAAAAGTCTGCGAAAAATTCTATTTGCTGTTATTAAAAAGATAATAAATTAGATATCATCGAATTAACAGAATGAGATAGTTCTCTCGAATCACGCACTGATAGTACACGGATATTTTATTATACTTTAGTAGAAACCCTACTTTACATTCATAGATTAAGACTTACCAAAAAAAAATTGTCATATCTACATACTTTTATTTGTTCTTGCTTTTCTTTCTTATATTTTGTAATAAGAAATTTATTAATTTGTATTTATTAATTATATACTCCTATATATTTAAAAATATATCTAATAAATAATTGAAATGATTTTACTATATCCCAGACAGCAGATGCCTCTTAGGTCCGAATTAATAGACGTTTCTCAGTTGTCAAGATAAGTCTGTCTTTGTCTCGCGTATACCGTTTTACCATACGTGAGAGTCAAAGACAGATTCATTCTTGACAACTGATTGTGAGAAACGTCTATTAATTCGGACCTAAAAGATGTCTTAAAGATATCTTTACGATGTCTTTTAGACATGCGTGCTGTCTGAGATATTTAAGTATACATAGTGTTTAAAAAATTTGCACGAAAGGATGGGACGCTTTAATATTTCTTTACACTAAATACAGGTGCGAAATCGATCTGTAGATACAGAATACATATCTCTATTACATCATATTCATAATGATAATATAGAAGGTCACCTTTATAGAGGATATATGATAACTGGGTCTAAAATATCTCATAATACAATTAGTAAAATAACGCATTATACAAATATGAGCAGGTCGATTTGTTTCATATTTTCTGGATTAGGATCTCAATGGTCTGGAATGAGTAAGTGTGCGTATGTGTGTGAGTGTGCGTGTGTGTGTACATTAGGGGATTAAATAATGTTTATTAAATTTTTAACAGGTCGAGCTCTAATGAAATTCCCAGTATTTGCCAAGGCAATCCAGAAATGCGATATTGTTTTGAGGTCTTATGGCACATTTCTTACAGATATTTTAACATGTGAAAATAGAAGTACTTTTGACAATATCGTTAATTTATTTTTAGCACTCGTTGGGCTGCAGGTAAAAAAGGAAAACTCTTTATTTAAACTTCATAAATATATTTTGTATATACCATATATCGTCTATAATTAAATTTTTATTTTATAATCCTTTTTTATTTAAAACAGTGGAAGTAAATAGGAAGATATATATTTCTTTTATATACATATACCTCGTATGTTTATATTACAGATCGGAATAGTCGATCTTTTAACATCCATTGGTATCGTTCCCGACTTTATAATCGGTCATTCCATTGGTGAACTTATCTGTGGATACGCCGATGGATGTCTAACAATCGAAGAAACGATTCTATCAGCATATTTTATCGGTTTAGCGTTTCATGAATCGAAAGTAATTAATGGTTCCATGGCTGAAATTAATCTCGATCTTGAAACCATGAAGCATATGTGTCCTTCGGACATTGATGTAGCTTGTTACAATAGTTCCTCCAATATCATCGTGAGCGGACCAACAGATTCTATAAAAGCATTTCTCGCCAAACTACGGGTACATTATTTAAACAATATTATCTGCTTAAATTCTTTAAATCTGTTAAATAAAATAATTAATACTTGTGATATGTTATGAATACTTAATGATTATAGTACTTTGATGAATAATGATTAACAATACGTTTTTGTTCATTTTTTAGGCTAATAATATTCCTGTAAAAGAAATTTCTTGTGGTAATATACCTTTTCATAGTCGTTACATCGAACGTGCTGTAGCTAAGTCTGAAGAATACTTAAACAAAATATTACCACAAAAAAAGTTTCGCAGTTCAAAGTGGCTAACAACATCCGCTCACGAGTATTCCAATACACTTTTACCTTTATGTTCAAAATATTATACAAATCATCTGTTATCCTCGGTATTATTCGCAAAGACGATACGTTCGATTCCAAAAAATACAGTGACGATTGAGATATCTCCTCAGAATATTCTTCAACACATTTTAAACAATTATTTATGCTCCACAATAACAAATGTAGCATTATATGAACAAACTGAGGATTATAGTGATGAGATATTTTTAGAATCAATCGGAAAACTTTATAACGCAGGATTGCAGCCACAAATTGCAAATCTTTATCCAACAGTAGAATTTCCTGTAAGCCGCGGTACTCCAATGATTTCTCCTCTCATAAGGTATGCATATTTTATGTTTATGTACAAATAGATAAATCGACGAATAACAGAAACTATTATCAACTTTGAAATATTTATGTAAAATAATTAAAAAAAAATGCTTAACACATAACATAATATCGAATTACATTTCTAATTTCTTTCTTAAACTTGCATATTGTCAGGTCTAGCGTTTGTTCGTAAAGCCATCACTTATATTTTGAATTTTTTTTATAGTTTTACTTATCCAAATGATAAATATACACAGTTTGTCCGAGAGTTCCCGGAATGATTAAAAAAAAATGAAATTTTAAAGACAGAGAATAATTTACTTTTCAGCTTTTAATATAATCCCCTCTCCATTTAATACACACCTTAGATCATTCCAGAAGTCTTTGGAAGGCTTCTGAAACAGTTTTTAACTTCTTAGGTGCTTCGTCATCGCTGTCTAGATCTCCTTCACAGATCTAAAACACGTTCCTCTCATTGGCATTTTCTTTGAAAAACACAAAAACTTTGCTAAAGCCAGATCAGGTAAATACAGGGGGAAATAATTTTAATCATTTGACGTTTAGCTAAAAACTGATTGACAACTGTCGGCACATAAGCGGGAGTACTGTTGTGCAACAATATGTTGCTCCGTTCTTTGAAATATGACAAGGTTAACGATACGCTTAATAAAAAGTTATGATTTCTCGTGAATAATGAAACAGGTCTAAACAAAAAATTTCCTGTAATCACTAATAGTTGTAGTAGGCATAACATGCATGTTGTCTATAAATAAATAACATTATTAGCATAATATATGTTAAGACCGTTAAGATACAAATCAATACAAAGAAAATAGCCATACGGTCCAAGCTTGGATCTTAGGCAGCTCAATATTATTTTCAATATGTATTTAATACGCGTAATTTCCAACATATTAAACTGCGTGTCGATTATTTATCTACATGAGGATCCCCCCTTAAAACACAGCTATTGTTGGAACATTAGAAATTCCCTCTCCCTTCCCTAATTAAATCGATATCGATTTAATATTAAAATCACTGTAAAGAACTTATTGCGAAAAATACAGGGGTTCTGGTAAATTAATAACAGGTAAGTTCTTTACAGTAATTTTAAAATTAAATCGATATCGATTTAATTAGGGAAGGGAGAGGAAATTTCTAATGTTCCAACAATAGCTGTGTTTTAAATCCGACAAATAATCGGCGCGCAGTTTAATATGTTGGAAAATACGCGTATTAAATACATATTGAAAATAATATTGAGCTGCCTAAGATCCAAGCTTGGACCGTATGGTTATTTCCTTTGTATTATTAGCATATTTTATTTTAAAAAATCGTTCCAGGAACTTATAAACTTACGAACAAACTATGTATGTATATGTCAATTGTGTTATACCTATCACAAAAAACGAGAAACAAATTAAAATATTAAGATGAGTATTCAACCGTTACATCAATTTTGAAAATAAATGAACAAATAATTTGTATATGATTATATTACACACACACACATAATGGGTTTTAATAATGTTTATAGGTGGGATCATTCTGAAGATTTCTATGTATTTAAATATAGTGAACAAAACATAATTGACAGAAGAGAAACAGTTGTCAACATTGATATAACTGATGAGACATATGTATATTTAACGGGCCATGTCATTAACGACAAAAATTTATTTCCGGCTACGGGATATCTCTTCCTTCTCTGGGACATGATTGCATCGTTGAAAAAGCAAGAATATACTAATGTACCAGTTGTATTTGAGGACATTAATTTTATTCGTGCTACAGTGTTATCACAATATAATGAAGTCGAATTAACTCTTTCGATCCAGGAAGGTAATATCATTACACAAAAATTTATTTTCTTTTTTAAATATTAATTTTTAAGATGTCCCTAGTGGAAAAATGTCTCAGAATTTTTCATATTAATCAGAATTTTTATAAAAATTTTCAGATATTCTTCAAATGCTCTGAATTTTTCAGATTTGTTATACAAATCGGAACGTTTTTCAAAAAAACCCAGACAAAATAAATTATTTTAAATAATAATAAAATATTTCAGATTTTTTCGTTAGCACATCTTTGTAAAGATCTGAATAAATATGAAAAAATCTGTACAAATATTTATCAGAAATTTTCATACATAATATAACTGAAATATTCCGAAAATTTTTATCCAATTATTTCTGCAAGTATCTGAGAAATTTTATATATTTTTTCAGAATTTTTCGTAAGTCTCAATTCTTACAAAATTACTGAGAAAATATTAGAACGCTTTTATCAGGGGTATCTTTTCTTTTACGCCATATTTAAAGTGCAGAAATTTTTATTGAGAGTAATTAATCATAAGATAAAGAATCTTTTTACGCAAACTACTTTTGTAAGCTATCCATATCCTTGTCGACAGTTTCTTGTTCGCTTAATTTATAGTTTATACATATAAAATGGGTTACGTTTAAAAAATTTATATTAATTGTATGTAGGTAGCAATAGGTTCGAAATAATTGAAGGAGAAAGTATTGTTGTTACTGGAATAGTACGAATTCCGACCAATATTGAGAATGAAAAGATATCTGCTAATCTTGCTGAACGTGTCGATGATGAAGAAGAAATGAATACAAAAGACATCTATAAAGAATTAAGGCTTCGTGGTTATCAATATGCCGGCGTATTTCGTGGATTAAAAAGCGCATCCGTTACGGGATTAAACGGTCATATCGCCTGGACATATAATTGGATAACATTTATAGATAATATGTTACAAATGATGATTTTAGGAAAGAATTTGAGAAGCCTTTTGGTTCCAACAAAAATTCGCAAGCTGACAATTGATCCGAAATATCACATGCAGCTGATGGAACGTATTCAAGATTACCCAGTTGAAAAAAGGCGTAAGTAACACAAGTATGATATATAATGCAGCCAGAAGCAAATCAATTTCATGGTCCGATAAATCAATTTTTTTACTGTGCTACATTGCAGAATTCTCTGTTCGTAATTACAAGTCTCTAGACGCTATAATATCCGGAGGAATAGAAATTTGTGGCACTGTGGCTACACCTATATTTCAGCGACAAAAAACAGTTAACACCGTTCTTGAAGAATATAAATTTGTTGCTCATCGTGATTTAGGAACTATGACGTTACAAGATGCAGTGAGAATGTCGGTGCACATTGCACTCGAATGTTATAATATAATAAATGTTAAAATTATCGAATTTGTCGATGATAGTGACAAAGTGGTACCAGAAGATTTAAGTTCTCCACTTGTTAGCAAAATCTTAGATGATTTACCTCAGATTCGACATCACACCAGACTCGTGACGACCCACGAGAAATCCCCAAATATCTCTTTGCCCGACAACGTTTCTACAACGGAGATCACTAAGTTGTCGAAAGATGAGAATTGTTTGATGATCATTGGTTTCGATATTTTAACCAAAAATAGTAAGAAATTATATCAACAGTTATTGTCTCTGTTAATGCCACAAGGTTTTCTACTAACTCTAGAGAAATCCGGTTTGATCTACGATTATTCATGTCTGAAAACATATGAGTTGGATGTCATACTGAAGAAACAAATAAATGAAAAGACGCTTCTATTATTAAGAAAAACGCAAAATATTGCGAGAAATCGGCGGGCTGTACATGTAAACAATTACGAGTTTACGTGGGTAGATGAACTGAAATCAATCATGCAAAACGAGACTAGTCTAGATACAAGGATCATACTCGTCGCGGAAGGAGATTTCGAATGCGGGCTGTTAGGTCTTATCAATTGTTTGCGAAAAGAACCAGGGGGCGAAATGATTAGAAGCGTATTTATTCAAGATCACAAAGCGCCTGGTTTTTCTTTGCAAGAACCATTGTACACAAAGCAGTTGCGGTTGGATCTACCTATCAATGTTTTACGTTCGGGTAACGTTTGGGGATCATACAGGCATTTTCCATTACCATCGTTAGAACCAAAACTCATACAAAGTGCTTATGTTAAACAGATGGTGCGTCAAGAAATATATTTCTGTTTTAATTTTATTATACGTAATAATTATTTATGTCCATTTGTGATAGGTACAAGGAGATCTGAATACTCTTTGCTGGATGCAGTACAATATACCTTCCCACATTAAACGTGAAGATCTCGTTAATGTAATTTATGCGCCTCTAAATTTTAAAGATATTATGTTGGCTACTGGTAAAATTCAAACTATGGCATTATATTTTAACAACTCATCTGATTTACTCGGCTTTGAATTTGTTGGACTTGATATACATGGGCAGAGATTAATGGGAATGTCCTTATATGGGTAAAAGTCATCTCTTTTTTCTCTATCAATATTCACTTATAATAAAGGAAACTATTCACATTTAGTAGTATCAATTTAATATTTAATTTCAAATTTATCAGATTAAATTTTATTTATGTCAAAAGTACGTCAGATAAAACACAAAATAAAAGAAATTCCATTTTATTTATATATATTTTATAATATATATATATATATATAGATATATATAATTATAATAAATATAATTGCAACATTATCTTCACGTAATAATTACACAAAATTATATGCTTCCAAAATTTATTATGTTTAGAGGAATAACGAATATATGCGTGCCGGACAAATATCTCAGTTGGAGCGTACCCGACGAATGGACAATGGAAGATGCAGCAACGGTTCCGTGTGTGTACAGCACCTGCTACTATGCTTTGTACACAAAGGGTAAAATAAAAAAAGGAGACAAGGTGTTGATCCATTCTGGTACTGGAGGTGTTGGTCAAGCTGCGATCCATTTTGCGCTTTACGAAGGTTGCGAAGTGTTTACGACAGTTGGAACTGTCGAGAAACGACAGTTTATAAGAGAAACGTTCCCCTCTATTCCAGAAGATCATATCGGAAACTCTCGAGATACAAGCTTTGAACAAATGATTATGCAGCGTACAAGAGGTCGTGGGGTGGATATCGTATTGAATTCCTTAGCCGAAGAGAAATTGCAAGCATCTGTTCGTTGTCTAGCAAATGGAGGCCGCTTTTTAGAAATTGGAAAATTTGATATGGTTTCTGATAATCCATTAGACACATCTGCTTTCTCTAAAGGCATCAGTTTCCATGCTATTTTATTAGACAGATTCTTTTTTGAACATTCAAAACGAAAGATAAGAGTGTGGAAGGGAATCGCAGAAAGTTTAGAAAAGGGCATTATTAAACCGCTAAGTAGAACAGTCTTTAAAAGAAATGAGATAGAAGCTGCATTTAGATATATGGCTACTGGAAAACATATTGGCAAGGTATGATTATTTCGTAATATACAGGAATAACTATATTATTAGGAATAAATTATATTATTAAGACATGTGAAACATTCTTTTAATTTAATTAATGTTGTAAAGATAGTAACAAATGTTTAGTTACTTTAGCTAAATTAAATTTGACTAAATAATGTTTTACATTAATATAATTTACATTAATAAGTAACTCTATTTTAACATCTTTTATTATTATTAAAGAGTATAAGTTTTGTTCGCTTCTATCGTATCATAAATAAATGATATTCCTTGCAATAACAAAATTAAATCATGAAATGCAATATTGAAATTATATATGTATATATATATATATATATATATATATATACATAATATAATAATAATAAATACAAAATAATATTAATAATTAGAAAAAAAAAGATAAAACTTTTTGTTATTATTTTTTGCTTTATAGTAATAATTGTATTAGTAATAATTGTATTGATTGCTTGTAGGTAATAATAAAAGTTCAAGAAGAAAATGAGCCCTTGGATGCTCCTATACTTGCTCACCCGCGATATTATTGTTTGGAACATAAAAGTTACGTCATTTTGGGTGGACTAGGTGGTTTTGGTTTAGAGCTAGCAGATTGGTTGACTCTTCGAGGTGCAAAGAATCTAGTTTTGACATCACGAACTGGGATTAGAACAGGTTATCAGCAATCAAGAGTAAAGCTGTGGCGATCTAACGGTGTAGATGTACAGATCGTTACAGTCGATGATACTTTGAAACATGAAGACTGTGAATTTATATTAAAATTTGCTGAGGAAAGAGCACCAGTGGATGCTATATTTAATCTTGCAGTTGTTTTAAAAGATTGTATATTTCAAAATCAATCACCGCAAACGTTCGAGGATTCATTCAAAGCGAAAGCATGGATGACGAAAAAAATGGACGAATTGTCGAGAACGATCTGTCCACAACTTCAACATTTTGTCGTTTTTTCCTCCGTCTCATGTGGAAGAGGAAACGCAGGCCAGACGAATTATGGCATGGCTAATTCCGTAATGGAAAGAATCTGCGAAAAAAGGATGGAAGAAGGATTACATAGTTTAGCAATACAGTGGGGTGCTATTGGTGATGTTGGACTTGTCGCAGATATGCAAGAAGACAACAAAGAACTTGTTATTGGAGGTACATTGCAACAACGAATATCCTCTTGCTTAGATGCATTAGACATATTCTTACTACAAGACCGACCTATCGTAAGCAGTATGGTTGTTGCTGAAAAAGGTGCAAATATTAGTGGATCAATGAATATTTATGAAACAGTTGTTCATATCATGGGTAAGCAATTTCGTAAAGTAATATAATAAAAATGCCTAAAGTATATTTATAAAAAGTATATTTTAGTAGTATGTTATTTTAAGAGATTACGTAGGGTAACACAAAATTTATTTTTAATTCTTAATTTAATTTGAAATAGGATTGAAAAATGTAAACACAATAACGCAAAACATATCTTTGGCCGAGCTGGGTATGGATTCAATGATGGCAGTAGAAGTTAAGCAGACATTAGAAAGAGAGTTCGATATCTTTTTGACGGCGCAAGATATTCGAAATCTTACTTTTGCTAAACTTAAACAAATGACAGATACATCCGAGCAAAGAACTACGGACGACATAAATGAAATTAATACAAGTTCAGGAGGTTTGGACATGCTGATTCGAAAAATAAATAATTCAGACTTTATTCCAGATATTCTTGTAGAACTTGCTACAAAAAAGGAGGTTGGTAGGGGCAATGTATTTCTCTTATCAGGAATCGAAGGGAGCTTAAGCGTATATAGATCTATAGCACCAGGAATTAAATCTTCGGCAACGTGTTTGCAACACGGTGTACTTAATATTCCCGAATGTCATTCAGTGATGAAGTCAGCCACTTATTTGTTGCCTGTAAGAAGTTTTGAATTGTTTAAACTTCTTATTTTAATATATATATTTTTATTATTTAATAATTTATAAATATAAGTAATATCTGATAATTATGTTTAATAAATTTTTTGTATTACTACAGCCCATGCATACATTCATATTTGTTTTCTTAGCATATGTTGAAGAAAATGAAAGATCAAAAGGAATTTTTAATAGTGGGTTATTCGTTCGGATCCTTAATTGCCATCGAATTAGCAAGATTATTAGAAGCTAATAATTTCTCAGGACGATTGATATTGATAGATGGAGCTCCTGATCAAATGAAATGTCGGGCTAATCAATATTTTGGTATTTCGCAACATGAATTACAAAATGTGCTATTAATTGGTGTGTTGGAAATGTACACTGCAGTCAACCAGAAAATGGTTAGTAAATTATAAAAAATGTACTTTGAGTTTTTATTGCAAATTATATTTGTACCTATATGTATATAAGTTTAACCTTATATAAATTTAACTAAAATGAGATCATACACATAAAATAACTAATATCATAACGTAAATATTATTGTTTAAGATTTCATATAGTGCGTACGTGCATGCGTGCGTGCGTATATGTATGTATGTAGTAATAGATTACAGATTATACCGTTGAATGAGCTAAATTAATAATATATTTGCAATAATTGTAATGTTATTTATTATTCAAAGATGTATAAAAATGACAATTATATAAATGATAGCAATAATTTTAGAGATAGAGAACATAATAAACGTGTATTAATAATTATGAAAGGAGTTTTAAAAATTATTAAATTAATAAATAAAGTTAGTAATGAAAAAAAAAACACATATTAAAAGATTTTGCCAACATCTCAAAAGTTCTAAACATTTATATCGCTGTTAAAATGCAGATAGTGTCTTCAGTAGCATTGTTTTTTATTAATTGCACAAAATGCTAAAATTGTTATTTGTAGCTTATATCAGATCTGGATAAATGTAACACATGGGAAGAGAAATTAGAAATATTCCACGCTTACTTTCCGAAAGAGTTAAATGCATTGACCACTGAAAATCAAAAAGTTGGATGTTCGACAATATACAATCATATAATCGCTATACAGAATTATGATATATCTTCATTACCCCGACTTAGATCATCTATAACATTGTTGAAACCTACACTCCCGACTATCTCCTATACTGAAGAAGATTATGGTTTACATAAGGTAAATCTGATTCGGATAGAGATCTCTTTAAAATTTAAGGTTCTAATTTTAAAAATTACTTTATAACAAGAAAAATTATTTTCAGGTTACCGAAGGTAAAGTGCAAATTCATTATGTGGAAGGTACTCACGTCACAATGATGGACAACAACAAAATCATATCAGCTATTAATGAAGAATGGGTGGAAGAATAATATGTTTATACTACATTTGAATATATTATAATTGCATATACCTACGTATATTTTAATATAGGTATATAAATATAAAAAATATAATCTATAATTAATTGTAACAAAATATACATACCTATAGAATCGAATCTGTAATTTTTATAAGTTAAAATAAAATGCAAACGCTATAAATATTTACAATTTTTGTTGCTTTCGCTATTTGCATTTATTCCAAATTAGGTGCACAAATACGGTAGCATCGCGACACCAATTAAGAACTTAAAAGGGCGACTGACCACGTGACCACATCACTCAAACATCGAGGTGCGTTATATCAAGCTAATGTAGAACTCTTACATCAAACGACCTTTCAAGCAAATTATTTCATTAACTATAAACCAGCTTTCAAAAATTTAAGAGCTTCTTTCTCATATAATTGTATAATATATGTTAATATAAGTTTTCGACCCAGTCCGATATAAAAATCGATGTATTTAGTGCCAAAACCTCAAGATCTATATATTTAATAGTTGTACAAGAATTATAAGGCCCGTATTCATAGTCGGAACTTATTTCAAGACCATCTTAAGTAATGTCTTAAGATGCTAATTTGGCTTTGTGATTGGTTCATGACATTTTAAGATTGTACTTAAGACGGTCTTAAATATAAGATCTTAAGGCCTATGTGACATTCTTTTGCGTTCCAATTTCACCAGTCACACGTACATACGTATATGCACACATTCATATACCTATATAGTGATTTTGTCCCTTAAAAGGGATTTTTATACAATCCTATTTAATATTAATAAATTACAAATATATAAGATATTAGGATACAATATGTACATATATTATTAAATTACAACATATACAGTATTATTAAAATTATGCAATGCAAGTGAACATATTTATAATTGACATAATTATACATATAATTAACATACATACATATACGCGCAATAATAGAGAGGCAGACAACAGACAGAGAAACAGCAACAGAGAAAGAGAGAGAGAAAGGGGAAAGATCTGAAAATTCTATTTCTTTTTTATTTAAAATATGAGAAAAACTTTTGACAAAAATCAAATTTCTCATTTTAAAATATCACCATTTTGTAAAATCTTAGTCTTTTTGGTTTATTTTGCTTCAGATAATATTATAATAGCTATATACATTCATATTGTATATAGATTAAAATTTTCTTTGCTTTTATAAGTGTTTTAGAAAAGCTGCAATATATCGATAATTATGGAACAAGGAATATACAAAATGACTTCTAACATTTAAATTATAAAACATAGAAATCTATAAAAATTTATAAATGTTGTTTAAATCTAAAAATATGCATACCTAAAGATTTGAACATAACACGGAAGAGAACCACAAAATCGTGGACACTACCCTACCGGAGGATTCATAAATATTGGCTACGTAGTTCAATGTCCACATTTTGTGGACATAGAGGCGCTTCAAAATAAAGTAAAAATTCTCTCTGTATTAACCTCAAATAATTTAATGCACGTGTTTCGAAAAATCATATCTGATCATTAATGGTTTATAAAAGTAAATTCGAACAAATGTGACTAAGTCATGTAATAATAATGAGAAACGTTTGGGTTTTAACTTCACAAATAACGAGTAAAGTGAAAGAAAATTAGTATATATAGATAGATAGTATTGCACGATCATATTTACAGGTTAGAGAATTTCTAATATACTATCTTTTATTCTTTTTCATATTTTTTTACTTTATTTACAGCTTTCTCAGCTTTTCAAGATGCATTTCTTTAAACTCGTATTTTTATTGTTATGTTACGCAGATCTATACTGGGTGTACCTAAACTGGGTGTACCTAACTGGGTGTACTTACACTATATTAACGCTTCTCCTTCCATAAGAAGAGCAAACTTTAAGGACAAAATTATTAATTATTATTAAAATAATTACTTTTTTATAATAAATCACACATCTTTAAAAACTTTATACGTTATTTTTTGTATAATATTGTAATGTTATTTCATATCACCATGTAATTATACGATATTTCGAATTTAAAGCTTTAAACTTTAAGCAAGTCTTTACATGATTTATAACTTGCTGATTTAATTTAAAATTGAACATAGAATTTATGTTTATAATATGCATGTATATTTTGAGATATGTATTTCGTATGTATATGTATATATTTTCATACAATTTTCATACTTTCATATTTTTTAGGATATATAGAATTAATAGAATTTTCTTACAAATCCTAGTCTGTCTGAAGAAAAGTTTACAGAATTATCTATTATATACTTTCAGATAATGCAGTTAATGTATATAAACAAGAGAGATCCCACCTATATCAAGCTCTCACAAATAATTTATGACAATCTTTATCCACTGATTCACATAGTAAAATTAAAAACAAAAGTTTATAGTTAAATTAAGAACAGAAAATCTTAAATCAGTACCTTGATTAAGAAGGATTCGGTATCTTCTGTGAAGACACTGTGTTTTGCAAAAATGGTGAAAGAAGCATCAGGTGAATCTGCAAGAGAGATACAACTAATAAATTCAGATGAGGAGGGATCAATTCGCTTGCCATCTGATAATCAGCAAAAGCGAATGGGCAAGGTACAAATGAAAAAGCAATTAGGCCTTTTGGAAGGAGTCGCTATTATATTGGGAATTATATTTGGCTCAGGTATAACTTCATCATCTAAGAATTTTCAATGATTAAAAATTCCAGTTTTTTTTACACAACGTACTTTGACATATTTCGCGTCTTTATACGTTTGTATTGAATATTTAAGCTAAACTACATGTACTTGCAGGCATTTTTATCTCACCGAAGGGAGTAATACAGGAAGTGGGTAGTGTAGGATTATCTCTGATCATATGGGTGCTATGCGGTCTGCTCTCTATGATAGGTGCCTTGTGTTATGCGGAGTTGGGTACTAGCATACCTCGCAGCGGAGGAGATTATGCTTATATTCACGAAGCCTTTGGAGCATTGCCTTCATTTTTGTACTTATGGGCAGCTAACTTAATTTTTGTGTAAGTAAATTTTCAATTAGATTTACCAGTTTATGAAAATATTATGGAATATTATGGAAAATCATATTTTGTCATTTACAGACCTACGACAAATGCTATAATGGGACTGACGTTTGCTCAGTACGTCGTAAAACCATTTTTTCCTAATTGCACCACTCCAGATGACGGTGTGCGTCTAATCGCCGCGCTGAGTATATGTGAGATTTTAATGTCTTTTTAAAAATCAATTATCTAATTATCTGAATGTAAATATATCTGTAAAGTATGCAGATGAAAATATCTGTGGCGTGTTACATCTGGATGCAGATATCTAACAGGATATTTACAGAACTTAAAAGCAAATAGCTGGATACATCTAGATATAAATATAGCTAAATTTAGATAATCTAAATATAATGCTCAAGAAGGACTTTATTCATAATATAATTTATAAAATTTGTGTTCATAGGCTTACTCACTTTCATCAATTGTTACGATGTGAAAGAGACGTCAAAAATGCAAAATATATTTATGTTTGCTAAAATTGCAGCATTGGTGATTATTATTATAGCTGGATTAGTCTGGCTTTGCTTAGGTATGTTTCTCAGTAAATCTTTAACGATGTATTGTTCTTTAATCAAAGTCTTATGTTAACTAGGACACAGAGAAAACTTCGAGAACCCTTTTGAAAACACGAACACCGATCCTGGCAAAATCGCTGTGGCCTTTTACTCTGGCATATTTTCTTACTCGGGATGGAATTATTTGAACTTTATGACGGAAGAACTAAAAAATCCTTATGTGTAAGTTGCATTGACAATGTGTCATTTGGCAAATTAGTTAATCTTCCTGTTATACTGTAGAATAAAAGAGACAGGTCGAAACTTCGAAATACATCGACTTTATTTCCTGTTTATCAAAATTAACACCTGAATGACTTCTCTTATTAGAAATTTACCACGTGCAATTTACATATCACTACCGTTGGTAACCTTGATATATGTTATGGCAAATGTCGCTTATCTGACCGTTCTAACTCCGACTGCTATAATCGCTTCCAACGCTATCGCTGTGGTAAGTTAATATTCTTATCCGATATACGTATAACAATCCATCCAGTTAAGGTATGTTATCAGATGTGTACAAAATTTAATCTTTTTATTAGACTTTCGGCAATAAACTTCTCGGATATATGGCCTGGATAATACCTTTAATGGTAGCTGTGTCCGCTTTTGGAGGATTGAGCGTTCACATTATGACGTCATCCAGAATGTGCTTCGTCGGCGCCAGGAACGGCCACTTTCCTTCTATGCTGAGTCACATCAACATGTCTAAGCTTACACCTACGCCTGCCTTGATATTTTTGGTGTGTACGATGCTAATTGTGTCAATTAAATTTTTTTAGGCTTTAATCTATCACAGCCGCATCAGATTATAACCATAGAAGAACAAAAATTATATAAATGCTCTCTTTTACATCATACATTAAAAAGAATTTTCTTTATATATATTGTAACTCAACCCTCTTTGCATTTGCAGTGTATTCTGTCTCTCATAATGCTATGTACAGGTGATATATTTGTACTGATCACATACTGCAGTATAGTAGAGTCATTCTTCATTATGCTCTCCGTAGCTGGAGTTTTATGGCTGCGTTATAAAAGGCCTGATATGGAACGACCAATCAAGGTAATGCGCTTTATATACATAAAATTATCAAACAGTGTATCTATTATCGAAGTCAATGAAAATTCTTTCCCTCAGGTACCATTATGGATACCTATAGTGTTTGTAGCGTTATGCGCTTTTCTGGTTGTTGTACCATGCTACGAAAGACCGTACGAAGTCGGTATGGGCATTCTGATCACCGTGTCTGGCATACCCGCGTATTTCTTCGGTGTTGCTTGGAAAAGCAAACCATTGTGGTTCCAGAATATTAACAGTTCGTAATTCCCACAAATGCAATTGACTAAGTTTATTCAATATTTTTACAACTAAACTTTTTTATATTCTCTTAACCCATTGGGATTACACAATCTCCTTATTCTGAACTTTCTCTTCAGTCAATTTTAATGACATGCGTAAAATGGAAACATTTTTATCACGCATAACAACATTGTCATTATACATATGTGTATCAACATTGTCATTATACATATGTGTATCAACTGACAAGTATAAAGTCGGGAAGCAGCACAAGAGATGCTAGAAATTTATAAAGATGGAGAAAAAAATGAATAGAAAGTTTCAGAATACTGTTTAACTATATATTTACATTTAATTTATAATTTTCCTATTTTGTTTTCAGTTAAAGCTACTCACGCTGTACAGAAGTTATTTCTGTCTGCAAGGGAAGAACTCGAAATCGATTAAGTAAACAGCAATTTTACAACTAAATTCGGTCGAATGTACGAGCGTACATCGAATACACATTTACCAAAGAAATTTTGAGATTTAAGAAAGAAACTTATAATTTTACATATGAATACCAAAATTGAAAAAATATAATATGAAGAATGTAAAAAGAAGCAAGATATAGTTTTAAAAGTTAAAGGATAATAGGTAACTAGAGAATCTTAAAAATATTTATATCTACAAATTACAAAAGTGAAGTAAAAGAACATTTAATGATCTGTATTGCAAATAAGATAGATCTGAGAATTGCATTTTATGATTTATTGCCAAAGGTGTGTCTTTCGTTTTCTCTTTTGTGTGCTACAGTAATATTAATATATTCGAAATTAATTATATGGATCAAGTTTTGATTCTATTGTATATCAAATATTTATAAAATACTGATGTGCGAGAGTTTCGTAAGTATTTATGTATTGTAAAAACTGTATTTTGATAATGTCAGTATATTGCAATAAAAAATATATATATATGCATTAAATTTGTAGTTAAAAAATTAAATTGCACTGCAAAATCCAACTTTCTAACATTCTTTTAACTGAAGTAACACATTGTTTTCTTCCGTTTCTATTCCATTGAGAGATGAGTCATAATTATTGTTAAAATTGTTGAGAAGATGGTAGAAAAACAAGATAGAATTTTTAACTTATTTTCAAGTTGCTTTTCAAGTTATAATTCAATGTCAATGTAATTTTCATTATTAGACTCAATTAATTAATGTAACAAAGTGTCGAGATAAGATGAATCAACAATAGTTTATTTTACAATTTTGGGATCTGAATTAAAAGTCATTATATATATGCTTACAACTAAAAAATATAATTCTTTAAGACAGTTAATTTCATTAATATTATAATATATATGACTGTATATGTATATATTCACAAAAAACACATACTTTAAAATGACGAGAAAGAACTAGCTAACTCACCTATTAGTTTTCACTCATGAAAGTGTATTAACGACAATTTTACATCACTTTCACCGAATAACAGAGATAGACACATGGAATGCGATAACCAAAAGAATAATACTATTTTATTGTACACATTTGGTGTGATCTTGTTAACATCACATTTATATTAATGAATATCTTCTGGATTGAACATGCCCTGTAAAAAATTGTAACAAATAAGATTTTCGGAAAGCTAAGATCCAATTGCAAGTTAAATTGAACGACAATTTGCCGTTGTACACACAATGTAGCAATCAATTTGGCAAACAAAAATGTCATACCTTAGCACGTCTCAAGATGGAATCTTTGCTGGCGTCATATGGATGATCCTTGCTTGGAATTTCCAATACAGAGGGTATTGGTTGAGTATGACTGTCAATTACATGACGAATCATTTCCGCTACCTAAGACAAAATATCGAGTGTCAGATTAAGGAATGTGACATTATTCAAACCCTTCATAAAATTGCGTTCGTCAGCCATAAACTTTGTTCTTTTTAGCTGACCTTCTTACACATTTTACATGGTAGAGAAAAAGAGAAAAGATAAACCATGCAAAAAATTCAGCTAAAAAGCACAGGCCTATAGTCGAAACATTTAATGTTAGGACTTCAGAAAAATTTTAATCTCCGATGAAACAATCCTCTCGGCTACTTACATTCTGATTAATAAGAATGATGTCGATGTCGTCGCGCTTGACAAATCGCTTAAAAGTGTCCTCTATTTCACTCACTGGTGTGTCTACAAGGATCGTTTTTTCACGCTGTTAATTAATTTACACTGTTGTAAGTACATTATCTTAATACAATCGTATGCATAATATGCATTTTGTATGATAATTATATATTATAACTCATTATGTTTCTTGTAAATAATGCAAGACTATAAAGAATACTGGATGTTAGCCATCAGTCTCCCGCTTCTTTTAAAAGTTATAACGAAGAATAATTGGTTGTTGTGTGCAAAAGCCATTTGTAATATGCGACTAATATACATACTTTTGTCGACAACCATAAAGTTGGGCTGACGATGCTTATTGATCTCTCCAACTCCACCCAGCAAGAAACCCACGCAAGTATCCTAAAAATTATATAAATAAATCTCACGTTGACAAGCACCGGTTGATATTTTTTGATTTAACAAAAAGAAGAGTTGTGTGAATAAGAGATCATCTCCTGGATCAGGTTGTCATTAATCGTTTACATTTATCATTCGCTCACCTCGTCGCCAATCACCGCCAAAAGTTTACCCTTCCCTGCGGAATGAAGTGCCATTACGTTTGAGTTGGGAACTGAATTGAATCTCGCGAAAAAAGTTCTCGAGCGAAGCGAGAATCCGTCGTTTATCGTCGATCGCACGTCAGCTGACGAACCGCCCTAGCACCAAAGACCACAGATCATCACGTGCATCACGTGCACTCGAGAGATGCGAGATGAAGTGCGCACGCGTGAGATACTTGCTCATAGCTCTTTTTACACGCTTATATGCATGCAATTTGGATTTTTACAGTGTCGAACGATATATGAGTCTGTTACATTTAAAATTTATTCTCTGTAACTAAATCCTTTACATTTTTATCTTTTATTTGTTTCTTTCCGACGTCTAATTGCGCGTACACGTATTTCATTTTAAGTGCAGAAAGTAGAATTCGGTGTAATCAATGAAAAATCCGCCATTCTTGCCTCCCAAAAAAACGATAGGTTGATATCGGCTGTCACGTGACACGTCAGTCACGTCACGTGATCCATGCGTCATGCGTCATTAGCCGCTGTCATTGCTGTCAATTGTGTCAACAGTGTCAATAGCGTTGTCAAACGGTGCCGCGTTGTATTCACGGATTATGAAAATCATCGTGTACCCGTTATTTGTTTAAATAATTGAATCAAAACAACTAATTGCGCGATCATGGAATCGCAGCCGCTGAAAACACCCGAAAAACCGCCACCGCCGTACTCCGTCGCAACGGCTCCAGCAGGTGCGTCACGGATTTTAGGTTAGGTTGTGCTGTTGAGATGTTCTTCTCTCCGCGAATTTTGCTCCACGCGCAGAATTGTCGATTTTATTTCGTTGGCCCCAATTTTCCATGCTATCCAATTGTCCTGCGGTTCATCAATTTTTCATTCTATCTAGATACCTCTTCGTTTCATTAATTAGTTTATACTAGTACTGCTTCAACATTTGTTCCAGATTACTCTTTCTTGTGACTAATGTAGATAGTAAAACTTTGTCAAAAAAGTAGACCTAGAAACTAAGTTTGTTTATATAAGTTTATTGTATATAAATTGCATAATTATGCCTTTGATTCTAGTAGAACTTTTATTTTGCAAAAATACATATACTGTCGGTAACGCTGGTGTTTACAAATTTGTTGTAAAAACTGATTTATTATAATATAAATTTATTGTAAAAAGTTAGAGTAAACTTTTTAAAAAAGCAATTTTTATTTGAAGAAGAAAAGGAAGCAGTGATTCATCTGTAAATTATTAATATCATATGTTTCTAATAAATCTTTATCACTAGCGAATACGCACTGGCAACCACCTCCTGGGTACTACCCTAATAACGCTGGATATCAAGATCCTGGATATCAAGAAAACCATGTTCCATCGTACGGTGCTACACATTCCACCGCAATCATTGTTCCAGAAATTATCATAGTCGGCGGCTGTCCAGCATGCAGAGTATGCAAATTTTTTGTTACTTAAATATTACCATTTTCGTCGATTATGCTAAAACAAAAAGTTAATAACATTTAAATTATGTAAAAACAGGTAGGTGTAATGGAGGATGATTTCACGTGCCTCGGCCTGCTTTGTGCGATTCTTTTCTTTCCTGTCGGGATCCTCTGCTGTTTGCTGTTAAGGACAAGACGCTGTTCTAATTGCGGAGCCTATTTTGATTAATTAAAAGTAAGAGTTTCTTACGTTTGTATACAAAGACCGATATTGTGTCAGATAGACTTAAAGCGAGATAGAAATGTTTTATTATCAATGTTAAGAATAATAAGGATCTGACATTTAGTTAGAATAATATATTTTCATAGTTTAATAAATTAGTATCTATATACTCAATATCTATATATTGATTATTACAATTTGAAGAAAAAAGTTTGCAATAACAATAATTAGTTGAGTAATAAGGAGTGTTTTTTTATGTAGACTAAATTTTGTTAATGCCTAGTTCAAGGCGTGTTTTATTAAATAATTTTCCATTTATTTTGTATAATTAATTTTAATCAATCGTTTATTTGTTTCTAAGATAGCAATTATACATTAAAATTAACAAGATAAAATTAATTAACAATACATTTTATCTTGTTAATTTGAGAAATGTTAAATTAGAATAATATAACCACATCTGTATGTATATACATATAGATGTACAATATGTACATCTCTATATTATTAAATAAATTCTAAACAATGTATTTTAATAAAAAAGTAAGCATAATTTTTTAGTCATTATTTATTACTTTATAAGCCAGAATATAATACTAAAAGTATTATTTGGTATTTCTGAATAAATTAATAATTTAATTATATGTCTTTTAGTTTGTAGGGAAAAATCGTCCGATTTCCTGATCAAACCTGACCACAGATTTCAAAAACTGAAAAGTGGTATAATATCAATATTGTAATTATAGTGATTATGAATCTCTGATTAATATACTGTTAAAAAGATGCAATCTCTCAATCATGATGAAGAGGAAAGGAGACAAGAAGAAGTAAAGAAGTTGCATGTGAATAATAAGTGCTCCAGGCATTGCTTATTTGCCTAATTATTTTATTAGTGTAACTATCGAATTGTTATCTAGTTATACGAATACCAAGTGCGTGTAAGTAATAAAGTTTTGTGAATAAAATTTTTAGTTAAACAAAAATTTTTATTAAGAATTAGAAATAATACAGAAGAGTTGTCGATGAATTTTGTAAAATTGTAACTTTTAAGATATAAAGCAAACATTGTAGCACAGACAATGGTTTCTAAGAAGTTCTGTATGAATTATTATGATATCTTACACCGCACTTATATTATAGAGAAGATATCTCATAAAAATATAAATTATAATATCGAATTACTTTCTAAGTTATTATATTTACAATTAGTTATATCACCTTTCCCTCCCCATAGTAAATTAGAAGAGAAAAGAAAGTTCTGTTGGAATAGATGTCATCCATATATCGAAAGTAGATCGAAAAATGTAAAAATACTTGAATAAATAAAGAACGTAAATTTCGTAAACTAAGAGACACAATCAAAGATTTTATAAATATTAAGATGTGAAACAAACGCTATGAAAATAAAAACAGAAGAAAAATAAACCATATGGCGAATAAGTATTCAGTTAGGTCCTGATTAGATTAGAGATTTCTTCAGCAATTAAAAAATTTATTTCTTTATAAAGATTTTTTATGAGCATGAGCCAACACTTTCGAAATAACATAAAGCTAATAAATCCGACCTGAGGTCCGTGATAAGCTAATTCGTAATGGTAACATCAGCACAGCTTCTGAACGTTTCCTGAGGGCCGCAACCTAAAGCTTTGGTTCCGTCCTCACAAGTGCCCCAGTTATTTCCGGTGCGGTAATGCCACCTAAGAAAAGAATCAATGATCTTTATATTATTTAATTGATTTAAAGTCGATTCTTTCTCGGCAATTTCTTTAGCAATGTTTTTTTATATTTTTAATTTTTAAATTAGACATCGTTTTCATAATTAAGAGTCATTAAGAGTTAATATTTTGTTTGAGGCCCAGAATTAATAATGTTGAAAATAAACGAGATTCTGTATGAGACTTTGTTATCAATCCCGACCTGATCACGCATTGTTTACACGTGACACCTTTTGGTAGAACCAGGCTGACAGTGTGATCATTGGAACCGTGGGTGGTAACGGGGTATTTATAGCCGCTACCATCAGCCAATGGCAAGGGATACTTATTGAAGCACTCATCGGTTTCTAATTCCTTGTCTGTTTTTAGCGGACAAAGGTGGAATTCAAAATGACCTAAATGGCTGGCGGTGAGGCGAACGGTCACATCGATGGCGGAACCTGCCTCGTATCTACGTGGAATGATATCTTTTATATAACGTAACTTAATATAATAGTAGTCTAGTATGTACAAAAATTGTGTACTCTAATTTTAATAGTCTATAGATATCTTTAGAATAACTCAATAAAAGACGCATATTTTTTAATAAGCGTTCTTACACGTTTAGGGGTTGAAAGAATCCATGAAGCTGAATCAGAATTATATTTGATTTTGAGCGAATAACGTTAGAATTGTGAGATAAGTCAAAGAATATACTAAATAAAAGTTTTGTAGCGTTTTAACTATAAATTCGATTTGTAATTAGAACGGTGTCACTATTTACGATTTACTCACTTTTGAACGATAACACCTGATCCATAGACTCCGCCATTCTCATTTGGCCGTGGTCGAGGTAAAGAATAATCGTCGCCGCATTCTCCGCACTTGCCGCCATTTTTTTTGTGCTGGTTCTGGTAAGAAAATATTTTAAAATATAATTAATTGAGAAATTTCTTCTTTCTCCTCATTTCTCTATTCCAATCAAGTTGTTTATATTACTATCAAATTATTATTTGTTATATATAACTTTTATTTTATAAGATGTTTAGTAATATTTGTTAAAAAAAGATTACAGCAATAAGGCTGCAGAATTTTGATAACATAGATAGAATTATTAATTTTTAATTGTTTAACATATGAAAAGAAAGAGATTATGTAGACAACGAATTATACACATAATTAAAATTATGCTGATCGAATTAATTAATTAATTGATGATTAATTGATAATTATAATCGAAGTTACATTAATAGGATAAAATATGTTTTTTTAAGTAAAAATCTTTTTGTTTTCAAATTTCTTATTTATTTAAATTTATTATATTTTACTGTCAATTTTTACGTAGTTTAAGATTATAGTGAACTACTGATATCTTAACAATTCAATAACAATAAGAAAATATCGATTATGATCAAAGAACATCTTTACAAAATTTCGCGATCAACTTTGTAGTCTTTTTTATACATACACCGTATCCTCCGCAGTAGTGTTCATTGTCAGTGTAGTTGGGTTCTACGGGGAAACCCTTCCTCCACGCACTACTTCTATTTATAGGGTCAAACATCATTCCGTGCCCAGAAATTTCCTGCAGATTAATGGCAATTACCATCGTTAACACAAATAATTTTGTGAATGCCATTTTGTTGTATCTTTAATGACGGATAAGAAACACAATTTTGACATATATGTTTGTTTCTTTATTAACTTTATATACTAATACAGATTCTGCGATAAGTCACTTGCGATAAGGAAATGATAAATGATTACTTATCTTTATGCAGATCTAATCAGATTATAAAGTAGTTGAAGATTTTATTAAGCTTTCTTTATTATGTACATTTATAGATCGAGTTTAGTGACGGATGACTCATGATGCCACTTTTATCTTCTTGAAAATTTGTCGTAGAAACAGAATAATTCTGATTAGATTCGAGAACTTAGATTATTTTCTGTTTTATCTCTCTCGATATAAGAATGATATTATCATATAATTTTTATATTTACATGCGTAACTTTATAAATCACTCTTTTATTAGGCTGAAGAAAAATTCATTTCAAATCTGAAAAATATGTACCATATGTTTTTCCGCCAATTCTACGTTATACCGTAGTAATTTAATTGATTTATGCGTTGTTGGTACGAGATATGAGTTTGAACTTCGATGACGACAAAGTTGAAAAACAAGTGGAACGTAATTACTTGCAGCTGTGTTAATTAATGCGCAATAAATCACTTATTGTCGCATTCGACTGATCTTTTTGATATTTGTGGGGTCACATTCCAGATAGTATATTTTTAAGTATTATTGTATTATATCATTTTAATAATCTCGTGATGAAGATTTATCGCAGAGTGTTTTATCATCAATAAGAGATGTGATAATGTCTTAACAATATACCAATATTAAATATTTGGGCATGCGCGCGCGTCATGCATATGTTAACATTCATTAATAATCACTATACAAATGTGAGCTCCCAATTTTACCAATGTAAACATAATATTTAAGCGTAATAAGTGATAAGCATAACATTTATGTTGAGAATATATACGTATGTAAAATATTAGAAGGTAGAAGAAGCAGGTAAATCTAAAAAATAAGTAAACATATAATATTATGCGATGCTAAGTTTCACCAACGTCGGTTAACTTTAACTCACTCTTCGTCTCTTTCTAATGTTCATTTCTACCAATGCAGATTTTAACTTTAATCTCGGTTTAACTTACTTCTCATCCTTTCTAGGTGTAAGAATTAAAAAGAAAATTAAAAGTAAGTTAAACCGAAATTAAAATTAATTCGCATTGATAGAAATGGACATAAGGGGGACAGTTAGAAAGAGACGAAGAGTGAGTTAACATAAGGAAAAAGTTAACTGACGTTGATGAAACCGGGCTTAATGTGCATTTTTAGTTCTTTATAGAACTAGAAAAAGATAAAAGATAAGTTAAACCGAGATTAAAGTTAATCTATATTGGTAGAATTATTCTGTTTCTGTGACGAATTTTCAGGAAGATAAAAGTAGCATCATAAATCATCCATCACTAAACTCTGTAATATATGTAATAAAGAAAGTTTAATGAAACCTTCAATTACTTTATATATAACCCGCTGCATCTGATAAGATAAGTAATCATTTATTAATTCCTTATTACGTGCAAGCGACTTATCGGGGAATCTGCATAAGTATATAAAGTAGGTGAAACGAACATTTGCGTCAAAATTTTATTTCTTATCCGTCGTTGAAGATACAACAAAATGGCATTCGCAAAATTATTTGTGTTAACGGTGGTAATCGCCATTAATCTGCAGGAAATTTCTGGGCACGGGATGATGTGGGACCCTATAAATAGAAGTAGTGCGTGGAGAAAGGGCTTCCCCGTAGAACCCAACTATACTGACAATGAACACTACTGCGGAGGATACGGTGTATGTATAAAAAAGACTCTAAAGTTGATCGCGAAATTTTGTAAAAATGTTCCTTGAACATAATCGATATTTTCTTATTATTATTGAATTGTTAAGACATCAGTAGTTCACTATAATCTTAAACTACGTAAAAATTGACAGTAAAATATAATAAATTTAAATAAATAAGAAATTTGAAAAAAAAAAAAGATTTTTACTTAAAAAAACATATTTTATCCTATTAATGTAACTTCGATTATAATTATCAATTAATCATCAATTAATTAATTAATTCGATCAGCATAATTTTAATTATATGTATAATTCGTTGTCTAAATCTCTTTCTTTTCATATTTTAAACAATTAAAAATTAATAATTCTATCTATGTTATCAAAATTCTGCAGCCTGATTGCTGTAATCTTTTTTACCAAATATTACTAAACATAAAATAAAAGTTACATATAACAAATAATAATTTGATAGTAATATAAACAACTTGATTGGAAAAGAAATGAGAAGAGAAAGAAGAAATTTCTCAATTAATTATATTTTAAAATATTTTCTTACCAGAACCAGCACAAAAAAAATGGCGGCAAGTGCGGAGAATGCGGCGACGATTATTCTTTACCTCGACCACGGCCAAATGAGAATGGCGGAGTCTATGGATCAGGTGTTATCGTTCAAAAGTGAGTAAATCGTAAATAGTGACACCGTTCTAATTACAAATCGAATTTATAGTTAAAACGCTACAAAACTTTTATTTAGTATATTCTTTGACTTATCTCACAATTCTAACGTTATTCGCTCAAAATCAAATATAATTCTGATCAATTCTGATTCAGCTTCATGGATTCTTTCAACCCCTAAACGTGTAAGAACACTTATTAAAAAATATGCGTCTTTTATTGAGCTATTCTAAAGATATCTATAGACTATTAAAATTAGAGTACACAATTTTTGTATATGTTAGACTACTGTTATATTGAATTACGTTATACAAAAGAGGATATATCATTCCACGTAGATATGAGGCAGGTTCCGCCATCGATGTGATTGTTCGCCTCAGCGCCAGCCATCTGGGTCATTTTGAATTCCACCTTTGTCCGCTAAAAACAGAAAAGGAATTAGAGACCGATGAGTGCTTCAATAAGTATCCCTTGCCATTGGCTGATGGTAGCGGCTATAAATACCCCGTTACCATCCACGGCGCCAATGATCACACTGTCAGCCTGGTTCTACCAAAGGGTGTCACGTGTAAACAATGCGTGATCAGGTCGGGATTGATAACAAAGTCTCATAACAGAATCTCGTTTATTAATTCTGGATCTCAAACAAATTAAATATTAACGCTATTAATTACTCTTAATTATGAAAACAATATGTCTAATTTTTAAAATTAAAAATGTAAAAAACATTAATCAAAAAATTGCCGAGAAAGAGTAAACTTTAAATAAATTAAATAATATAAAGATTGGTTCTTTTTTTAGATGGCATTACCGCACCGGAAATACCTGGGGCACTTGTGAGGACGGAACCGAAGGCATGGGCTGTGGCCCCCAGGAAACGTTCAGAAGCTGTGCTGATGTTACCATTACGAATTAGCTTATCACGAATCTCAGATCTGATCTATTAATTAACTTTATGTTATTCCGAAAATGTTGGCTCATGCTCATAAAAATTTTTTACAAAAAAACTGAGTTTTTTAACTGCTGAAGAAATCTCTAATCTAATCACACAGGACCTGACTAAATAAATAAGGAAAATAGATAGCAAAAAGTAACATGTTGGATACGAAGAGAGTGGAAATTTCGTGTCCTTCGCTCTTAAAAATCAATTTCAGAAAGATAAATTTTCAAGTTCTTTACGTCTACATGAAATGTTTATCGCCACGCACTTTCGCATTGCGGAGACAGCCACATAATTCCTAAAGGCTTCATCTGAAATACAAAATTTAAATATTCTTTTAAATATGTTTTTCATCGAAATAAAAAATATGTATTTTATCGAAATCATGTGAAGACGGATTTTAACACATTTTAACTTAAAAAAATCATTATCTTTCAAAAAAAGACTTGTTCAAGTGATATTATACTTTCAACCTTGGCATTATAAAACCACGTTTCAAGTAATCGAATAGTAATCCGAATATAGTTTAAGAGCAAAATGTATAAAATTCACAAAAAGTTAGGCATAAGATTCCGCCCCATATAACCAAAAATTTATTTAGTCTAAATTTTATCTTATACGCGTCTCAGGAGCAATAAAATGCTACACGACATGTGTATACTCATATTAATCACTGCTCATGATTTTCGTGGATTTGTAACTATTTTAAATTATATTAAGGTTTTGACGAAACTTACTAGACATTTTAAATTTAAAACCAATTTATGAGATAAGAATCAAACTGTTTTAATATTTATGCTATAAATGTGACGCGCTATAATTAAATCCTTATCGTCGCTAATTATCCGGCTAATTATATTATTATAATTCTTTCTAACAGTTGCGATTTCTGATTTGTAAGTATATACGGTACAGCATTTTTGAAAATGCCTGAAAATGCCTGAAAATGCCAGAAAATGCATCTGACATCCTAAGGCTGAGGCATTCATATGGCGCCTAGTGGCCCTAGTGCAAGTGTCTACGACCTGTAGCAAGGCTAACGCGGCCCGTACCCGGGCTCACGGTGGAAGACGCACACGAAGAAGAGGTAGGCCAATGTGCGAGGCTCGTCGGCGGTGGCGAATCCCGTTCACCGCCGTGCTGCCTGTGCAGCCTGTGCCTGCTCCACTACAGCTCCGGCCTCGGCACGGATCGCCAACGAAACGAGAGAGAGCTCAGAGAGCGGCCAGTCGATCGGTCACCGTGTACGCGTGCTTTCAGCGGTGTCCCCGGCAGTGTTTCGAGAACTGCGAACTCTACAAATTCCTCCTCTTTCTCTCTCTTTCTCCCTCTGCCTCTTTCTCTCTCTTTCTTCCTCTCTCCCTCAGCCCCCTTCACATACATATACGTACATACGAAGTGGACCGTTCTCTCTTTCTCTCTCTTTCTCTCCTCGCCATCCAAGACTCTGAAACTCGTTTCAGTCAGCCACGGACTCTCCGTTGTTCCCGCGTTGTTGGTTCACGCGTTGCTGGTCGCGGGCAGCAGCTCTCCGAGGAGAACGCGGACTTGGAATTTCCCTTCCTGATCCCGTTTCCGGTCTTTTCGCCGACGAATTAGTGGGGTGCGCGTGAACGAGCGAAGTGTTTACGTGTATACGTCTGTGCAGAAGAATGCGGTAGGATGCGTATCCAGGAAAGATGTTTCCTGCTGGGTCTCTGCCTCTTAGGCGGGGTCGCCTTTTCCCTGACAGCCAATGCTGAAACGCGAGTTACCACGACACCCGGTAAGCTTTCCTCGGGAATAATCCTCCGTTCTAATTATAAAAAGCACTTTGTATTGCATATTATTTAAAAAAATTGCGATGATAGGCGACAGAAAAATATTTAAAAAAAACACCATACTCCGTAAGCAAAAAATTGTCCAAAAGTACAATAATTATCTATGCTAAGGAAATACGATTACTGATACCGAAGAAATGATTATCGAAATTGTTAGTATATATAGAGTAATATCAGTGATGAAAAAAATGTCACTATATCCTTTGTATGAAAGTCTTAAAAAATATATCTTCCTTGATTTCATGATTATCATCCACATAAATTATAAGAAAACAACTTTGAAAAAAATTATCTTAATTCCTAAGGTACATCTAAAAATTTAGATTTCTTTAAAAATATGTTCCTTTATAGATTTCTTTTTACAAATACATTACATGTGAGTGAAGATATAAATAATGATAATGAGAGAAAGAGAAGTTTTATAAGTATCCTTACATTTTTTCCTTCTTAATTTTAAACGAGACACTCACCTTACCCGACATGCGTTTAATTTCATTTGCGTAATAATATAACGCGCGTTCATTAAAGCGGTGAATGAAACGCGTAGGATTGCGTGACGCAGCCGGAGACTTTAACGACCGCAGGAGAGGCGCGAGGCGCCCGGATTTCCCAGGCTCTCTTGCGGCATTCGCGTCACAAGTTGATTAAAGAAAATCAGTTCTAGGATAATACCTGCGGTTTTTCTGCGAATGACTCGCAACAGCGAGAAAGTCTGCTTTGCGAGACATTTATTCGTATTTATCAGTCACTCGATTTAATATTGCATACCATCTTATTAATTAAGAATAATTTCAACTTTCTGAATCGATATATCTTATTCAAAATATATAAAATATAAATATTGAACGATTTATTAACGTCCACTTGACAAATACTGAATCATATATCAATCACATGCATCCCTATATGAGATATTAATCATTGCATTGTTTCTCTTTTCTCCTTATTTGGTTGCAGAGTGACAAAACAAACATGCGTGCGATAAATTAACATATTAACTGATAAATAAATTAGTCAAATATATGCAATAAACAAAAAATGTATCATATCAAAAAATCATAGAAAAATCGGTTTTGCTAAAGTATGTAAAAATTTAGCTAGATACAGATCTAAAAATAATTTTCTTGGAGCATCAAACTTATGTAGGACATATGCAAGTTGATTGCAAGAATGTCAAAACTTTTTGCAGCGTTATTATCATGCTTGAACGTCTTACATATTATTTTGATCGGCGTCCAACAAAGTTATTTTCAGATCTGTATCTATAAACTAAATTTTAAAACATATTATTTTTTAAATTTGCTATATGGTCAAGATTACCAAATGTGTTTTTTTTTTATTACATTCAGATTTTATGATATTTGCAGAATCGACTGTTTTCAGCAATAAAAGAAGTATTTGTGGTTAATGTAATTTTTAAGATCATATTTTTTATTTACTTTCAAACATTAGACAATACTTCAACTGATATATCTAATAGTTATAATTATACTAGTTAATTTTTACTAATTCGGAAATGTACCCAGATACACAATGTTAAAAATTAATTAAATGTAATAAACTTGGTGACCTTTTTTGCAATGAAGAAATCGTCTACAAATTGATTAAACGGAGAGTGGTTAAAAAGATGGGTTAACCGTAGAAAGGAGATCACCGCCTACTTACGGCGTCCTTATAAAGTAGAATCTGTTAGTCGAATACGTCAGGTGTATCTTCGTGATGAATACCGCATTCGTGCGGACCGGTTGAACCGTTACAATTCACCGTTCCTAGTGCGATAAAATTAAGTTACCGAATATTCCACTCGAAAATGTAATTAGATGCACTTGACTATTATACCTTTATGATAAATTGGTAGTGCAATTGTACGCGCTCGTACGCATCTCTCACTAACACACCACAGTTCTTGTTGTATGAGATATTTACTCACAGTATAAATATTGTCATATATGCATTCATTCTTTTAATATGCAATCAGAACTTTTGTATATACATATATACAATACATTATAAATGAAATTTGAGGAAATTGAAGCAAGTTGTACTTAATTATGTATTTTTTAAATTCAATTTAAGTTTTAAATCGAATGCACTGTTAGTTTTTAATTTAATGTAATAATTATGAATTTTTTTAATGGAAATTTAATTCTTATAGATAATTAAAGTATATATGTAAATTTTATTTTAATATTTCCTCGTTTCCAACTTTTACATTCAAGTCGCACGTGCACTTTCTCTGGTGCAGCCAGGACTAGACACGAAAAGTCTCTGAAAAGAAACGGTAGCGGATAGGAAAAGTCTCCGACTCGCCTAAGTCACGCTCGCGTTTCCATATACATATATATAATACGATCGTATAACGTACACATTATATTATGCGGTAATGTAACGGGCGGATTAAGTCACGTGCTCGAATGCAATTTCCAGTGCATTTATTGTACATACACTGCTGCGCCCCGTCATTAATATCCTCGTTCCTTTTCCAACACGGCTAGACAAATTACACACCCATAGTTTAACGCCCCAAACGTAGTTATTAAAATTATTTGTTGTAACGTAAGTTAAACTTATAATAATAGAATAAATGTTAGGTGTAAATATGATAAATATGTAAGTAGTAAATGCAATCATAGATACATGAGAGAAGTACAATCAATCAGGTGATTGTAGGTGGTCGTTTTCCTCAAAATTAGATAATAGTAATAAATAAAGCAAGAATAATTTCTCATAAAAAAATTAAGTTACATTTTTCATTGTACATTATTCTTTACGTTAATCGACGGCAAATTGCAAGCATAAAAATGGGTAATACGAAGAATTAAAAATCAACGCGATACATTTTTAAAAACAAAAGAAAATTATTGTTGTTTTACATTATTATCAAAATCGAAAATCAACTTAATTCCGAAATAAAAGGCAAGAAAATCTGCATCTTTCATAGCTGTCTTATTGAAGGCTCGAAGAAGTCAAGAACTAAATTACGATACTGTATAATCAGTATAATATAACAAGAAGGATATACAGATATGCGTATAAATACATAAGTTTTATGTAACATTTAAAAAAAAAAAAGATTATGAAATTATTAATATATCGTGATATTAAACTTATTTTTGCACTTTATCGTTTATAAGTGTCAATCTAGCTTAAAAACAAGGCATTCTCATTAATAAATGAATAAAGATTATATTAGTCATTTATATAACTTCGAGAGATAGTAACCACCTTGAGGCAATTGCAATATATGCATAAGCCAAGGTAACATACATGTATAATACATAATCTTTTTAAACAATACAAATATCTAAAATATTATTATTTAAAAATTCCATTATTTTAAATTTTGTTGAAAGGTGTCTTTAAGTGATTTAGATTTCTTTTGGACTTGTCATTGTTCGATTTGGACCTCTCTTAATCTTATTGTTAGAACTACACGCGTGAATCTGTGAGATCCGGCAAAAAGATTTCAAGTCGTTAGCACACTTAGAAACGTCTTGTTCAAACGTTCGTATTTCGTAACATAGCAAGTAGCAAGCATATTTGAATTTCAAATTTTTAATTATATTTCACGATAATATTTTATGAAAAAATTTAATTAAAAAATTTAAAATATGCATTTTTACCAAAGTTACGTATAAAAATATTTGACTAAATCTGAGAGATCTAGCGTGACGTGCAGTTTACGTATATAAAAATATAATATGTAATCTTAGAGTTACTCCCGTTTCTCGATAAAGCAAAATTTTTCCATTTCCATAGCCCTCAGCTATAATTTTTGCATGTGTTGAGAGTTAATCAGTTTTAAAGAAGCAGTGTCTAATAATTTTTTCATAAGATACTTGAATTTCTTAAACGTATTTCTTTTGCTCATAGGTACCAATGACGAAGATCCTCCAGGAGTGCAGCCCCTTCGTACAGACTGGCGGAATGATACAACAGAATCGAGAAGTATGTATCCGACAAAAGAAGCTGACGTCAAGGCCACGACTGAAGCTAAGAAGAAGACCGTAATAGACTTTAAGGCCAAAGGCGATCAGAAATACCAAAAACCCGTCGTCAAGGATGATGACGCGAGGAGGGTTGTAGATTCCGATGCTCCGATGACATCATCGATTTCACCCACGACGACCTCGTTAAAGGTCGATCAATCATCAGCGACGGTGAAATCTATGGACGCTACGGGCGTAACGATTCCGTTTCTTCTTCACGGAGTACCGATCGTCGCTGTGACGAAGACGACGACGCCGAGCAGTCTTGCTGTCCAGGGTACGACGAGCGGCACAGTGGGGGCTCAAGTGACGGTAGAAACAACGTCATCGAGAGGCAGAGCCTTAAACGTCACCGCCTCGGAGCCAATGAACTCGTTGCACGCGAATATCACGGATCTCAGTGACATCAGCATGGACGAGGACGACAAAGAAGTCGAAGGTGAGCATTGTGGAAAATATGATGGACACCGATATCTTTGCTATAGTTGAAAAGAATTACCTACATTGGAGAGAATTATCAAATTGTTATATGTATATAAAATGTATTTCCAAATTAACTAAAATTAGTTGGTTTAAAATTAATTTCTTAGGCAGAGTACAAAATTACATAAAAAATCCGTTGTTTTGTTGTTAACAATATTACATTAAGATCTCTACGTAAGTACTTTTGGAGAACAAGCGTACATTTTGAATATTTTATCATGTCAATAATATATATTGTACATGAAACTAAAAAATAAGAGTTATTTCATGAATGTTGAATAAATTTACAATCACAATTAAGAAGATATAATTTTGTACTTTTATCTCATACATTAGGGATAAGACTTACACTTGCATAATTTATGTAAGCAAAGCTAAATTTATTCAAAGCGATTAAGTAAAACCTATTGCTTTCAAAACGATTAATGCAGAATTTAGAAACCTCACGTCTTATTTTTATTATCTAAAAAAATAAAGACCAGATCAGAAATGTTACGTTTGATTTGTGTATTTAAGATATATGTATTAATTTCAAAATTGTATTTTATTTTAATTGCGCTATAAAAGACAAGTTTTGGAAATCACTTCCAAAATCGGAAAGCGTCGAGAGCCTAATCTGATCGATTGTGATCCAGGCGGAGAGTACATCGCGCCGCATAACGAAACTGCCATAAACATTTCCTCGACATTATTTCCGAAAGCGTCAGTGTGTATCCACGGAAATCGCACTTATTCAGCGGGTGAGAAAGTTGTCCAAGACTGCGAGGAGAAGTGTGTGTGCTCCGAAAGTGGAACTATGGAGTGTCAACCATTATGTATCTACCCTTACGTTAGAGCGGGCAGAGACTATAAGGATCCTATGTGCCAAGAAAAATTGGTTGTTGAGGAACCATGTTGCGCCCTTATTCTCTGTCCAGATTCAGGTGTGTCTTTCTGTATTCTCAGAATTTGATTTTCAGACAGAAGGGCGGAAATTCGCGATTTACAATTATATAATTTGCCCGCGTTCGTTCAAACATAAAGTAATACGCACGAATGGATTAATAGACTTATCAGACCACATTCTTTCATTAAACTCCTTGACTCTATCTTTTCCATTGCTCCAGGGATTTCATTAATTCATTTATCGGCGCTCATTAACGTTTGGACTTGCGTATTATCTGCTGTCATAAATAGAACGGAAAAATTATACTTTATACCGTTTGAAATTATTCCACATACTTATGATTTATCAGCGACATCACAAATGGCACAAGCTATTTATAGTTTATTTTAATCCGGCCAGCTTATTTGTTAGAGATATCTGTATAATTTATACAGATAACTTATTTTCCTATTAAAGAAGCTATTCAATTAATATATAAAAAATATATATATATTTGATGCAGCTACTGAACCGGACGAGACGTGTGTGTTCGGCAACATTACAGTGGCTAGAGGAGAACGTGTTGAAGACGGTTGCTCCAGGGTGTGCATTTGCGAGGCTGGCGGCCACTTGAAGTGTCAGCCCAGGCCCAAGTGTCCACCGAATGAGACCATAGCCAAGCAGCATGATCGCTGCGTCGCGCTAACCGACCCCAGGTATAATCCTCTATATAACGGATGAAATTAGCAGTCGCGGATTAAATCGCAAAATTAAATAACTTATAAGCAAGATAATAGCTAATTATCTTGATCGAATCCTTAGTGACCACTGCTGCACGGTAACACTTTGCGACGTTACCTTGGCCGATCACGAGTTCAGACTGGAGAATTCCACCGACCTGAGCGTACAATTAATGGACGTGAAGGTGTTGAATTCGACAGCGGTTAAATTAAAATTGTCCGCAAAGAATCCTCAAGACGTTACCATAGAGATCTCGCAGGACAACCATGTATGGAGACAACAGAATCCCGACAAAGGTAGATAAAACTTATCGATGAAAATAAAGAAGTCATTATTGTAGCTGTATGAGCAAAAGAAGTATCGAATGTGACTTTCCACTTCGATCGCTTCGCGACCGCATTAGTCATTAAACTATTCAGGCCCTTCTTGTTTCATAAATTAGAAATAATGGTAAACAGTTAAAATTATGATATGCTTCATGAGTTGAAGGAACAATATATCTGTTCGTTACAAGTAGTACAAATTTCCATTATGTCAGACACCTAAAATGGTATTTCTTTGTTGATGTCTCAAATTATAGGATACTATCGTTCCGAAAGATTTAATGGCAAAGAATGAAAAAATTAGGACAAAGTTACATATTTATATATATTCGCAGATGGTATAGTTTCGACTTTGGAGCCCGCGCATACGTATTACGTTCGTGTAGCGGAAGGAAGCCGAACCGGGATAGCCATACAGGTGTCCCTGCCAGCCGAAGTGGTGAAGACGAATATTTCGGAGAAAACATCCGACAAGAATACCTGCAATTACAGGGGAAAGTCGTATAAAATTGGCGCAGAATGGTACGATGAGTGTATCTCCTTCTGCACTTGTACAGAGGGTGGAAAAAGTGAGTGTGTTACGATAGAGTGTCCTACGGACTTTGGACTGGACTTGTTGGATCCCCACTGTCTAGATTGGGAGACGGTTCCAGCGAATTTCGTTCCAAAAGCACCGCAATGCTGTCCCCAGGTATACCTCTCAAAGGTTCTTTCTTAAATTAGAATTTTATTGATATACCACTTATTCTTTTATAATAATCATGCAAAAACTAGATGAGCAAATAGGCAGAAATTGGATATCTGCCTATTTTCACGGAAAACACGCTGATGTACTGTTTATTAATTATAATTATAGGATTTACAGAATATTTTTTGATTTACAGTTTTGATTTTAAAACTCAAAAATTTTATTCCATTCGATAAAAATATTATTCTACTTTTCGAATTTATTTCTTGTAACTACATATGGATCATAGACGAAATTAATTAATTCTATTCCAATTCGAATACCTAAAATGAATTTTTATTAGAAATATATGATACCTCGTTCAAAGATAATTAACTGGTTAAGTAATGATCTAGTTTTATTCTCGGGTTTTCCTACTTCTCACAAAAATTAACGAATATTCTACTTTCCCCTACATCAATAATTCAAGAATATTTACATCATAAAATATGTATTAAGTTAAACTAAAAAATGCATAATAAAGTACGTATGATATATTAATATCTCCAAAAAAAAATATATTTTAAAAATGTTTCGAGTAAAAATTGTAATAAGGAATATTTATTCACAAATAAAAATGTTTAAAACATTAAAAGAAAAGAAACTCCAAACGTTTGTGGAATCTCAGTTAGATTTATATTTAAATAATAACTTTTTTAGTAGATATTACGTAATATCGATTTCTGATAATAACGACTATTTCTTTAACAAAAATATTCTGAGAAAAGCTCAAATCTTACTCAACAGATTTCTATATTCTCACAATAAACGTATTGACGACTTTTAGGAGGTACGTTGTAGAAACAATGGCTCCTGTAATTATAAAGGAGTTACATACGACAACTGGAGCGAGTTACCGTCAAACGTCACCGGCTGCGAGAGACGTTGTTATTGCGAGATGGGCAACGTATCCTGTCACGCTGCTTGCAAATTTGTACCAGCCCTGCCGCCTGCCAATTTACCGTGTCCTCCTCATCAAGCAACGTTGACGCATGTACCTGCTAATCCGTGCTGCACGCAGTGGACCTGCGGCCATCCTTTGTCACAACTGCCAGGTAAATAGCAGTTTAGATGAAAACAAAATACATGTTCCCCGACATCCTAGTCAGCCGAGTGGTTCTTAACTCCTAAGAATGCACGCAGTATTTGGGATGGGAGATATTGTGTGACATTTTTAATTTGTCATGAATCTAAATTGAATTTTCTTTCCTGAATGTTACTGACGTACATACGTTTTAAAGAAAGTAATCTCTGTCGTTTAGATTTAGACAAGATTTATTATTAGAGTATCTGTTTGTTCTTGAGAAATCTACACTTTTTCTAATAACAAAAATATTTAAAAACATGCAGATGAGCTTTTAATTAGAACGCAAAAATGCATTTTTGTACATTAAAATTAAAGAAAAAAAAAATATTACTCAGACAGAAAAAGTTAAGAACTACTGTTCCAATCAACAAATTCATTGTAAAAACCATTATTATATCACATTTCTCATCGAAGGATATTGAGAGATGTCTACAGGGATACATCTTGTACAAAAGGCAATTCTTCGAAAAATCATTAATGAAAACATGCTCTGGATAAAGTACTAACTGTGATTGAAAACCATTACTGTTACTGATTATCGTACTTAACGTGTAATTAGCAGCGAATCGTAAATCGTTATCTCAACTACCTTGTTTAATAACAAAGTCTTAAAGCTAATAAATATTTTTAGCTGTTACTTTCAGAACATAATTGGAGTTGTTAGTTTCAAAATCATTACATAATCGTAATAGATGAGATACTTTTTATTCATTCTATCTACTAAATTATTTCTAATTATTATAGACAGCAAATCGTATAATTCAATTGGTGAGGTAATTTTTTGTAACAAAAAATTAATTAAAAATATATAGATTTTAGTTGATCGCTTTTATGAAAATTAATTTTGAATATAGAGATGTCTATTTAAAAAAAAATATTGATAATTATATGTCGAGTAAAATACAGTTTGTAATAATTCGGATGAATTTACACAAATTTATTGGACACGTCAAACAAATAAAAAATGATAATAGTATTTATTAAGGCATTATTGTGTGCATAGCCATGATGTAAATGTATATGCGTTCTACAGATTTCATCCATTAATTACATATCTTAATTGTATATTTTAAGAAAACTTGAGAGACCGCTTTCTCTACCATAGTCTTTATACTTATGCATATATGAGATTCACAGGATAATCATTTCCCGTCCCTATTTCGGTTTCGCTCTATAAAGGATTAACGCAATTATTCAATAGCTAAAAAGTTGATTATCGTGTTGAGTATCGTGCAAAAAAATATATTTAGGCCAATGAAATTTTAACATCAAGTTATTGTTAGGAGAAAAATATTACAATATCACCATTATTATTTCTCGACCATGTTAATATACACAACAAGGCTAAAACGGATATTAATTCATTCAGTTTTTGAAATAATAAAAATGTATAAAATAAAGTAAATAGGAATTATTGTTTTTCTGTACTATTAATATTTATATTCTAAAAACACGCACTAGCTTTCACTCATGATACAAATTAAAATTTAATAAGCAAGATTTAATTTTTTTAATTATATTATGCTTTCAAAGTTAAAAATAAAAATTATAATTACTGCAGTGTCTTATGAAAAATTACAAATATATTCAGAAAAAAATATTTTATAGTAGATAGATATATATTAAAATAGTTATTCTTTCATAAAGGGGTACAGAAGGGTGAATTTTTGAAAATTATTATTATTATTTAAATGTTATTGATGTGGTTAAATAGAAGTGATTTTATTCCTTAAAACCGATTTTTTGTCCCAACCGATAATTTCGAAATTCATTTATTTACTTCATCTATATATGTAAAGTTTCATTAAAATCAGACTTTCTGACACTTCCGAGATGTAAGATACATGTTTGCCTCATATTGTAACGTCACGTTAAAGGCATTACGCCGTCACACAATAAGATATAAAAATACGATCTTATATCCTTATATGTCTGGTTACGCCCAAAAATACAATGTAATCTTATATATGTAAATAGAAAGAGTATAAGCATAAATCTTGCCAAATGCGCTCTAATATGGGTGCATTATTGCGCAATTTCTATTTAGATTGCACTTTTTTTATTGCATTGCGATATGTTAACGGCTTCAAACTACATTCTCCCGGTATATTCCACCCCGAAATTTACATTTTTCGATTTTACTCCTTTTTTTCTCCTTGTACATACTTCGCATTGACAATGCAATAACCGAATGAGAGCAAAATTTTAAGCTGTAAATGCATGCTTCATGTAGCCGTGGCTGCGCTTGGAAAGTTTGAGTTGGATTCCGCTGTAAATATGCATGGACCCCGGACAACTCGTGACCGATCACTGACAATCTCTGTGACAATAGACTTTACTTATTGCAGGGGTGAACGTGACGACCGCGTATCCCGGCCCCTTAGCCACAAACATGTTTGATCGGCAAACGATTGACAATATCAAAAGACCGAATAACAAGTCGGAAATGCTCAAGCCCAGCCAGGAACCGGAGCACGGTACTTCTCCCTTCTCGGAAGACCCGAAAACCGATCAGACCCAAACGGACACTACTACTCACGGACCTCCTCATTATCCTATGGATCCAGGCCATCCTACAGTGCCTTACAACGGACCTTACAATCCCGACTTCCTATCCACTCATCTCAATGTCGAGGACATCTTTCACTTGCCCGTTCACTCCGAAAAGCCGATATCGATCCCGAAGGAAAAATCAAAGTCAAAATCCGACTCGAAGAAACCCGTAGAATCGCTGAAACCTCACAAGGATATAATTGATCAGTATTTCCCTGGTCCGTTAGCACCTGATAGGTTCCCCGATAAGGCCGCTTTGATGCCTACATATCCTATCAACGAAAATCAACCTGTACCAGGTTCATTGTACCCAAACAAATGGTCTTCTTCGCAAAAAGATCGTCCAATCGATCAGCCTCAGTTCATTCCGTTGCACCCGCAACCGGATACATCAGAGCCAGGGTTCTCTTTCGCTCCTAGTAACGGAGAAAATATCTCTCCGGTCAATTATAACCAGAACTCAGCGGTTGGGCTTCCTCATCAGGGTTCGATACCCCTCAAACCCGATTCGATCGACCCGAACGTAGTTGTCCCTAAGAAGAAGGCCACATCGAGTAGTCTCTTTGTCGATGCAGAAAAATCAAAACCGTCCTCGGTATTGCCGGATCGGCCGAAACAAGGTCAAAGAAATCCCGATCACGAAACTCTCCCGGAACAATTGTACCATTTAATAAACTCTCAGCACCCCGGTCTAATTCAGCTCAATCATACCCCTCCCCAAGCTCACCCGGGCCTGTACGATCTTCACCAACAGATCTCTAGTCAGAAACAGCCGTCCGGTAATCGAGTGCAACAGCAACAGCCCGCTTATTTCGGCACGGCGCCCACCGCTCCGAAGAAGACGACGAAGCCCCATATCTTTACGCAGAAAGACGAGAACGGGCAGACCACTTATCACGTTCACACGCCCGACATTCCAAATACCCCGCAGCAAATCGAGGAGCTGTTAGCGCACATCAGTCAGCACGATTCCAATCCCGGGCCCTTCCAACCCTATCCCGGCCAGCCAGCTATACCCCATAATGTGCCGAACGGCCCGCTGCCAACTCTACCACTCCATATAGACGCTCATATACCACAATCAGGACTTACGCACTTGAACCACCCGCTCGCAGCACAAACGCCCAGTCAGTCAGGTTCGTTCCTGATCATCAGAAGAAATAATGTACAAAATTTGCGTTGGCGGTCGCGTCTGATAAAAAAGCGAGCCGATCTTCCTTGTTGAAAAGTGAAAATAACGTTATCATTACCGACATTCATCGATCACGCTCACTTTTTCATAGTTTGTGAAGCTCCAACGTGACTTCGTAACTCCCAGGATTTGAGCTTCTGTTAAAATCCATTCATAATTAGTCGAGGAATTAGGTATTACCATCTGATTACATCCCTAACGTGCAATTTGCAAAATGCGTTTATTCTTTCTAATTGGTCATAGTTCGAGTATTATTTACATTCTAATATCACCAGGAAGTTATTTTATTTTTCGATAAGGAATATCGTTGCATGCGCCAGATATAGGTATCTCTTACATAAAATTTTATGTAATTATATAAGGAACGTGTACGTTAATGCTCATAAAAGCATCTGCTGTGGTCTTGAAAAAAAGATCTTGAATTTACAGAAGCGTGTGGAAATGAGAAAACAAACGATAAAGATACATTTTATTGTAGAAGGGCATACGGTGAGATTAGATTCAAGCTAGAAAATATCGGAGAAGTAATTTTCTTAAAAGCATCTGCTGTGAGCTTGAAAAAAAGATCTTGAATTTACAGAAACGTGTGGAAATAAGAGAACGAACGATAAAGATAAATTTTATTGTAGAAAGGACATACGGTGAGATTAGATTCAAGCTAGAAAATATCGAAGAAGTAATTTTCTTAAAAGCATCTGCTGTGGTTTTGAAAAAAAAGATCTTGAATTTACAGAAGCGTGTGGAAATGAGAAAACGAACGATAAAGATAAATTTTATTGTAGAAAGGACATACGGTGAGATTAGATTCAAGCTAGAAAATATCGAAACAGTAATTTTCTTAAAAGCATCTGCTGTGGTTTTGAAAAAAAAGATCTTGAATTTACAGAAGCGTGTGGAAATGAGAAAACGAACGATAAAGATAAATTTTATCGTTCGATAAAAGATCGTACGATAAAGAGATCATAAAACATTAATTTTCTTAGATCCTGTTGTTTTATTCGGGTGTAATTTGACTCATCTTTACTTTGTAAGTGCGTTAACACAATTTTTTTGTTGAAAAATTCACTTAATTAAATAAGATGCGATTATCTAATTTATCTCTCACTCTTGAGATCATATATCTCAGATATTTATAGGTATCATCACCGGCTCTTAAGAAGGAATCGGCATTGTAAAATTTGATAGTAATTGCAAGTTTCTATAACATCTAACTAGTCTGAACATAGAACGGAGAGAACAGAAAATGCAGAACAAAGTTTTGAGAGCTTTAATCAACCGTCAATGAAATATTCGGAAAAGAAACTGAGCCGTGTTGGCGCATATGATTATTATTCAGAAAAGACTCACCATATGTTCTCGCATAGAGCTGCTAAAGATTGGTTTTTACTACCGTATATATAAGTATAACAAATCTTCCGATGTATTATAGGTTTGGACCATAACATTGTACCTCCAGGCTTTCCTCTACCTGGAGGTATAACCGGATTCCCAGCCGCGTCTCCCTCCAATGAGGTCACAATGCAAATACTGGAACCGCTCGATGAGCATACGGTTCGATTAGTGTTCACCGTACCTCAAGTTCTGGTGGGACTGCACGGAAGAGTCGAGCTACGATACACCAGCGACAAAACGTACGTGGTGAAGCAATACTTATCAAATTGGGTAAAGAGATCTTTTCGAATTTCGCAAGTAAAAATAAAGAAAAAGAAATTCAAAAAGAATGGTATCATAAATATTATCCTATTATTAAACGTAATTAATTAAAACATAAGTAAGGCAATATTATCATACGTTGCCTCCCAATTCGAAAAGATCTTTTGTACAACTTGATACTTTTAATTTCTCCCTGATTTGTGGCGATTGAAGATCGAGATTGTATCTGCATGATCCTGAACTATCATCAAAACACGAAAGTTCCGTGTTTTATGGTTTACTAAGCTATTCACAAGTTTGCTGAGTGCCGGAAGTAATTACTGTACGCGCTAATCTTTTTTTTTTTTTTCTTTAATTGAATATCTCTCCAAAGTGAGACACAATTAAACTATTTTTAAACCTCCTTTCATTAACAAGTGCTTTTACAATGTCAGCTTGATTATTTTTAAATCTCAGATACGATTCTTTGCATTGTCTGGCTGGTAAAAGTGTAAATGGGGAGGCCAGTAAGAAACAGAATTTCTCAACCATTATTTTTCTCATCCGTGACATCGTAATACGAAATATTCATTCTTGATCCTTGAAACAATAGAATTTCTCATCTTCTAGGAATTTCGATCCATCCACGTGGAAGGCACAGGTGTTTGCGCCTCCTAATGACTTGATCGCGACACCTCAGCTTGAGTTTGAGCTGGGTGATCTAAAGCCGATGACCGAATACAAGGTGAAGATTACGGTGAAACTGAAGGACCTGGCCAACAGTCCAACTAGCAAGATTTACAGTGTGCGTACATTGGAGAAACACGCGGAGGTGACGACTCTGCCCCCGCAAATACCAATTGACGCTGAACTTAGAATAGCAGAGACAAATTCGACCTGGGTCAACGTTATGTGGAAGAAATTCACGGAATACGAGTTGCAATTCATAGACGGTGTTCAGTTGAGATATAAAGAATACGATAGTAAGGTATATGCAGCAACACCGTTGATCCATCGTGCCGTAACGAATTACGTAATTGAAAACTTAAAACCGTCAACGACATATGAAGTCGGTATTTACTTCATACCGTTCCCAGGACAATTAACGGAGTTAATAAGTGAAAAAACGGTAAGTGAGATTTGTACGATTATTTAAATTATCTTGACATTGACGATTCCTGGATTAATTATGAAAAATATTTCAAAAGCGATGTTGAAAGACAGTTTGCATGCTCATAATTAGAATTCAAATATTAGAAATATTAAAATTATACGAAAAAGTAAGCTATCAAAACTATAAAAATTGGTAATATTACAAGAAATATCAAAAATATGGATTACTAAAATTATTAAAAAATAGAACTGCGAGCTATAATAGACGGAAATAAAAAAAGCAGCTACGTGGTAAAAAAGTCATAGCTATAAATTAATACACTCTTTTAAAAATGTGTGCATTTAATCTCTATTAAATTAGGATTATCATCCAAAGCTGCTCCTTTTTAAAAAGTTTGTTTCAAAAATATAAAAATAATCTACTTTCATCTTTTCATACTTTTTAATCTTTCAGATTTCCTCTGACGTTAGAATGCATTGTTATTATATCAATAATCATAATATAAGAATACGAAGATAAATAGTTTATTCTAACGTTTCTATATGGAATAAAGCGACATAATAAAAAAGAATAATATTTAATATTGTTAATAATATACTATTTATTACAGATTCAAGTAGCTACGTTTACCGAACCAGATCCCTACTCTTTCGATGTAAAAGTTGATATTAAAACTATCAAATCGACGGATGTGGAAGTGTCCTGGAGTGGCGTGCCTTATCCAGAGGACAAATACGTGAATATTTATCGTGCGATTTACCAGAGCGACACTGGCAAAGAAGACACTAGTACCTTCAAAATCGCCAAGAGAGACTCTCATGCTAAGACTGTGATCGGTGATCTAAAACCTGGCACTAGATACCGATTATGGCTTGAAATATATTTGACGAATGGCAGAATAAAAAAGAGTAATGTGCAAGATTTCGTCACTAAGCCAGGTGTTCTCTTACCGGCTACTGTGTCTCAGCAAGGTAACAACATATGCAGATTTTATTTTTCCCTTCCTGAAAAATTTTTTGACATTTCTATAGTTTCTATATATGGTTGCTTAAAAATTCAAAGAAGAAGATTGTATCAAATTTGTGATTTGTAAAATGCCACTTCGAGATGTTTCTCTTCAATTTTATGTAAACGAGACATATATATCATACATAATTGCCGATTCATCGTCATAAAATATGTAAACTTCTTCTCCATCCTTGTTTCCTAAGCGCATAATTTTTGGAGCGATTTTATCTTTTTCTATCTTTATCACAAAATTAACTATAGAATTTTTTCTTCAGCTGGGAAATTTGCATCGCTTCCTCTACATGAAGGAGATTACTATGGTCCGCTAGTGATAGTGGCCATCGTGGCCTCCTTAGCGATACTATCGACCTTGATTCTATTAATGATGCTGATGAAAAGACGAACGAGTAGTAAGGCTGACATATCACCTCGTAAAACGACATCAGCATACGACAATCCTTCCTACAAGGTAGAATTACAACAAGAAACTATGGGTAATTCATTGTTATTGTTATTGTATTCGTAGTGTAAGATATATATCATCAGTATGGCCGATAAATTGGTCAACATCTTATAATTGCCGAATTTTAAGAAAAATATTCATATAACGTATATTTTTTCACCGAGATTACGAGAGTTAATTCACATTAAATGTTGTTTTTTCTTAGACCTGTGAGGATGCAGTTACGATACCCAACGGAAGAAACAAAACTACAACAGACCATGAGATGGCTACCATCAATTCGAATGTCAAAGAAACTGCCTGAAGTTTTATATAATTTATTAAATCCGTATTTATTTATATTAAAGTCCTAAAAAATGCATCTATTAAATCCGTCCATACGTATGACCATCTCAAGACTTAAGTAGGATAGTCCAGATGGATTTTGTTTACATTTGTACAGTTTACATTTTGTATTGTTAGACATTTATAAAATAAATAACGTACTTTTAAAAGTTATAATTTTATGTAAAGAACTAACGAGATTCAAGAAGTATTTTTAAGTGGAATGATCAAATGAATGATTCAGTTTTTTATTAAAAATTGCAATTTAAACACATTTAACCATCGACATATTTAGAAGTATAAATTAAAAGAAAATTATGATCAATAAACATCTTTCGTATGTACATTTGGCGTCATAAATATCTTATAAATAAATTTGCAATTGTACGTATTCGGAATCCGTGCATTATATTTAAAATTCATAAATCATCGTGTGTGTATGTGTATGTGTGTTGGCATAATAGTCATAGTCTTCCCTATGCTAGTGTAGATAGCGAAAGAGGATTTATTATAAATAAAGCTTTTGAAATTATATTCGATGTTTTAATTCGTACCATCTTTTGTTTCATTATACATTCTTCCAATATCATATTTTTCTTTTATTTATATGTTCTTACATTTCATCAGCCTTTTAGTTTGAATTGTCACGGTTTAAGCTCTCAAATTTAAAAGAATTCTAAAGCAATGATCAAACTTCGACCGGAAAAGTTTTATCTAAACGGAACTAAAAAAGCTGATAATTATCGCGAGTTCTTTAATGATAATAAATAAAAGAACATTTTGTAGTTTTACGTATCTTAACACATTATTTATAAATTTTCAGTACAAAACTCCTAAGACCATTAATATTTATAAAATAATTTTATTTGTTATTTATATCGTCTTCGAATACAATGTATTTTTCCATACACCATTATTTAAGAAAATATATTTTTAAAAAGGGAATGTAATAAAAGGAAAAAAATAATTTTCCATACATTGTTAGCATTACATATAATTATGTATATATAACTACATATTTATATACTAAATAAAAAAAGAGTTATTGGAAATATGCAGATAGAAAGGGTAAGATACAGAGGAAAGAGAAGCAAGCGTTATAAGGACTTAAAAGTATTTTTTCAAAGATTCTTCCATGCTTAACGGTTCAGTAGACGGAGCGAATCTTTCCACCACTTTACCCTCCTTGTCTACAATAAATTTGGTGAAGTTCCATTTAATAGCGTTGGTAATGAGACCCTCTTTCTGCGTCTTCAGCCACTTATACAGCGGATGGGCATTCTCTCCGTTTACGTCAATCTTCTCGAACATGTCAAAAGAAACATTGTACTGCTTCACGAAGTTCAGTATCTCCTCAGAAGTGCCCGGCTCCTGGCCAGCAAATTGATTAGAAGGAAACGCAAGAATTCGCAAGCCTTCCTTCTCGCTGTATTTATTATACAACTGCTGGAGTTGCTTGTAATTGGTGTCCGTTAAACCGCAGTTGCTGGCAACGTTGACAATGATCAGGACATGGCCACGATATTTGTCCAATGAGACATCCTTGCCCAAGATATCATTTGCATGGAAATCATAAACCGAGGTAGCCGACTGCCAGTTGGTGTCTTGATTAAACTCCGGCTTCGACGTCGATGGACATTGCGCGCCTTCGCAATCTTGTGCAATGATTTCTGAGACGGCAAGAAGCAAGAATATCGACGCAATTCCTATAAATAATACAATATTATACATTAGTATTGCAGCTAAAATATAGGTTTTCTTAGTTACACTTTCAATGTAAATGTTTGTTTTGTTTATACTTATTCCTCTTTCATTTCTCTCTTCGGGGAAAAAATATGTCAAACTTCATCAAATATCATAACACAAGTAATAACAAAATAATTGTGCTTTTGTGATGGTAAAACAAATTTATAAAATAATTTCTTTCCTGCTACTATATTTATTTCGAGAATATTGGTTTTGATAAAACGGACAATGACCATTCTACTCCGTTAGTCTTACATTTATGTATCTGTTTTATGTTAAATGCAAAGAACATATACATATATAAATACAGCTGAGAAATTCAATTTAAATACAAATAATGTTTCTTGATAATTTTTTATATTATTAATAGCAATGAAACATTTATGATTATTAATTATTAATATTAGTTACTAATATTTTAAAGAGGGAAAAGAAACGTGATCTTTTACGATTAATTTAACTAAAATAGACATATTGTGAATGGAACAGAAACAGATTAACTTAAATGATTTAAAACAATTTAATAAAAGTATGAATAAATTAATTAACAAACATGTAGAACACTTTGTAAGCTTTAATTAGTAAGCAGAGTAATAATTTTACAAAGTCAATCTCATTTTATTTTGTCTAATAAATTATAAATACTTTTTTATAATGGAAATACACTCTACGGCTTTTACTGGTGTTTACAACTTTACATATTTTTATTGTACCTACTTTTTTACTACTTTTATTTTATTACCAGATAAAGAATTTATTGCAACCTACACACTGCAAATATTGAAAACAAGAGGAAAAAAGAGAAAAGAACAAAATTATCTGAAATATATTCTGTTGAAAAGATAAATTTTTTTTGACCAGCCACAAATTTTGCGCGTTTTCCCAAGCTTTATATATAACAACAAAGAACACAATAAAATAACACTTGATTTAATAGAAGAACATGTGTCAAAAACACAAAAAATATATAAATGATATGAAAAGTATAATCACACTTTCCTGAAAGATCTTTTTGAAGAACAATTTATTTTGTTTTTGTTCGCGCACATTATGAAAAACAAAAGCCGGCCGTTATTTCCTGTCGAACAGAAAAATTTGAAAAATTTGCATGGAATCGATTTGAATGGCAAAAGTTCTCGCAGCAAAGAGCAGGAAAGGTCGAGATTAATTATTTAAGAGAATGATTTTCTTTTTATGAATATATATATACTTACGCAGCATTTTGTCGAAAATAGGAATCCCGAGATTCGTGGCTGGAAACGTAGTTACACTTTGCTGTCGCAGTAAAGAAGTGAACGTATTTCGTGTAGAAGCGACACGTATATTGGGATTCTTATCCTAAGGAATTCGATAAGACGTCACGAGATAGGACGACCACTGACCACTGATATCCGCTGCGACACGCGCTGCAGCTTTATTGGTTTTCTAAAATCACCAGCGCGAACTGTTCGAAGATGATGAGCCTATACGAACTCTTTGTTAAATATTTTTATTTCTCAGAACCTTGAAGACACACTGACCTCTATCCTTGAAATACGCATTACCAAGCCAATCACAGAGAGTCTCGTCGAGTTCCCACGTATAAGGATGTCCCATAAATCCAGCGTCGTAGAAAATAATGTAGGAAAGATATCGAAAGAGCGAAATAATGACTTTTTCTTTACGTAACTCGCTTAATATATCTACCAAATTTTCTACATATATATAAAATTTTTATACATTCAAAAATCGCACGATTATTGATATCATAGGCATTATAGTATTATACGCGTTAATTATTATCTACAAGGCTGGATTTGTGAGACACCCTGTACTTCAGTCACTTCAGATGACCAGAGTTCGCTGTGCCATCTGGAGTTGTAAACATTCGAATGGAACTAAATATCAAATATGGCGCCAATCCGCTCAATTTAAATATTTTAAATCATCGGCCTGCGCTATAAATAAATGTTATACACGTATGCAATTGGAAATATTTACCTTCGTCAATTTATAATAAAGCATATGATTCGAAGCAAATTGTTATCAAATGTTGCGCGTATGTTTCCAGCTCATTTTCCAAAAGTACAATTTTAAAAGATATGATATAGCATTATATAGAAATAAATCGGTCATATTAAATCCCAGACAGCACGTATGTCTAAAAGATGTCTTTATCATGTGTTTTATGTTAGCATATTCTTCATTAGAAATTTTTTTAATTCTGAGAAATAAAAACCGCGGGTATATTGAAAAATCCGAGAATGCGCATGATTATGGAATATATTAAATATCGTAAAACTTTTTTGTCTAAAACAGTTTTCCCTTACAGTTTTTCTCGCATTTATGTTGTTATCTTCGAAAGATTTTGATCCCTATGATGCGAAAAGCATACATATACAAAAAACATTTACAAAAGAACGTTTATAAAAAAAATGCGCCTCTTACTTTTAATCGTTCTATAACGCATATGAGAGTCGAGATATCGTCATCGCTGCATTAATTTTCATCTTGGATAGACCGCAGCCAATAAAAGTGCAAGAGGAAAATTATACAAATGATCGATTCGTTTTAAAAAAAAAAGAAGGATTTTTATTTACAAAGCAATGTGTAATCGTCTTCGCCTCGTACGCGCCGGGACGCATTACCGACGCGCACAAAGCAGATACTGCTTTTTTATGACTGGGCCCTGCCAACCGCGGTGTTACATAATAAGATAAATAAACAAAGTCAGAAGAGAGAGATTTCTTGGAGAATCCAACATGATCGAACGATCCCGGATGAGTCATAAGTCTCCGGCAAGAACGATTATTTCCTCCTGGCACGTCGACATTAATTGGACGATCAATCTCTTCCTCGTCCACAACGCGTTAAAATTTCCAAGCATTTCGAAGAATCTAGAATCCGAGAATTCTCGCGTGTGACCATAGATCCGAGAAACAATGCCATTATAAATAACCAGAAAAATATGTTTCTCGTTGTATATTTGAGTCTATACGTTAATGATGGTCCTCGAGGGATATTTGAAAAATTTTGTCTCACTTTTTTGTAAAATGCTTTTTTTGTAAGATTGTATATACTTTGACAAAAAGCATACAATCTACAAGAGCCGTAAAAAATTAATTTGATCTATTTCTTGCTTTCTATATCGCTATCCAAGAGTTTTTTTTTCCATATAAATATAGTCGAAAACATTTTTGAGTGTTTTACTATATTGAAAGATACAAAAACACCCACATTTTTACGATTGTACGATGTGTAAATGTACAGAAAAAAAGGATATGTGGTGTTAACATTATAATTGAAAATAATCTCTGTTCAATAACAATATTAACGAAAAAAATACGTGATGTTCTTGCTATTTATTTTATTAATAATACTGTTATTAAATTAACAAAATTATTTTCAATTAGACTAATGCTGTTAATATATCATTTTTTTCCATGTAGGTATATTTGATGCGAGAAACCGCAATTTGACATTTTCCAAGTGTGTTAAATATCCGCGAAGTATCCTGATGTTTCTGACATTTTTTGTGTATAATATTCTCTTAATTAAAATCGATGCAATTGTCATTGATACGAAATTAACATGTACAAAGTGTCTGATAATAAACGTAACCGCTCGTGAGTAGATAGAGCGGATTAAACTGAACAGAAAAGTCCTCTGCCATTTCGCAATTTTCACGATAATTAATACAAAATTAATTAATTAATGATATGATTGAATAAATTTATTTGACTCGTTAATATGGTTACAAATATTGTAGTTACAAATAATGAAATAATACAAATCAATAGTCTGGGGCGCGATTGTGCGTGCGACTAATTAAATTTTATAGTACAAATAATTATGTGCTTGTACTTATTAATTAATTTCTCGTTGATTATTGCCAAAATCGCAAGATCGGTAGAGGACTTTTCTAATCAGTTTAACCCGCTCTACTTGCCTACGATACGTGATACGGTTATTATTAGATGCCCTGTAGATACGACGGCGACGGTGATGTCGTTTGAAAAAAAGCTGTCCCCTGAACCCAGTAAGCAAAATGTTAAAGATACGCCAGCGGTTTGCCAGCAGAACAGAATATTGCAGCTGACTGACGTCAACCGACATAATCTGACAGTCAGATTGCCAGCGGAAATCGAGCAAAAAAGAAACCGAGGAAAATCTCGTTACTTAATTAAGTGTATGCCTGAACAAGGCGCTTCTCAGGTGTGACTATACATCTACTGATTGTCCATACACACATTTCTAACGTACCGCAGTACACACACACACACACGCACATGGCAAGTGCCCGGTCTCTCCGATGATCGGAAAACGTCGACGTCTGTCTTCGATCTTTTCGCCAACAAGCACTTCTCTTTGTCAAAAGGTCATCTATTTTTTTTCTCGAACACGCGATATCAACTGCTACTTGAATTTGAATTTTAAATATGGAATTAAGCTACATGGATTCGAATTCTGCTTATACGATTATACCAAGATTAATCCCTACCTAAAGTTGTGCGTTTAGTAAATATAGCGTCGCATTCTAACGTCGTTCACAATCGCTCGCGGCTAGTATTGGGCTTCGTGGCGAGGAGTTACTCACGTCTTGCTCGTACTATCGCTTAATTCGATGTCAGTTAAATTCAGTTTTAGTGTCCTCGCTCGACTCGCGTAAGAATCCGAAAGAATGGTCAGGGGAACATTACTGGTAGTGTGGCGCATTTTTTATCTCGTTCTCATGGATAAAGTCGCACGAGTGGTTCTCAACCCTTCCAGCGCCTGAAAACTACATCAAATATTCACTACTTAATTCATTGAATAAACCTCACTCATGTAGGATTGCACGATTAGGCATCATATAAAATAATTAAGCGTCGTGTAAAGCGATCAGCCTCCTTTCTCTTGGAATACAGGATGAAAATTCTTTGGATACTTCTTTTTACAGCTTTTTCATAGTTTTATCGTCAGATAGCTAGATGTTCTATTAACAATTAGAAATCAGTTAAATGTGAGTAACTCGTTTGACGATCTAGTTGTACAATCAAAACTGATGAATTTTAATTAACGTACAAAAGATATGTTGTGATGTCGAATTATAAAACGTTGATAATTCGATATCCTATACGAACTCACAAAAATGTATAAGTTTAATTTCATAGAGATGTTTGAAGCACACAAAAGATCAAAACGTACAAGTTATCTCAAGTTATATTCTCGTATGAAGTGTTTGGTATATCCAGAATACAATTTGCGTTAAAAATGCGTATTTACGTGATTTTGCGAAGGGAGTCACAAGTTTTGCCGAGGAATAAAACAAAGTCTCGTAGAAAAAAAACATTCCTTTTTAATGATATATGTCATATACTTAACGATGTATAATCTTTAATAATTTAAAAACATGTATCTTTTAAAAAATCTCGCAAATTTTTCAAAGTCTCCAGACATTCCGATACTACTTTTTATTGCGATGAAGATTAAACAGTAGTCAATACAGCCTGGATAGTAAATTGCGTGTCAAAATATAATTTACTATAAGCTGAAATAATGTCTTCTATAAGAAATCTATATACACAATTTGTAGTAAAAAATAATTAAAATATTTGAAATTGTATGATCGAGTTATATCATAATAGATACGCAAGATTCCGAATTATCCTACATCTTAAAGTTGAATAATAATATCTTAGTTCTTATTAAAATTCACTTACATATCTTGCTTCTAACCGCCTCTCATTTACTCTAAAGTGGTCTATGAGATAATACGATTGAGAACCACCGGACCCAAACAGTCTATATTTTATCACACCTCTCCCTGTGCAAATGCGAAATTACGATAGACCGAACAGATGGTCTCAGCGATTAGGCTCCGTGACTTCGTTGAAGAGCGGCGTCAACGAATCCATATCTTGCAGGCCGTCAAAATTACCGAGAGGATCTAGATCGTCAGTTTCCGCATCGGTTTCTCCAAGAAAACTGGCCTCCAAAAGATCAGCGACGTTCCTGCAGAGATTATTGGAAGAAGCGGCAACGGCGACGTCAACGCCGGCCGTGACACCGGTCACGGTAGCGACAGCGACGTTCCTCGCGTCACCATGTAAACTGATAGAATTAAGGATGGGACTGGACAATATCGGTTCGCTTGGATCTTGATACACCTCCTGGGATTGCATTGTATGCAGAGGTGTCGACGGGTACGATCTGGAGCCGTTGCTGTCCTCCGTATACGAGGGCGTGTACGCGGATACCGGCGCCGGCAACGGCGTATTCGGATACGATCGCGACTGCATTATTTTCTGTAACGCGCCACCGGCGTCGACGAGGATGCTCGACGGATCCAACATATCGTCCTCCGATAGATTTAAATTGGCATTCGGCAAAGCGTTAAGAACAATCGTATTGTTCAATGTCTCCTCCGTAGTCTGTTCAGACAACATTTGCAAATTTGGCTGACCCTCCTCGTCCAAAATCGTAAGAATGTTATTAATGTTCTCGGACGTGATCCCCTTGTCCGCCATCAAAAACTGCTGCTCGTCCGACATAAAGTTCGTATCATCCAACAGATACGTGCCCTCTTGTCCGATGGAAGAACCGAAGTCATTGTACTCGCTCGGTACCGGGGTAGGCGCAACGGAACTGCTTGTCGACGGATTGAAGCTTTGACTCTGTACCGATGATAAGCATTGCTGCGTGGAGATTGGCGACATTAAGGACACGGGATTTACCATCCTGTGCAACGGCACCGATTGCGATCTGTAGAATAATTGCTCGCAGCTCAAGTGTCTACCAGCGTGAAGAAGCTCCGTGATTTCCTGATCGGGCGGAGGTGGCTGACCATTCTGATATACATTCTTGATTTCTTGCAGATTCTCTTGACTCGGATAATTGATTAGCAATTGTTTCTGAGGCGTCAAGTCCAGAAACGCGGTGCACGGTGGTCCCTTCAGAATGACCTACATCACCAAAACATTGTATAAATATTTTATCAAAAAGCCTGACATGTTTTCATGCATTACTTTGTATACATATACATTTAAAATACGCTTTTAATCTGTGTTCTTTCTTTTGAAGAGAAAAAAAAACTGTCCTTTAATTGGTTTTCTATTTTTAATAAATTTAAATAATATAAAAGAAAGGTTTGCTTTTAGGAAAATTAAAGCGAGGATACACCGACCAATACAAGCACTAATATCCGTGCGATATAGTGTATTCAAAGTATATTCAAATATACACACATTCGCAATAAACGGGATTAGTTCCGAATTGTACTCAGGTTTTCTTTAGCCAAGAATTCATTGACTCACGCGAATATTGTGAATATTATATTTTGAATACTATATCGCATAAATATATTTCATCAACTGTATACAAGTCAACCATGACCTGTATATGTAAATTTTTTATCATTGTCAAAGAGTCCAGTTGAACTTGGATCTAGTTAGTTTGTTTGCGTTCGATTTCAGTCTTTACCTCCGACGATTTAGTCGTTGCCACTGTCAGCACTTGCCGCGTGTGTTCCGCTCCGCTCGACGTTGGTACGATGAAGGTGTCCGTCGTCTTGATGGTGTACGGCACGCTGCACGAGATGGAACGAGAGAGCGTCTTTTGGCCGCGCGATCTGGAACTGCCGGCTTGCAAGTTACTGCGTGACCTCGGCACCGGGGTGTTACGCGGAGATACGAATGGACTCGCGTTCGCCGAGTTCGACTTGGACGCGCGGCCGTTAATGGGGGAATGCGGTCCGGGTGAGATCGGGGTAAAGTTAAATATTCTGCGTCGTGTATTTGGACTCTGTGGCACAGTATTGGCTACACTCGGCGTCGCCGCCTCTTGGACATGCTCGACGACATTCGTTTCGAAACTGACACGACGTCCGGTCAGATTGCCACGATTGCCCGGATTAGGGTGATTCAGAAGTGTCGGGAGTATGAGATTTTGTTTCTGCACGTGGTCCCGCTTCTCCACAACGTTCTCGGCAACGCTTTGCCGAGTGACGGCTACGGGCGTCAGATCAGTGGCGATAACGGGCGCTTTCAGATTCTGTTGCAATATCAATCGCAGCTGCGACACTTTGTCCGACCGTGAGATCTGCTCGGCATCGGAACCAACGACGCTGGTTTCCACATCGGAACTAGACGAGCTACTTTGCTGAAAATACTGCAGCAACTCCTCCTCCTGCTCCTGCGAATTGTTCCCACCGTTCAAATAATCGTCCAAGGCGTCCGTGTCGATGTCACGGACCTTCCCATCCTTGAAGACCGGCGTGTCTTGCAGGAGGCGGATCTGGTCCCTCGTGAGGAGTCCCGAGGACGTTTCCACCACGTTGCCGGTAGTGGAACAACTCTTCGACGAGTCAATATCACAGTTTTTAGCTAGTTGACTGTCCGCAGTCTCCGTTTTGCATTTGATAGATTTTGAATTGCTAGCTAGTATCACTGATATCTTGCCGGCGCGTTGGAGAGACGCCATCTTGGGTAACAAAGCGTTGGAATGCTCTGGACTCTCCTCCGTGAGCTTCGTCTGTTTCTCAGGGCTGGGCTCCTGCTGTGCTACAATTGGATTATTGGCACGTTTCCTGGAATTTTTACCTTTGACATCGCGCTGCGCACTCATCATTACTCTAAGGTTGCTATTACTCTGTCTGTCATCGCGCGATTGTACCACTAGGTTATCACAGTTAGACTCTTGGGAGACTTTGCAAATTTGTTGCTGCTGTTGCTGTTGATTGCAAGTTCTCGATACCTTTCTTTGCCGGTTATAGACTACAGCGGGTAAGTTCAATTTTGTCAGTGAGTTTTGTGCGCCCACTGTTGTTGTTGCTGCTGCATTTGTACCTTGAGGTGACTGATTGGACCTGACCTTCTTGCATCCTTTGCTGACATTTCCTTTACTGTCAATGGCTTTTTCTTTGCTCTGTGAAAAATCAATTACATTCTGGAGATACAAAAGTATAATAAAACTTTTAATTAATCGTATTAATTGAATTAGAAATGTATTATGTTATAGCTCTTGAATACTATTTAAAAATTATTGACACGTTTCCTGAGAACTGACATCATGTTACTCCAATCTCTTTATGTATTCAAAAGAAAATGAAAAAAAAATGAGCAAAAACGGCTAACTTTACATATCTTCAACTAAATTATAATATTACATTACACTATATACCTGTACAATAGAATCGGGACAACGATGCTTCTGATCTTTTATATGCTCGCGTTGCTGAAGCTTGCGTTGCAATTGCAACTGAGCCTCTCGAAGCTTAGCAGGCTTACTACTTACAGGCGTTGTCGGTAGATCCGAGATCACCTCTAACAATTAAGAATTGGGAATTAATAATTCATTTATAAGAAAATGGATAAAGGGAGATGTATTTTATAGAATTCAACAAGTGTTGCTCACCTTTATTAGACGAAGCATCACGTTGTTCCGAAGTTTCAAGAATGCATACAGCAGCCAGAGAATGAGTATCGACACGACAATTACCAACAAGATGCCGCGCTAAGGCACTCAAATTTGGAAATTTCTGGCTCAACATTTTCTCTGCCCATTCCCTTATCACTGTAGATGCAGCGCCTAGCATTTCCTCAGTGGTGTTTTCCTCCGAATGTTCTTCCTGAATTTATTAATAGTTAAATGTTACGTATTTTTGCATGTTACATATTTATTAATAGTTAAATGTTACGTATTTTTGCATGTTACATATTTATATGTTTAAAAAAGAATTTAAAAAGGGAGTATTTGCAGAAAAAAGTAGAAATAATCGAAAGAATATATCTAATAATTGTAATAATTGTCACGTAATATAATATTGATATGAGAGTACAATACTTTAAGTTTAAAGTATAACAAATAAAAAATTAAGATAGAAAGAAAAAGAGAAAGAAAAAGAGAAAAGAGAAAAGAGAAAAGAAAGAAATGTAAGCGATTTTCTGAAACAAAATAGCAAGTTTTATCGATAAAATATATTACGCAAAAATTATAGAATATATCATTTGCTGCTCACTGTGTCAGAGCCAGATATCTTTGGCAGTGTTGGAGGATCCAATTTAATTCGCTTGCGCATACCAGCGTAACAGTAGCGAGAGTTGCCCCGTGTGCCCAGTCTACGAGGGCGCACTCGCGGATACACTTGTTTCATGACTTTTCCAAAATCAGCCGTTGATAACGGCTTCATAGAATTTCTTGTGCAATACATGCTAAAAATAAAAATCGTATGCAAGAAATGTCTTTTTTTTTAATTATTAGAAGACAAATATATTCTCAAAAAATCAAATCAATATCTGTAAAGTTTCACTATAAATGGATAACAGATATCCTTCATTTAATGGATAACAGATATCTCCTTCATTTAATTTCTCACTTTGCATGACATTTTCAGATCAAATAGAAAATATTGAGAATAAACGAGTAAAATATCGCAAAGCAAATTTCTGAGCAAAAATTGACTTGAAATTAATCAAGTTATTTGTGATTACAAAAACGTGCATAATTCTAAGTTTCTCTCCTCTGCATTTGTGTGGTGGAGAACTTACTTATATTCATCGTACACTTCTTGCTTCGGTAAAGATACATCCGGGTCTTCTTCTAAATGAGTCTTAATCCACATGATGGTCTGATGAATTTCGTAACGATTTCCTAATGGATTTAGCGGCTGTCTCAACGGATCAACGGTCCCACTCGGGTTTGTCAGCAGCAACGGAAGTTTCAGGTACAACAATAACTTTTCCTCTAGCTTAAGTCGTTCCACCTGCGAGAAGATCTCGTCTACGCGCGCTCTAGATTCTTCGCTATAATTTAAAGACATATATTATTGACATATATTAGTAACTTTGACTGAAGCTAAACTGCTAAACAATCTCTCAAAGATGTAAAAATGTTAAATATAAGAGCAGATGCCGCAAATGTAAAATATTTAGCACAAAATTATTTCATTAATGAATTAGATCTCATGTATAATAATAAAATCAACTTGTTGAATTAAAATCTGCAAAGAAGATAATATGTCGAACATTTTTGTGATTTTTCAAATATTCTTTGAATACGAAAATAATAAATTTTACTTTCAAAAAAAGTATTTTACTTCTTTTAGAAATCTAACGTCTAAATATAATGTACGTAATAGAGCTAATATTATATATAAAAATAAATGCTTTGCTATGTTTTGCTATAAAGTATCAATAATAAGGAATGTGCGTAATAAAATTGGAGCTCACTAGTGTTACAATTCCCAGAAGAACCGTCAGATACATGTCTAACAAATAACTATCTCTAAATAATTAAAAAAGTATCTAAAAATATACTAATGATAGGACCATGAGAATCAAGTATTTCTAAGTACTTTTATTACATGAAACATAAATTTACTTTCTGTTTAGAGAACATTTGTATGCATATAGATGCAACATATGCAGAAGATAAAAGGAATTAATATACAATATTAGTTAAAATGATTAGGACGACACCGGGCAGTTTAGTGGAGCAATTCCCAATCCTGCTACCATATGTATAAGGAATTTTGAATAAAAAGAACTTTTCAGATAATTAAATCTGTGAAAAACAGACTTTGCAAAGGGTACACAATGCCACAAATTTTGTCAGTAAAAATGTAACAGAATCTGCTAGCGGAACATGATAGCGTATTGCCAATGGAACCTACCATTTTCTAAATATTTAAATGATACGTTCAAATTTAAATGATTATGAAATAACAACTTTGTTCAATTTTTGCTGGCAATTTGTTGTCAAATTATATCAATAGGCTGACTGACAAACGTTCCATTCAAATCTGCTGGCAAACTAGTGGCATATTAATAACATTTTGCTGAGACTACCTATTCTACTACAACAAAAACAAGAAGCAAAAGCAGATCTCAAGGTGATGTCAGGCAATCTCATAAATTATAATCTCAAACGGTAGTTGATGATGTAAATTGTAAAGCAATCTACGTGGAGTTCTTAAAATCGACTTAACCTAATGCCATCCTCTATCATAATCCGAATCTTGTCCTGCTTGGAGGAGGCGCCGTGGTTGGCCAAGGTCGCGAATTTCGTCGCGACGAGGTCCTGCAGCTGATCGCCATCGCCGTGGAAGCCGTTGGAGGCAAACCTGCCGGCCGGCGGCTGTCGTTTCTCGTGGCCCGTGGTAGCGGTAGCGGTAGCGGCAGCAGCAGCAACAGCAGCAGCGACGGCGGCGGCGGTGACGGTGACGTTGGCTGTGGCTGTGGAAGTGGAGGTACCGGCGGCGGCGTCGCCATTCTCCACGCAAACGTCACTGCGCTCCTTCTTAATCCGTTTACCGTCGAACGCGCTCTCCTCGTCGCAGCTCCTCGCGGGTGCTTTGCAGGGTTTCGTCTGATCATGACTGTCAGTACTCATCGTAGCCTAAACCTCCCCCGTCCCGACCGTCCTCCCACCCACCCGCGCCGGTCCAGAGCCGACCTGAGCTCACGTATGCGGTAAGGTGTCGCCTCCCGGTGCGCGGCCACTGCGAGCTACCATGGTCGTCCGCCGTTGCACGCTGCTGGTCAGCTGGCCTACTCGTTAGCATCCCGGCGCGCCATTATTCGACGCGAGTGGTCTGCTGTTCTTCCGTTCGCGCGCGAGCTGCTGCCACCAGTGCCACTGCTGCCGTGTGTGCCGTGCCGCACGAGTCGCCGTCGCCGAATCGCGTACGATATGCGGCGACGCGCGGATCCGTCATAACGGCGACCGCGCGCGGTGGCCGCGTATATCGGTTAAACGGGCGCCGAGGGTACGGGGAGCGCCCAGCCGACGCCAGCCGCGACGAGAACCCAGGGCGAGAACGCCGCAACACCGCGCCGCGTGAATCGATACCGGCTACGATGGCCCACGAACATCCACTCGGCTATTCGCCGCACCGCGCTTCGTTTCTCGGCTTTGCGCGTTCTTATTCCGTCGCCATAGAGCATGCGCCATGCGCCTTGAACGATGCTTCGCCTTCGTGCGCGCACGAAAGCACCTTCGGCCGCCGCCATCTTGAAAAGAAGTCGGGAACGCGTCCACCAATCGCATCTCGCGACGCGAAGCAATCGAACGATAGTCGATATTACAGGTGCGCTCTTTTCGGTTGAACTTCTTGCACCGTCTACCCTCTTATATGTATGTAATCCGTGATCTGTCTTTTCTCTTTCTCTCTCCAACGTTGGAGAAAAAACAAGAAGATAAAAGATTGACGGTGCGAGGTGAGCTAAAAGATGTTATTAAAATTAAATTTAGAAAATATTATATTAATATGAATGCAAAACAATATAATGTGTAATTGAATTCATTCTTTTTTTTACATATGTAATGTGCATTTTCTGACCCTTTAAGTCTTTTTACAAAACATTCTTATGATAGACCACGTATGTAATAAATCGAATTTTATCTTAAAATACTTAAAAGGGTGAGAAAATACACTACATTACATATGTAAAATACACATACATATATTCTCACACACATACATATACACGCGCGCGTACAGAGAATCAGAGTTAATAAAAATCAAATTTTAAAAAAAAGAATTTAATTACACATTTATATGTGTATATTGTTTTGCATTCATATTGATATAATATTTTCTAAATTTAATTTTAATAACTTGTCGCGAATTATATATAAATCATTTAACGTGGACTTTAGTATAGTCCACGTAAGTATAATATTCTATCTATATATACTAATTCTAGTATCTATATATTGCAGGATACCGTCCTACATTCGGCGTGAAGCCCGTTTTACCTTTTACCTCGAGTGTCTCTCACTCGCACCGCACACAGTAGCCGCGCGCAACACGGCTCGCCGTCTCGCCGAGAGGAAAGGATGACTCTCCAGCGGGAAATCGCCGCGATGCGTGTCCGAGAGGTGCGCGCGTACCAGCACTTTCATTGTTCTTCGATGTCTCGGCGCGAAGAGGCGCGAGCGATTTCGCGTGCGTTACCACGAGCACCAGCTTGACGTATACCCTGTCGTTGTCGTTGTCGTCGTCGTCGTCGTCGTCGGGAGACGAGAGCGATCCGAATACTCCGCGAAAGTAAGTTCCTGCGAATCTTTCTCGAGAATTGCATATTCCAGCGAGTCGCAAAATTCAAATACGTGTGCACAGCGAGAGCATACACGCGCCATGGCAATCAGAGCGACAAAAATACTTGAGGAAACAGAGGTATCTCCCAACAGCGCGAGAACACTTTCAGCTTTTCAAATTTCAGTTAAATTTAAGCTTCAGATAAATTCAGTAATATCGCGATAGAAACTTTTCGATGCCCGTGTATCGTCTTTCTGCACTCTTGAAAAGAAAAAAAAACATTAAAAACTTATAATGTATTTATTATAATGTACTTGAATTTGTGTTTACTCAAATTTTCCGACGCTTTCACCCACCTCCCATTTTATTTTTCTGCACTCTTATAAAAGAAAAAACATTAACAACTTCTTATTAAAAATTGTTCAAATATATATTTGTTTGATGTTAAGATTTACTTGGAAATTTTGCGAGTAATTGCGTTTTAAGAGGAGGAGATTTAATGAAGTATAATATTTGGTAATATAATATATTTTTTATAAAGTATATTGACAAAAAGAAGAACTTGTTACTTGTTACCAAACATCACCTCATTACATCTCCTCCTCTTAATGCAATTACTCGCAAAGTTTCCAAGTAAATCTTGACATCAAACAAATATATATTCAAAAATACATATATATTTAAAAAATATATAAATGTATTAACTTCTAACTTCTCGTGAAACACACGTAATTGAGTCAAGCACATACAGGCTTAATAAAGAAATCTCTTCGAGTCTGCAAGATTACTCGTCGAAAGTTCTAGCAAGTCGCAATAAGAGATATGATACGTCGATAAGGAATACTATACACGCGAACCATATGAAATCTTGTGTACACTTTTATAGGCCCCTTATAGTGTTTTGGACAGTAAAGTGATGGGAAGTTAGGGAAGCGAATTGGCCAACCGCTACGCAAATATCAGTGTTGAACACGCGGCCAAAATGATTAACGGAGCGCGAGAGCGGCGGCGGGATGAATGGAGTCGGATTCTGCATTAGCATACAAGGGCGAACAATGAAATTTCGCCATACTAACGTCGTAAAGTCTCTCGCAACTTAATTCTCCTGTACGCGTTGTAAACAGTGCCAGTAATATAATGCATGCGCCCGCAATTGCGACGATACGATGAGATATTAGCCAATTGAAAAATTGGATACTTTCATCCTAAATATCGGATTTTTCGGTAGATTTTTTAGTTTAGCATAGCGTTTAACTGTGTGTAAAAATTTTGTTAATTAAAATAGAGAGAGAGAGAGAGAGCGAAATTAATTAAAATAAAGAGGGGCTTTCTAGCTGTCAGCTATTAAAAGCATTCTTATTAATTAAACCCGTTATTGAATTAATTATATTGCTTTTCCAAAGAACCGATTGTGCCAAAGATGACGTTAATAGATCTACAGACTCATATCGCTTTGTCGCGTGCTACAATTAACGTTAATGAGCCACCCAAAAGATCATACTTCCTAGTTTCACACAATTCGATTGTTGTTGACGACAAGCGGAATGGAGACGCTTTCATGCTCTGTTTCGGCGCCTCGAGTTCACCGAGTTTCTACAGGATATGCCTTGGGAGATATTTTAATGGCGGGACATAGGCGGACGCACGTAAACATCCATAATCGGTGTCGTACGAATAAAAATACAAAAAATTTAATTAATATACCGTTAATTACGAGTAGCGATAGGATTAAGTATCTTAATAGTAAGTTCGAATCTAGTTTCAAACTCTTTATAATTACTTCGAAAAATAAAAGCAGTACTTTCTGTAAAAGTAGACTCGAATCTGGACAAAATGGGTGCGAACCTTCCATGAATACCTCGTAAAACAATAGTATTACTTTTAAGCGGACTCGAACCTGAATAAATAAATTCGAATCTTTTATAAGTATACTTTACTAGAAATTTTACGTTCCATTGAATCGAAACGTTTGTATAAAGCGACAATTATTTTAGTATATTGTTTTTTGATAATTATAAATATTAGATTATTGAAATTAATTGTAATAAAAATATGACTAAAAATGTAGATAAAATCTTTTACACATTACATTCTTTATTTAAAGACATTTTCAATCATATTTTTATTACTTTTAATTTCAACGATTGATAATCTAATATTTGTAATTATCAAAAAATAATATACTAAAATAATTGTCGCGCTTTATACAAACGTTTTGATTCGATAAAACATATTTCTAGTAAAGTGTTTATAAAAGATTCGAATTTTGTTCTTAGAGTTCGAGTACTACACTTGTAAAAGATTTCATTCTTTATAGTAGAACATAAGTATGAACTTATATTTACAGGTACATTTCGAGTTCTGCAAGTATACTCATTCTAAAATTCTCGAAACTAACTAATCGTGATCGATTACTTCGGTGGTACAATATATGAAACATTATTTCTTATAAATATTACTCGAATTTTAGAAAATAAAATTTTATTGTTGGATTTGTGATTGAGATTTTTAAGTACATATTGAACTTGATTCCATATGTCCTAATTACGAGGCACCGCGCTTTTTCCGTCATGTCATTTTCCATTATCGCCAGCGATCGATTGCGACAGATTAGAAACCTGCTCTTAATTAGACTCGTCACTATAACTATAATTCGGTGAATTTTTTTGTACACCTATTATAACGAAACCGTAATGTTCATTGCAGGTGATGCAGTTCAGACAGCCGGCAATCTGGTTATTTAAGCTCTTGTCGATCGGCTTCGCGTATACCGGTATCAGCGATTGGGATGCGTGCAGTGGACGATTGGAGCGCGCTTTGGACGCACTGCACAGGGATTCCAGTAGAAGAAACAAGTTGGACGAAGAAGAGGCTGGGACGTTGTATCAGCGCGAACTACATTCCGCCCCCCTGGAAATGTCCGTCTCCCGTATGGCCGTGAAGGTGATATTCTCTTCGAACATTAAGATTTCTCTACTCCTTTTGGGATTTACTTGACACGAAATGGATTTCACATTTCTTCTTATTAAAAAAAATATTTGATTTAATCTTATATTCGAAGTATATATCTAATTATTGACAATATACGAATATTCTTGCGCGCAAGATTGCTCAAGGAAATTGATGTCAACGATGAGAATTGAAATCCTCTCTTCTTTGTGAATTCTCAACCAATTCAATCGTATAAGAGTATTCAAATTAAGTAAGAAAATTATTCGAAGTTCTTGAAAGTTTTGAACAATCTTGAAAATGCTGAACGTCTTATAACTTTCAAGAGTCTCGAAGAGTTTAGAAATTAAGTCTTTCTTCAGAAGTGTGTGTCCAAGATGATTAAAATTTTTAAAAATTAAATTGTTATCCAGTATCCACGTCTGTGCGTAAAATAGAGGAATTGAGATAATGAAGTATGTAAAATATCATAAAAGAAAAAACACTTGAAATATTTACGAGATTTTTAAAGATTTTCAGAAATTCTTGATTTTCATGGTAAAAATTTTTCTTGGAATTCTCTCTCTCTCTCTCTCTCTCTCTCTCTTCACACAATTTTTCAGAATTTCTGAATAAATTTCAGATAGTTTCCGGATAATTTCATAACTTTTTAAAAAGTTTCTCATTCCATAATTTCCGAAAAATTTGTAAAATCTGAAGAAATTGAAAGAAATTTTTTTTAGAAATCTTTATAAAAAAATTAAAATAAATTCTTAAAAATATCAAATGAAAAATTCTTAAAAATATTGTGATAGAGATATTATGAGAATTTTTTCACCAGGAAGAACATTTTTAATATTCGAAAAGATTCAAAATTTTCCTTAATTATATATAAGCGAAGCAATTAGACATGTTCCCGTCGGCCGTCGCTATTTATAAAAAGTTAAATAATCGAGCGAGAGTAATGAACGAATCGCCTGGACCATTTCGCAGCTTCCGGAAAACACGAAGGAGCCCGGAGGACAATGGGCACGAGTGGAGCAATGCGTGTACGATCCCGATCGCAATTCTCTGAGGACGCGAGTCGTGTTCAACGACTTGTCGGTGTCGGGGATGGTGTCTCTAATACCGCGAGATCGTCGCGCTCCGATATCCGCCGAATCCTGCAGGATGACCTTGCGACTGAGACGCGCGGGGATAGACTTCCTCACCAGCCCGATCGCCCGTGGACGCGGCCAGATGCGTATACGCACGGAATCCAGCTTCCTGGAGCCCAGGTTTGCATCGATCTACGCGTACGGCTGCCGTTCTACGCGCATCGACAAGCAAATCAAACGGCTGGATAAGTGGCCACCGTATCATTCAGCTAACGTCAACAAGGTAAGTTAAATAATTGAAAAAATTATCTGTTCTAAAAGAGTAAAGACGCACCCATCGAAAAATGTGTTGTAAAAAATGTTGCTTTTTACTATTATCTTGATAATTTATAATAATAAAGAAAAATTAAGACAACTTTTAAATAAAATTTATGGAATATTTCAGGCATTATCTTACCGTTAAAATCTGTATTTTTTCTATAAAGTAATGATATAAAATTGGATCTACCGGAATAAAAAATCATACGATATGAAATTTAGTTCTTCGATATTACCACGTTTCGGTATCGGATAAAATAAAAACGACCATGTACTTTACACGTGAGTATATGTATGCGTGAATTTAATATGATGTGGAAATTTTATTCTCTTCTATATTACCATGTTTCAATATCGGATAAAATAAAAATGACTATTTACTTTACACGTGAGTATATACGTATATGTGTGAATTTAATATGATGGTGGAAGCTACAAAGGATATATTTTCAGCCGAGAAATTTTTAAAGATGATAGGATCATACGAAAAAAATAACAGGATTAATTTAAAATTAATAATTTAAAATAGGGATCCTCAGCTTCTATGACCCGCGTTATCCAATTTGCTAAGAAATTTCAACGTTTGTATATATGAAAACTGTTTTAGCTGTCTCTGCCTCTTGTCAACGACAAGTACGATGCGGCGGAACCGAGACAATTGGCGCGTAACGCCGAAGAGATGGACATTGTCATACCGAACGAGAGTCGACATCCGCGCTACTCGCACGCCCCGGGGGCAAACTTCGGTGTATGGAGAAAGAATTCTTGGATCACTAAATCATCGCCACGCCGGAGACGCTCGACGTCGCGGTACGCGCGTACCGCGATGGTCATCACGCCGCGGGACTTCGCGGACGCTCTGATAAATGGACGCAAATCGACGGAGAGGCCTGCGAATTTTACCAAAATTCTCAATCTGACCGACAATTTCCGGGCCGAGGAACCACCGCAAAATGTGTCGCGGGAGGTAAGGGAGCTCGTGGTAGACGACAATCTGTTTCCTATAGACTCGGACTATTCGGAGGATCCGAACAGGAGTTGGCAATCGAAGGAGTATATCACGAGGGAGATGGAAGATGTCTTCTTGCAGGGTGCTAGCCAAGCGCTGACCAGATACATCGAACGCGAACTGCATCCGGCGATCAAGGAGACGCTAATGTTGTCTATGGGCTACACCATCAGTTACGGATAAAGTGATAAAATATTTGGCATGGCGATATTGTAATTATGTATACTTGAGGCATTAGATACGTCAATCGCTAAAACGTTAATAAAAAGTTAAATCTTTGCTCTTTTTCACGACTGATAATCGTCGCGAAAATTGTTTAATTTCGCTCTGTTGGCATGCAACAATTCGTGCATTGTGTCAATTAAAATTCTTATTATTTGCTTCGTTTTATTTATAATTCCATAATAATTTTGCCTCCCATTACTTATAAATGCTTTTCGCATTACGACGCGACGTAAATTATTTTTAATTAGTTACGGATAGAACTCGAGAATGTAAAAGTGCTTCATTCATTTTGTAATGATGTGTTCTTGATGATGGTTGCGATAAATCTGTAACGTTGCGAAATACCCATTAAATATGTAACATTAAGAAATATTTGGTATACTAATTGTGTAATTAAATATAGCGAATATAAATAAAAGAATATGCAAAGAATATCTGTGTGCAACTAGAAAATATGTTTCTTTTCCTTGCACATATGACTAAGAATTGACCTAATTTACTTTAAAATTATATTTAATGATTTAATGCAGTAAAAAATCATAGACACTATCTATGAGTCTTTGAAAAGTCTATAAATATTAAAATAAATATTACATATAAGAATATAAATATTAAACTGTAAAAATTAATGAGATCGGAATTCAGGCGTATATTTAATTTTAATCCTCAATAAATAATACCAAAGTGCATGCGAATTAGAGCTGGAAGCATTCTATCCAAAAAACAATTATACAAGTAAAAATAAATAGAATTTTTTCAAAATTAAGTAACTTAAGTGATTCCTGATAAGAATTTTTTTAACATTATTGTCAAAATTTAAAGTTAAAACCACTGGAATTTCTTTTTTATTGCGATATAATGCCTGAGCGGAAGTCCAATTAGTCTGCGGTCTTCCGCGGCATTATTCTCATTAGATGCACGCGCGCTGCGTAAATTAAATAGATAAATAAATCCATTTCTTAGACCTATATTCATATATATATTAAATATTAATTTGTACTGAAATATACGTCTTTTAATTTGTACTTTACGTATCACAAAACACAATGCGATATCATAATCTAACATTAGATAATATATCACAATGTTACTTTCGCTGTGTTTTTCTATCTTTCTTTTTTCCCATCACGTGCATTGGATGGATTTCTCCTTATACATTTCGCGAGACGGAAGTATATACGCAGAGCTCATTGAACGCAGCTCAAGAAGAAGAGCGCAAAGCGCATGTCAAACAAATTAGATCCCTCGACGGATCTCGCCTAGTTACTGCGAATTTTTGTAAGTAATTCTCGCCTTCCTGATTCCGATTAATGAAAGAGAAAACGCGGAAGATGAGCTTCTCCGAGCTACGCGGGGTCAACTGGAGGATCCTGCCGCCAATGGAGAACAAGAAATCACGCGTGACGCTTCGGACCGCATCGGCCCTCAACAATAATGCTTATCGAAACTTTTCAAGGTAACTGTGAGAACAAAATTTTTTTTATCCTAGTTGCGTTTTTCTCTCACATCTTCTCGACTTGAAATAAAGCGTATATTGTATAAACGAGAGATCAAATTCGTTATCACACGAGAAACTTTGATAATTTCCTAGAACGCGACATTATTGGACCAGCGGTCACGATGTCCCGAATGAGGATGGAAACACAAGGGATGAACAATCGCCCTTTGCCTTTCCCTCCTGCTCCCAGACCCTGGCCCATCTTCAATGGTGGAAAACGCAGAAGAAGAAAACGATATCCGAACGCGATAGAAGAGTCCACAAGGATCGACATAAAATCTCACAGTCTCGCGATATTTTGCAAAGATTACGCGTGAGTTACGATTGTTTTATTGCTATTATTGGGATCTGTGATGAATATTGTTTGCACTGCAAACAACATTACGCAAAACGCAATCCAATTTATTAAATGCTCCAAATATTGATTGTTGATGTGTAAACTCGGGTGAAAACAACTCTAATAATATATATATAACATTTTTCATATTTTGAATTTTTGAATATTGAATTTATAAAAAGGTTGGATTTATGAATGTTGGATTTATAAATATTGAATTTATAAATATTAAATTTATGGATTTATAAATTATATCTCTTATGATATTTTAATAGTTTTCATATTTTCAATTTATGAAGATTTCTAAAAAATACCTTAACTTCTTCAAATTTTGTAAGTTTTCTTCGGAACTTATAGAATGTGTGAGAAAATTTAGAATATTTCAGAATAGAATATTTCATGTATAGAATATTTCATGTATAGAAAGAATTCTAGAAAAAATATACACTTTTTCAGCATTTCTAAAGTGTTCCAATTCGTACTTATAAAAAATCCGGAGAAATTTTCTAAAAAGTTATAAAGTTTATATAGAAATAACTATAAGAAAATTTTTTACCGAGAAGCGTCTTTTTATTCTTAAATTTCGCAATAGACGTAGCAAAATAAAAAAAGGAAGAAAGTGAAAAAATTTTGAACATGTGATGGACCTTGTCATGATTCCTCAGAAATTCTCTATACATACAGGTGGACGTTGAGATAGAAGCGGAGGAAGCGAAGAAACACAAGGATCTGGATAAAGCAATCGCCATGACGGATGTGGATCCACAGTATTTTACAGAATTATCCGGCAGACCCGTGAAAGAGAAGTTCTCGTTGGAGCAATATATCCGAGACGTACGAGAGGTGCTGAAAACGAAACTCCTTATTGGACAAGAAAAAGACGAGTGTATTCGCATCGATCAGCAGTTCGAGCAAGAAACACGCCGCCTACGACATATTCAGGTATAATTACTTTTAATTAAATTAATATGTTCACGAGAAATGTCTGTAGAAATTTATATTGTACATGATTTAGGAAAAAACTATAGATTGCATATAATTGTCCTATATTTCATTCCATTCTATCCGGCACGAATAATTACAACCGAATAAATACACTATTAAATTCGTATATATAAATTATACTCAATTTAGATTATTTTTAACTATTCCTATAGGTCGTCACTGTTCCTACAATCTACATATCAGTCGTTAATTTAACTAAATCAATAGAGTTAAAATAATAAATTTCTCGACTCATGGTTAAAAATAACAAAATGTTATTTAACTCAAGATATTGATTTAAATTTCATCCCTTAATACCTAACAGTATATTTCGGTATAAATTCGTCTATTTTATTATTCTGCAAAAGCATCGCTGCCAGCGGTACGTAAGCGGCTTCGAGGAATTCCTGTCGAAGGATCATGAGAAAAGTATGCATATGCTGGAGAAAGCGGAACGGGAAGCGAAACTGACGGAGGAGATTAGCGCCCGGAGGAACGAGCTCGCTAGACAATTCGGTCAGAGCAGGCTGGACGTTTACGTTTGGGAGGAAAATTGGCGACTGGTGAAGATGTGCCAGATGTTCCTCTATCGGGTGTCGCCCGTCGCCTGGAGAGCCAAGTACGACTGGCTCCAACGGTCCGAGTCGGGCAGGAGCATCATCTTCGCCGACGCCCCGTCGACGGATTTGTTCAGCAGATACAAGACGCTGGATGAGAGCGCATCCTTGGAGAATTTGATAGGTAACTCGGGACAGGACATTTAGCGCTTGACACTTTCCAAAATTTCTCTTCTCAATACGCGAACAATCGTTTCGCGTTAGAACTATTCGAGCAGGACGTCACTGGCGCCGGCCCGGCCGAATTGTACTTCGAGGACCCGTTCGACCTGATCCACATCTTCCGGGCGATGGAGACCCAGAATTTAAACGCGCTCATACATCTCGAATCGCTCGCCGCACCGATGGCAGACATGGCTAAGACCATCACCGTGACCGAAGCGCAGATCAAACGAGAGATCAGCGAGATTACTTCAATGATTAACGATTTGGAAGTCCGTACTGGTTTAAGTTTAATTAGTTTAATAATTAGTTAAAAAGAGTGATTCGTGAATCAGGCATTTAAATACATGTTAACGTATATTTTAGATGTTAAAAAAGATCCAACATTTTAGTGATATTCATAGTGATATTCAATAAGAGGAATAAATGATGCTTAATCAACTAGGTCGAAAAGTGAACCATGTCAAAGATAAAAATAATTTCGTTTTCATTAATACAGGTTGCTTGCACTTTTAGAACCATATCTCTCATTTTTCTCCCATCAATCGATTTTTCGATCTATGTTGTCTCAGTACTTATTTTTAATCCCCTCAGTGAATAATACGCTTTTAAAAGGTACTGAATTTATATCGTTTTCAAAAAAAATATTATATTTCCGACATTAACGATTAATCTTACGAGTCAAAATATTCAACAGAATTCCATCGCTAAGACAGAAAGCAGAGCGGCAAATCTCGAGGAATACGCTAATTACCTTCTTCGGGATGTTTTCCGACGTCTAGTCTGCTCTGAAGAGGTACTCTATCTTCGCGTTTTCGTAGAGGATACCTACGAGAGTTGCATAGGCCCGAACGACGCGAATCTTGATAGTTTCTCGATGATGAAGTGGATCGAAAAAATCCACGAAGAGCTTAATCTTCAACTGGATAATCTGCCGCGTGAAATCGTCCGTGCTTGTGAGCGGGAAGGATTCCGACAAGAGATGAAAGCTATAAAGGAGGCGGAAGACGCTGCGAAGAAGGTAAATAATTTATATTAAACATTCTTTTACTCGTGAATGCGACTACGGTTCTAAGTTTAGCTTAAAGTCTTTAGTTTACATGTAACATCTTAAACAATTAGAGTCTTTATAAACAATATAATGAAGTCTGTAGTCATAAATTTAACATCTTAAAAAGTGATTACGTTACATGAAATATCTCATAATCATTTGCCGCAATCAATGTCTCAACTGTACAACTCGCATGATTGCCAGTTTGAGCTAATGCACCGACTACTGGACGCGCTGAAGCGCATCATGGAACCGCCTGCGACGAAGAAACGGCTGCTAATTCGGCGTTCGGTACCTATCACGACCAAGACGAGGCTGCCGTCGCGCTTGCCGAAACCGACGGACGAGGAAGCCCAATTTCTCACCTTCTTCACCGATTACTGCAGAGGCGACGACTTCGTCACGTATCGCTCCAAGTTTCCGGACGATTTCGACTTGACATTCCGGAGCAAGCGCGACGATATCGATATCGAGGTGGCAACGTTCAATGACGTATCTTCGAGTCGAGAACAAATACGGGAAAAGGAGAAGGAGGAAGAGAACGAAGAAGAAAGAAAATAAATGTACCGTCATTGAAAACGTAACGGAATCAGCACATTTATTTGAAAATTTCTCGTGCGTATATATCCGAAAGGATCGTATCAGTCTAACGCGCTACGCATCGTCGATCACTTAGCTAGCGCTATTAATAATGTGTATACATAAATAGGCGATTTAACGATCGATTGAAGCACGAGATAAAATATTCAGAGATAATAAAAACACAACAAGGGGCAAGTATAGTGTACAATAGAATTTGGAACGACAGTCGATATAAAAACAACAATCATGCCTGACAGTTATCTCTTGGCTACAAAGCGCCAGTTCACGCATTCCTTCGTTATAAACCTTACAAGAAGACTGCGATATACACTCCACCTTCGAGTACCTCTTTTTTTTTCTTTACACGAGCAACTTTTTAAATAAAATATCCTGCTAGAGATAACGTATATACATACATACATACATGTATATATACATATACACACTACATATATACATACATATATGTATATGCATATACATATACCTCCTCTAGAAGAGACACACACCAGCGTTTCCACGTCAAATCAAATAGCAAATAAGTGAGTTTAGTTGAGTTTCTGAATTTTTTTTATACTTGTATATTGAATATAACATATCATTGAAATGTATTTTGGTGTCCATAATGATTTTCTAGAACTTCCTAGTTTTCGAATGTATATATACATGACATTGACAGCGGCAATAACTCATTGGCATTAAATAATCATCAATAAATAGCAGGGCAAATAGGAATTCGGAAGTTTTTCATAGAAACATGCAGCGACATTTCGATGAGCAACGTAATCCAATAGATAATTAATCGCAAACATGTGTGTATTCATTTATCAGATGTTTCGATTAATTCTATGAAGAATAAAATTAAATTAACAAAGCTGCACTGTATTAGATTTTGTAACAACAATTGTGGTTCTTTAACAATAAGTCTAATAAATGATAAGGTTTTTACAAAAAGGTATAAAACTTTACGAAATAAGCAACATCCGATTACACGCGCGTATAAATAGAATATATTGCTGTGTTGCTTTGTATTAAAAAAATATGGCAACAATTAACTCTTGCAGCAATAATAACATTCAATTTCGCTAAGTAATTTATGACGATTTACATTGCCACAGATTTTTCGACGTTGATCAACTTCGTTGCTCGTGTTAAAATGCATCGTCGCATTTGAAATTTGTGCCAGCATGAAATTACAACTTTCCCGATTTATTTACAATTATTTACTTATAGTTATACCACTTTCGCATCGACTCATTTTCTTTGTCGCAACGATAAATTCTCCCTCAGTCGACTAGCATCGTCACACGTTTATATTTACGATCATTTTAATTATTACGTTGTTGCATACAAAATAAATCTAATTTGGCATAAAATTGAATTTTATTTAAGAAGGAAAACTCGTAATACAGCAGCACAATATCTGCATTATTTCAAAGTTGTAAATTTATTTATGAATTTGTTCCAATCAATTGCAAATGATAAATCAGTATAATTTGTAAACATAAAATTTACGCCGTTTAATGTATTTTTCTTACTCTTCATGTCAAGAAAGCATCTCCTCTCATAATGTAGTAATACATTAAAAAGATTAACCAACGGATAATGTAATAAAGATTATCAACGGATAGTATTTTAATCAATAAATTTCGATTAAAATTGCATTCCTTTGGATATCAATAATTTTATAATTTCTAGTAAAAAAAATTTTATATGCAACAACCTAATAGGAACAGTAATCGTTAAAGTCCCCTGTTTCTCATATCCACATGCTCTACATCAACATATACTTATATGTACACGCATACACACATACACACATCTAAAAATCGACGCAAACTCCAAGTAGTTCCAACAGCGTCTCGCTGAGAGCGAAAGTCAAAGGGAGGTGATCGCACCCTTCGTGGTCACCGACCACCGTCCTTCTTCCAAGTCAATGCGTCACGTCCTCATCGCAATTGGAAAGAGAGGACGAGGTGGAAGTTGTGGAAAGCGTCGCCAAAGGAGAGGCCGTCCGCGATCGGCAATATCAGAAGACGCATGTGCAGTCTTCCGAGGCCCTGGCCTACCTGGCCCGTTTCCGATTCAGTTTCGCCAGCTTGCGTCGCTTTAAGATCAGCTGGTACAGCGTATCCAAGCCTTCGTGAAGTCCTTCGCCCGTAATAGCACACGCCGGTTGCACGCGAATACAAGCGCTACCCGGCATCCCCGCTAGTTCTAACACTCCCAAATGCTTCTCCAGCTCGCCGACCTCTTTCGCACCTACGTGGTAGAGAGCTCGTAAACGAAACGGAGCAGACCGTAATTATGCCTACATTACTTTTATTAAATTCCTTCTCTAGTCAGTAATATAATAAACTACAAAGTGAGAAAGTTGAAGTGCTTTGCTGAATAAATTAGCATAAAATCTTTTCTCAAGTGTTTACATAAAGCTTATTCGGACGTTGCTTTTCGCCATAATGTAAATATAATTAAAGAATCACTCAAAAGTTGAATAAAAAGTACGTAAAACGAGGTATTCCGAATTTTATTCAAAAGTTGAATAAGAAGCACGTAAAACGAGGTATTCAGAATTGCGAAATTTCCACATTCAATTAATGATCATTTAAAAAATCTAATGGCTAAATAATACTGTCGTATTTATTTGTATCTTTAGAAAAATTTCTCGTGCTACCGTCTGTTTTGTACACTCAGGATATCTCACAATCACGGGATATCCTTTTGAAAACAGATTCTTCAGATATCTTTTTACCTTTATAAGATTTCTTTTATAGTGTGTACTTCACGTCTCTTCTGAGAAACAAATTAATTTTTCTGTCAAGAAATCCAATATTAAAAAAAAAATATGCGCTTATTCAGATTTTTATGCAATCTCTCGTAGCATGTGGTATAACTTTAGACTTTAGGAAGACACGACATTCGTGGCGACGCGGAAATGACTAACGCAATCGCGGACGCTACGGCCATTTGGACCAACTGTTACCGAACGTAATCGAATGTACACACAAGAACAAGTGTGTAATGTGCGTAAGTCTGCTGCGTCATATTATGCAAAAAGAATTATGAAAAGAACGCGTCAAATAAATACGAGTCAAAGAAATTCCCGCAGAATAGAGAAATATAATTAGAAAACAAAAATAAAGTAAAAACGAGTATTTTTCGATTAAAAAGACGTTCAGTCCAGACATTGAGACATAATTTATAGTAAGTTTTATAATACTAGTTGTACCAGGTAAATCTTGTTTGTTGGCGAGAATTAGGATCGGCACACCCGCATTGTCTGGACTCCTCGCCGTTCTGGTAAGCTCCATTTTCGCCTCTTCGAGCCGCTCAATGTCGCAGGAGTCAACAACGAAAATGATGCCATCGGTGCATCTCGTGTAAGATTTCCATAGCGGCCGTAACTTTTCTTGTCCGCCGACGTCCCATACAAGGAAATTGACACCTGTGTTCAAGAAGAAAAAATACTGCGTTTTAACGAGAAAAAAACCGTAACGCGGACGCCCAAAAGTAATGTCCGCGACTTGTTACATTTATAATCCAACTTTTGTGTATTTTATTAATTTATTCAGTCATTAAGAAGCGAGCAATTTTTTTATTCTTGATAAATATCTTTTTATCTCTGCTCAATCTCATAACAGTCACATATGTGCATAGAATTAGATAAGCAATACTCGAATAAAAGTTAAATAGAAGAGAAGAAAAGTAGGAGAAATCCAGTTTATAGAGGCTCTGGTGATCAAAAAGGAGTAAAAGAAAAAGGGTAAAATAAATGCGAAGACTGTATCAAAGCTTTTAATACACAGTTCTAAAATCGCCGGATGTCCTTTTCATTTCTTGGCTATAATTTAAAGTAGATTTCTTTTCTTATCGAAAATGTCGAGGAAGACCATCGTTTATTGCAACTTTCTCATTTCTCACGTCATATGCATCTCTTTAACTAGGAGATTACTCGTACTAAGAGATAACTCGTATTAAAATTCTATTGAGGTCAATTCTATCTGGAATTAACTGAAGCGAATAGTTGCTATCCGTTTGACTCCTCGAAGTCTCATTCGCGAAAAGCTCATTCTCTTCGATCGCGTGTAACGCGAGAAACACCGATACCACAACAATCCCGCTGAAAGGAAAATCAAGGATCATCTAGATTAGCCAAAGAGTCTGCCATTAAAAGATCAAAGAGACTCGGTGATTTTGGAGTATGTTATAGCGTATTAGAGAAACAGACCGTTGAAAGGGTGGACGTACCTTTAGCTTTCCCGATGCCGCCGCGAATTCTCTCGCAATTGAAGCCAATGGTCGGCACGGTGTTGAGATACTGATCAAATTTGAGTCTGTATAGGGCGGTCGTCTTCCCGGCACTGTCGAGACCGAGCATCGCCACATGGAGCGGAGTTCCCGTGGGAAGTGCCTCGAGCAGACCGCCGGTCGTGCCGCTTCTGCCCATCCCAGCACCCATCCCTCTCTCTCTCTCTTTCTCTCTCTCTCTCTCTTTTTCTCTTTCCTCCCCTATCTCGTCCTCGTCTCCTTTTCCTGGTAACAACTCTCTGTCTCTCGCTCTCTCTTTCTCTCTTCTATTTCGTTTTGATCCGGCCTAGCATCTAGATTCCCTTCTTCCACTCCGCTCCACGCGAAATATCTCTCTTCTCCAAATTCAACCTTCGATGCCCGTAAAAGGACTCCGCCGCTGCGAAGCTGTCCACTACCGCATCGTCTGAAAAGCAAGCGCGTTCCACGGTTAACGCTTCTCAACCGGTTCCACGCGAAACACAGGTGCGCGGCCTAAAGAGTATCCCGTCTAATAAGTAGGACCCAATTTCGATCAGGGTCAATGTCACTTTCGGCCTGACCTTTACTGACCGTACTACAGTCGAATCCCATTTTTCTCTCTTGCAATTACTTGATTTAGGAGCAAAAACACCCTATATGCAAGTGTATGCGGAAGTGTGTGTGCGTATGTGTACGTATGCGTGTGGATTGTAGAAATCTCATTCGAGAAAAACTTTCACCCTCCTTTTGTCAGACTTTCCAGCGTTGGTCGCGAATAACCGGTAATTCGCATATTAGCGTATCTACCGCGCGGATCGAGCTCATTATTTATATCGTCTAGGTCGTAGGCAAATCCCTGAACAATGTATCAATTGTCTCGCGCAAAGTGGGCTGCGCAGCCAGCGGAAGAAATAGAGAATCGGTCCCTTTTCGGGACCGGTTCCTCCGACGAGGTTGAACGAGTCCGAATAATCCGGTTTGCTTGCTCCGTGGACCGTTTCTAGGTAACATCTTCTTCCGTCTTCATCGGTAACCGAGCGAACTTTCTCTAACGCCTCCCATTTTCCTCCTTTTCGCATACGCGCATTTCCTCGTAGCGATCCAACGATCGCAACAGTTATACGCATCTTGCGTCGCTAGATATCGGCGTTCTCCATTCCTTCCTCCTTACGGATGTACGGCTAATGCAATCTCATTCGCAAAGAACGTAACGCAAAATTATCAATCCTAAATAATACAAGATATTTATGATTTTTCCATGTATAATTTATTAAAAATGCATATGCATGTGTGTATATATGCATATATAAAATATATTAGATATGCTGCAGCGGCCAAAAATATGTTATTATCAATCCTAAACAATACAGGATATTTATGATTTTCCTATTTATAATTTATTAAAAATGCATATGTATGTGTGTATATATATATTATACGTATATAAAATATATTAGATGTGCTGCCAGCCAAAACTGGGACCACGTATAAAATTTAAAAATATTCCAATTAAATTCCGTAATATTAATATGTTAAACTATAAGTTATAAGTTTGATTTAATTTTATATAATAGACATTTTCAATTAATAGTCTCAAAGTTTTGGCTGGCAGTACCTATATACCTATATACATATATATAACCATACAAAATATGTAAACATACAAAAATATAATTTATATATCCAAAAATAAAATATTTATAATATATATTATATATTTTCACAAGATAAAGTATAGCGTGATTCATAGAAAAAATTTGGAAATTTTGAATTTTGTAGGTAAATAAAAATTGTATGCGTTTCATAAACAAAAGTTATAAATTATCAAAGAAATATTAAATTAAATTAAATTTTAACATGTTAATTTTATTTAACCCACGTTTTTCTTTTTAAAAAGAAATATCTAGTAGTTTAATAATTGTCAAAGTTTAATTTAGAGAAAACGCCAATTTTCGGTCATGTCCAACTAAGACGTACAAGTTTTATTAATTTCCCCGAAAATATACCTCATCTGACTTTTTGATAATTCAATATTCATCAGAGATGTGAGACGTACCGTTTTATAGACGTCCAACTGGACGTGCGCGTATAAAAGGGTCAAGGAATAATACATGTTGCTATGACACGCCGCGCCGGATATTCGTTTACATTATTCGACAACTGTTGTGATTTATATCTGCCCCACGAGACGACCATCGTCCATGCGCACGTGCAAAAGTAGGTAAATCAAATCGATCCACGGAGCGAAAGGAAGGATCGCCCGGAGAAATCTGATGTTTTGGGTCACCGTCGCACGAAAATGTGGACCAAAATTTAGTGAGGAACATATGCGTAATGTAGATCCGATGGAAACTTTAAGAGACATATCAGTTTAAGTGGCGCGAGAGTTTACGGAACTTTTGGAAATGTTGTCCCGCCTTGTTAGTCGTTTCGAAGTCTTTGACTCGGGTGTAAACGGCGGCTCTATTGTGTTTAATGAAGCGAAATGTTCCCGAAGTGCGGTTGCTAATTCAATATCGGGCGAACCATACCGCAGACGCGTCACGATATTCACCGAAATACTGAGCCTCTCTCTTTCTCTCATGAAGGTGATACAGTTGTTTCATTACTTGCCATGACTACTGCGCTATATTAGATAGATTAAATCAGCTATCTTTAGAAAATAGGAGACTAACCTTTGACCTTACATTTATTTTTAAGCTTCTCAATCACTTTACTGATTGTCCGGATTTGTTGGAACGTATCTATTTTAACATCCCGACTAGAGAATTAAGACAGTACTCCATCTTCCACATCGGGTATCACCGTACTTTGTATAGCGCAAATTTTTGTGTAAATAGGCTAATAATATCTGCAAGTAATTTCTCCAATAGGGTTGCCTTTTTTGGTGGTTCTGTATCAACTTTTAAACAAAAACTTTCTCGTCTACTCTCGTAACTTAAATGCTCTTCATATTATGTTGTGAAATTTTATTGTTCTTGTTTTTTCTTTTTCCTTTGTACGCTAAAGGGTTTATTACCCGTTAATAAAGTTTATTATTATTATTATTTCGCAAATGGTATTGAAAATAATTGGCTCGGCAATGTAGGTCTTCTTATACAAGATTCCTATGCGGAATATATACTTCGTAATCATCGGACGTTCAACGATAGATTCCCTGGCTAATTTATAGTCAACTTTTTCTTTGCGAGAATGCGAAAAAAGCATTTCTTGGTATTGTTGATTTATTCAATTTATTGTAACTCCAATTTTTCCACATCATGCAATTATGCCTCAAATTAAGAGTCTCTTAAAGCTCCAGCTGAAGTTAATTGAAGGATGCAGCTTTATTTCGGCCCTCGGCCGTCTCACTCGACTTCGGATGTTTAATTCGCCCGAAACCATCCAATCGTTTGTAATTTAAAACTCACCGACGCCTCAACATTTTCGCTAAAAAAAAACAAACAGATCGATTCTATATTAGCCAAAGAATCTGTCTGTTAATCCTTTGAGAAGCTTTCTGACAAAGTAATTTATGAAAGACCTCGTTTTCTGAGAGTTCTTGGAGTCGCTGAATTTGATTCTGGCCTCAGAATCAATTCTTTTTTTAATTCTGTTCGCCATACTCGATCCATTATTTTGAATTTTGTATTTTTAATCTCAAATTCAAATAAAGTATTACCAAATTACTCCAATAGGCAAAGTTTCAGGAGAATCGAGCGAGCAGCTTACAAAATAAAAGAATGTAGGCAGTGATCGGTGCTAAATGAGGATCCCGTGATTTTGATTCACTCACCCTCCAGAGATCTAATTTATTCGATATTTAGTGACATACTGAAACCGGAATTGCCGCTAAACGGCACGGCCGATATCACGAGCGTCGCTCGCAAGCGCGAGAAAGAGGAGAAACGCGAATCCTCCGTTTCCGACGACTTTGGGATGCCCCGGCATCGGGAATCGGGGAATCACCGATGCGGAGCCCCGGTGTCGGTGTGTCGGTGCTGGCTGCTTCGATGGTGCATTATCGACTCGCGAAGACGCGCGTGCGCCACCGTTTTATGCCTCTGTATCCTCGCTATGTGTGCGTGTGTATGCATGTTTACTCGTATACACGTATAATACATATATACGTATCACGCGCAGTCTGTACATCTCTGTCCTCCAATATTCATTTTAGAAGTCGCGCGACCGAAATAATCTCGAGCGGCCGCAACCCGCGAATGAAAAATTAGCTTGAAAAATGCTTCAACGTTCCACGCCTCTATTCTCCTCATTTTCAACGTGATATTTTAATAGAGAAAACACATGCAGATCTCTCCAGCACTCTACGTACTGTAAATAAACATGATACAATGAGATGCTATTAAAAGTCCTTCCCATTGACGCGCATTGTGGAATGTGGATGTTAATAAGTTTGTCGATGATCGGTTGATTGACCAGCCGCGCAGAAGTTAATCGGTTTACTGGCGACAGAGGAGACGCTGAATGAACAATAACCGAGAGATCGCGATATCAAGTAAATTATTATACAGAGCGTTTCATGTCTGGATTCACTCCGTGAGATATACTCGGTTCACTCACGTTTTTCCCCATGAAACAGCTCTCGCTTGTTCCTTACTTATTTACGTTATACATTTATGTTATCTACAACGCGCGCCAAGAAGCCGAGCTCGCTGTAATCTATACGAACACCCAGATGCAATATCTCGGAGAATGGCCTAATAATGCTATCCTGTAGGAGACTTTCTTTACATCGGGGATTGAGGATTGCGAACTGGAGATTGGAATTTAACCAACCGGAACAATACGGATTGAAATTAAACTCTGATTTAATGATTGATCGAATTCTAATTCTTCAGTTCACAATCTTCAATTTTTAATGCGGGGTCTGATATAATTAGCTTAAGAGCCCATGGCACATAGAAAAACTTAGCAGTAAGATTAAGCAGTAAACAAATTGATCAATAGCTATCTTAAGTTTTCGAGAATACTTGACTGCGATTGGCCGATTGATCAATTAGTTTACTGCTTAAGAAGAAAAACTTAAACAATAAGACTTAAGCAGCAATCAAATTGAACTAAATTTAATCCGATAAAGGAAGATAAATATGTGTACGTATGAATAATATATCACAATCATATTTTGTTTTAAATAACGATTTAAAATATCTACGTATATATTTATATAAATTGATAAATATTTTTATTCATGAAAAATCGTCACAGAAAAATATATTTCCACCAAGAACTAATGCAAACTAATCAAATGTTCTCGAAAAATTAAGATAGCTATTTTGGTCAATTTGCTTACCGCTTAAGTTTTTCTATGTGCAAAGGCTCTAAGATGCTGGCTGGCTCGTACATTCGTTCGTTCCACCTTTGAGGTCAACAGCCTCGAAAAATATCTCCCTTCGATAATCGATCGCTTTATTTATGCCTAGTTCATTGTGCGCAATTATTCACAAAATAAATTGAGTTTCTAACGAGACTTCGCGAAAATACTTAAGTATATTAGCGTTAAATGAAAGGATATCTCGACCAATCTCCTAATGGGAGGCTTATATTCGCAACAGGCGCGATTGAGTTCTTCTGAACTAACTTCTGAAACTAATCGGGACGCAAGCGACTTTTAAAGATAAACGACATTAAGGCGCGTCCTCGATCAGATTACGATAATGTCTCATTCCGAGCGCGAATCGTAAGAGCGTCTTGATGTAGTTAGGACGTTATTGGAGTAACTTCGCTCGAACTCTAATTAGCTTAATCAGTGATTACTTCGACCGGTATATATCGTAGAATTACTTGCTGCAGGATTTCTAATTACATAATTCGTGATCTCCGATATAATCTTTCTTTCCACGTATTAAACGATGAAAAATTAATTATTCCACCCGTGTTAACAAAATAATACGTATCTAATAGGTATCGCTTGATAAGTTAATCTCCTTACCTTAAATTAACAGATTACTAATTATAAATCGTCTAGCCCAATGACTTAATTACAGACACATTACAAAAATTCTTATAATTTAAAAAACATATAGATATATTAATCATCTTCTTAAGTGACTTCTTTATCAGTTTATCAATCAAGTTCATTTTTCCCTCTACATAACGTACAACTTTCTAAAATTTATGGAGCAGCGATGAACATAGCGATGGACTCCGCTTTATCTTGATTAATCATAATCTGATTTATATATAAAATCTTGATAAATTATAATTCCAGAGTGTGTGTATAATGTTCCATAAAGCGCGTAGTTACACAAATTACATATTTAATCTAAATTTAATCCGACAAAAGAAGATAAATATGTGTATGTATGAATAATATATCATAATCATATTTCGTTTTAAATAACAATTTAAAATATCTACGTATACATATTTATGTAAATTGATAAATATTTTTACTCCTGAAAAATCGTTGCAGGAAAATATATTTCGATGAGAACCAATGCAAACTAAATCAGATTTAAATCTAGTGTTCTCCGAAAGATTATAATTCGGAAAAGGTGCACCAAACTGAAATAAGTTATTTCGTCTCTCGCGTATCACATGTTCCCCATATGGAAAGTGTAGAAATTGAAATTCGAATTCGCAACTTACTTCAGAATTCAATATACCTCTTTTATAATTATAATCTCCTGAAGAGGATAAACTTGAAATTTAATTAAATTTGCGTTATCTTTTGTCAAAATATGGTTTCGCAACAACTTTGATTATTCGGCATGGATGTCAGAAGGTGCATATTCGAAATTTTGTCTAATCTCCCATTTAATTGTTTTTGAAGGATAAATTTATATAAATAAGTAAATATGTAAATATAGACAGCTTAAAGTTCGGCTTAAAGTAAAATAGCATAATTGTAATATGCATTCAGTGATTTTTAAAATATTAAACTGAAGACAAACAGAAGAATAAATCTACAGCCCAAATCACAAAAAAGAAAAATGTCACATATATCTGAAAATATTTTACAAAAACAATAATATACATATACATATATAATATTTAACGATAAAATAATTGTTCTTCAAAAGAACCGGTACGCGGAATTGATCGCAGCTTTGCAATATTGTATCTATGTGTCATGAGTTTATTTTCATGCCCATGATGCTTCACTTCTTTGACCTAACATTTCACACGTGATCTTTATGCATATGCGCCTGATTATGGAAAATTAATTACTTCCACATGAAAAGCTTTCTGTGTGCTTTTTTTCTCAACTTGAAGAAAAAATTGACGAGAGCTGTATTTATCAAAGCGTCCATGAGTCATGAAACCCGTCATGAAACCCGTTTAATATTAGGCAAAAAGAATGGCATTGCAAAATTATAAACTTACAATTCTCTCTTTCTATTATTATTATAACATAACATTATAACGTAAAGAATTTAAATACGATACGTTATAATATTACACAATTGCGAAGAATTAGAACTGACAATGAATTATGCTCCATGTATTTTAGTGTTTTAAAATTATATCGCAAATAATATTTTTATTTTTCACCGATTAATTGCCTCATTCCAGATGAAAGGAACAAAAACGGCAAATCAAAGATTTTTAACAAAATGTCAACTTTATAAATATACGAAAAGCAATATAATGTTTCTATTTTTCATCTATGCTTAGGCATGCAACATTTCAAAGAGTGATTAATAAACAATACCCGATGTAAGTCCCATTTTTAGATCCTATTTTTAATTATTTATCTCTAAAGATATAAATTATAAACAACTGCTTGTTTATTGGATACAGTATATGTCATTGAGATGTCAGAAATGATATTAAAAACATTGATTTAAATAGATCAGTTGATTTTTTTCATAGAATTAAGATGTAAAAGGAAGCGACACTATATAATATGTGCTACACTTAAAAATGTAACGCCTAAATAAGACTTGTTATATTTATAATTACATACACATCATATGTGTTAATATATGTATATAAATATCCATATATATATTCTCAGTCCTGTAAATACATTTATCATGAATAAGCATATATCTGTTTATGTATTTCCAAAGCTATATATATGCATGAAATAAGAAATCATTTATCTCCTACGTTTATCTACACTCTACAGCCATGAAATAAAAACCAAAACAAATTTTTTGGAGCAGAAATACGTACCCTTCATCTCTCTCTCTCTCTCTCTCTTTCTCTCTATTTATAACAGAATATAAAAAGGTGTCGATGTGTAAGCGTACTTGTCATTCCTATTATAGCTTCGTTGAAATGATATAATAATCAGCAAATTTTCCATTTTCGCTCAATTCGTATTCGCATATCGTACGATAATCTTGATTAACCGAAGGAAGCCTGCCTCGCGTCTCGGAACACGGCCGTTTACCGCGATTTCACGCACAAAACACTCCTCCATGAGCGGCGAGCAGCGTCGCAGCGTCGTGTAAACCCGAAAATTTCAGGGCGCGTCGCGGCGCTGCCGCTGGTTACATCGCCACTTCGGGGATCATCGACACCGCGCATCATCAACACTCACCATGTTAGGATCCGGAGATGTAGTCCGCATCCGCGGGCATATCTGAATCCAGAGATTCAGCACGAAAAAAAAAAAAAGAACTGACCCACTTCCCGTATGCACTCGCACGGAGAAGGAAACTATCCGTGCCAAACTATCCACCGATCCACGGGAACTTGTACATACGCGCTAACGGAACTGCCAAACACACCTACCCGAACAGCTCGAGACTCGAGACGAACTGATGAGCAGCGCAGGCCGCAGCACAGCGAACCAACCGACTCACCGGACTCACGCGAATCACGCGAATGAAAGGAAGTAACTTCTCGATTTGCCGCGCGCCGGCAGCACCGTTATCCTACTTTGCGTCGGTATGTGTGCATACGTGAGAATGCATTAAATTTTAGCCATGAATCCCGTAGGCAACGAACATAGACGTATACAGAAGGACAGTTCCTCTGGGGTACCGCCTGGGGTACTTGCTAAGAACTAAGTACCCCAGCCACTAGATGACGCCAGACTAGCCAGATCGATTCACACAATTAATAAATTAATAATTAATCGATTAATAATTAATCACTGTTAGTTCTTAGCAAGTACCCCAGCGGCACCCCAAAAGGAACTGTCCTATATACGTCTATGTTCGTTGCCGTAGGTAATGACCACTATCTTGTGGTACTCTTCCGTGATATATCCACAACAATGTGGTAATGTCCACGATTTTGTGGTTCTCTTCCGTGCTATGTTAACGATTTTTTTCTTTTCGGAAAACAAATATGTGTAACACGTGATACATTAATATTTATAAATTAGGGGAGCCTGAAAAATCAATAATCATAGTTTCACGATGGGAATTATAAAATAAATATATATGCAAATGTTTATTATGTATAACCATATGCTTTTATTGTTACAAACATTAGATGTTACTTACATATTAACTCTACTTAAGAGGGACTATAATTTGCTTCGGTTTAGTAAGACTTATGTATGTTTTCTCGATATCGTCGAAATCTGAGAAGAACTGTTTTGCATAGCTAGCGTAGTCCATTCCGCATAAAGCTAATTCCAACTGCTTTACATTTTCACTTGACAACAAATTTACAACACCTGGCGGTATCTCAGATACTGAAAACATGTTACAATATGGTACTAGACTACAAGAATTTGCATCGCATATCACGATAACAGTATTGCCGACGGTTAAAATTTGCATCAATCGCCGAAATAAAACAGCTTCATCGTCCTCCTTCAAAATAATAACGCCTCTTGGGTTACGAATTTTTATTACTTCTAACCCTTTACTTTGTGAGACCAAAGATAAAGACTTTTCATAAATACATGAACATTTTATCCATTTCGATATTATATCTGCCAATACAGATTTCCTAAAGAGTAAAAAATTAATATAAGTTATCGTTAAGAACAATCAAAATCCAAATATACAATATAAGACACTATGAAAATGTACAAAAATTTTATAATACCTTAACACACAATACATACCCACTGCACTCTAATGTAGATGCAAATTTGGATAATATTTGCATTTTACATGCAATAGAATTGTTGCTCCAAATTTCGAATCCTTTCTCGGCTGAATTGATGCATTTGTTAACATCGTTACTACAATGATAATATATCAATAAAAAATAAATCATATATTAATTTTACCAAACATCATAAATTTGAGAAAAAATGTGCATTTGTACCTTGTTGCATTTGCCCACTGGCTATCATCATGTATCCAATATGTGTCTTTTACAGGCCGTTGCCACATACCATCATAAAATAAATTGTAAACTGGCACACTTGTTTGCACACTTAGCTTCTTTATAGAATCGTCGAAATTAGACTCGCATTTATGCAATGTTTTGCCAAATATTTTTGTAAACGGCAAGAGTACGATACCGCCGTAAAAGTCCATGTAGCTATTTATAAATAGAACATCTCCCTAAATAGTCAAATTCAGAAGTTACATTAAAAATAGTTATAAAAATTTCTTAAGCAGTATTATGTTACATATGAAATGCTATACATTTAAGGACATCGCTAAGTTTATGGCAAATACAATATCTTCCGTCCATATAGATACTATATTTATTTTATCTGTTGTCCTGGCTGTAAATAACTCTTCCCTCGTTCGAAATATACAAATATTCCAAAAATCATCGTAGTTATACCCAAAATAGTTATTCATAATCCATAAAAACTTCTCTTTTATTGGTTCTTGAATCCAAATTTTAATTTTTACAGCCAGGTCTATAATCGCACCCAATAATGTTACGAACGCATACAAATCCGAATCTGCCAGAAGTATAATTTCACAATGACCTATAACAAAATATTAAAAATCTTGATTATGAGAAGAGATACAGATTTTTGCTACATTATTGTGTTAATCTTACCACAATACACTTGTCTCAAATGTTTGTATTGAATCGATTTTCTCAATGCCGACTTTTCGCTGAAATACCAAAACAATTTATGTATAAAATTGATGACAATATTAATTTAGACATAATGGTAAAGGACAATTAAGTTAGTATATTTAACAGCATAAAATTTTTAATAATTACATGATGGCATTTGTAATAAAAGATTTTATCTCATAATAACGGTAACGGTCACATGTAAACTGTACATTTATCAAAATTGTAAATAGTACTGACAAGACTATATCATCCTTCTCATATTCTTCATCTAAAAGAGATAAAAAATTAAAAAATGTTTATATATATATATATAACCAAATATCAATATATATAGGCGATTTTTGGCGATTGTTTGGTACATGTACAAAGGTTGATATTGGTAAGGGCAGAGCTTAGTCTGGTATATGTACCAGACTTGGAAAAACTACCCTGCTTTATAGCAGGGTATAGCGTGGTACCAACCAGAGATATACCGAAACGGTTGACCACAAAGTACCAAACACGCCAAAACGGTCTGGTGCAGTTTGGTACACTTTGGTATATATACCAAACGATCGCCAAAAATTGCCTTATGTGTATATATTTCTTTGAATTGAGATTATGAAAAGTTGGTATTACCGCATTTACTGCCAAGCATAAACTTCATGCCGAAATAATTTAAGTATTCGATAATACTGTGAATTATATCCCGATGGTCGCAAGCAATTTTGAAAACATATAAATTCTCTTCGATTACAGATGCCGTTTTGAGAAATCTGTAAATACATTGTTAAAAGTTACAAACGTGAAAGCAACTTTTTCATTGTGTAGCTAATTATATTTTGGAATTGAGCACGTTTACCTCTCTGAGAAATCGTTAACGTCCGAAAATTTTATTTCTTCTGCTATAGTGGATATTTTCGTTAACGCTTCCTAAAAATACACGAAGTGCAGGTGTGATGCTCGCTTACAATTTAACCAACTCTCACAATTTATTAACGGTACGTTAATTCATACATACTTTCACTAGTTCTTCATCTTCGTTCCCCTCATATTTCATATCAGTGTAATATTTATCTATAGTTTTTAGTGGTTCGCCCATGATATATTATTATAGTAATTAATTCCAATATTCTTAAGAAACCTGTGTAATTAATCGTCGGCCTAGAAACGATAAGGAAGTATAGATCACTACGCGTGTAGAAATACCTCAATATGTGGAACAGTAAAGGACCTTGAAAGATATTTTTTTTCTTGTGTTTATCAAACTTATTTCTTCTGTACTGTACAGGTACTGGTATTGAATCAGTGGAATCTCCCGGGGTACTTTCCGTTTCACGCATGATGCGCATAATGCATCCTTTATCCTTCTTCTTCACCGAATGTTAAACAAGGATAAATGATGCATTATGCGCATCATGCGTGAAACGGAAAGTACCCCCGCGCATTAGCGCCACATGGAGAAGCGTATTTACATAGCGTAACTACAATCTACTTTTTGCCCTTTTCGGTACTGTTGTACCGACAACCGTACCGGTTGTTTGTGGCGTGGGCCTGGTAAAAAATATTTTTTATATAAAAATTAAAATTATACATATATATGTATATCAATATAAATGTGTCCGTATACATGTTTTTTCTCTCTTGTATATAATCTATGTTATTGTATATACAGGAAAAATAATAAAAAGAATAATCTATAATTATATAAATTAAAAAGATATCATTTTTGCATTGCATTTTTTATAAAAAGTAAAGTTTAAGGTAATGAGAAAAATTTGCCCATACATATAATCATATATTGTATAACAACTACTACTGTTACAAATTTATATATGCGATTATACATGTATATAGGCAAATTTTTCTCGTTACCTCAAACTTCACTTATTTTTATAAAAAATTCAATGCAAAAATGATCTTTTTGATCATTTTTAGATTCTTTTTTACCGGGATTGGCGATCTGTCTATTAATCTGTGACCTAGCCATTAGTAATTCCCAGTATTACTTTATTCAGCTGGCTTAAATTTATTAATTAATAGAAAATGTATTTTTATTCTGTGTGCAATCTGTGCATTATTATATTTTATGTGACACCATTCAACCAATCAGAGTAAGCGGAATTTAATTTGAACGCTAGATTCTAACGCGAAAACACGGTCAACTATCTAGCTTCCGCCTATAATCCATGATGAAGTGTGGCACTTGGCGGCAGTTGGCGGTATTTCGCGGGAGGATCAAACGTCGCAGGTCGCTGTCGCTTTCAATATTTCGCGAATGATTGTCGGAATCCGACGTGATTTCTTTCTAAATCCCTTTTACTGCTATAGTGCGTCGACGATCACCACACCACCGGGGCAGTTACGAAAGTATGTCGCGAATAACGGACAGAATTTGCGGCATTCTGGAGCTAGCCAATAGCTCGAAACTGACTGATAAGAAGGTAACCACGCTTTTGTATGTTGTTATTTGTATCATCAGATTCGATCTGACCACTTAACCGGGAAATTATAAGCCGAGCATTTCAATCTCTGATTTGAAGGTCTGCGTAAAACAAATAGAAACGGTCTTACTTGCAGACGTCCGTCTCGTTAATCGACAAAGCATTGCTATTATTTAAGACGACAAACCTGTTAGACCTACATACAGGATGTTTCAAGTCAGCTGTTCGTACTGAATTATGTCAAATTAGAGTTGGTTAAGGAATCTAATTAAGAGAATGTTCTATTAGTTCCAAGATACCCTGTATGTCAGCCTGCATTTCTTAAATCGGTTATTTCTTAAGCTGTCTGTCAACTTTCAGAAATGCGTAACTGAACTATTGGATTTGTATCAAGATAATGACGCTATCAGAGAGATATGTCAGAATACGGAGAGGAAAGCAAAGGGAAGAGCCAACTGGCCCGATATTATACGCATCGCCCACCGGCTAGTTATTGATGTAAGAATCGTATAAAAATCTATATGGAATATGTATCTCGTAACATATTTTATATTATTTGTTTGTAATTGTATTCATCTTTTATCATTTAATTTGAATCACATTAATATAGGAAGCAGAGAGACCCAGTAAAGAGACAGCTATCAGGATCAATGAGAGAAAGGCTCTCAGTTGTCTGGTGATCGACACAATTCGCCGAGCCAGTGAAAGGTCAGCTGAGTTTCTGAGAGGCAGTGAAATAGTCGGTATAATATTACAGATATTGGATTCAAAGATCTACGTGAATTATCAAGACACATATCTAGGAATATTGGTGAAGTATATATTGCCCAAGAGTACAAATCACAGCAGTATCACAACAGATCAATGGAGGGAACTGTTAACTGTTTGTACCAAGCTGTACGAAAAGGACAAAAGCCACAAAGTATTAGACGCGTTGCAGATGATCATAGATCATTCCTTTTTGCACGCGAATTTACTTCCCCATGTGAAGAATTTGCTGTTGTTTCTAGGTACGCTGAAACTTGGTTATTTTAAACTACTTTGATAATATAATAGTATATTTTTATTAACGAATTCTATATGTATTGTTTACAACTAATGCGAAGTAAAATTATTTTACATTTTACATTTTAGAAAAGGTATTTGAAGATGTGAAAGCGAACAATGAGCAGTTTACAGAGTCTTTCTATAAACTGAGCAGCAGCGTATGCAGGCAAATTGCAACGGAATGCAGAATCGCGCTCTGCAAGTTCAGCGAGAGCATATCGATAAATATCTTACCTTTAAACGGCTCTGAGGAAAAATATAGGCTGCTGTTGATCTTCCTGCAGATCCACCATCCAGAGGGTATCTCTAAACATGATGATGGCGCTTATGCATTTGATTGGGACAAATGGAAAGACTTGTTGCGTAGCATGTATTTGCTTATCCAGGAAAACTGCAAATTGGACGTGCAGTGGCGCAGTTTCATTCAGTTTGCCAGTGAAGGTATTATTTTTTAACACATATATATTGTTAATATCGAATATTTTATTGATTATATAGATAAATGACTTTTTTTTTTTGGCAGCATTCTAAAAATTTTGAAATTGTAATCTAAATACCAGGATTTTTTGAAAAAAATACAACAAATCAATTTCGAATAATTTAATTGCATAATGAGTAAACAAATGTTAATTTACACAAACGTGTTATATATTTTTTTGCAGTTATAAAACAGATAATGGACAACTCGGTAAACTGCTCTCTCGATGACTGTTATTCTCAATCGGCAAAACGCAGACGAACGATGAACAGAATTGAAAATATCATCGACCTGGTAACGGAAAGCAGTCCCGAGGAAGTGTGGTCGTTGTTAAGAATTCTGACAGAAACACTAAGAAAGTATCCGCAGTGCTTGAGGTCGCAAGATTTCGCGCTCTTGCTACAACGCTTAACGGAACTTGCTCTGTCCCGAGACGAATCTGTCATGAACATTTTATATAATCTTTCTCTTGTCCTCATGGAGAACGAGATGTCTAATGGAGAGGAAATACAAGACGCCGCAATTCACTGGAGCAAGATCTGGGACATGTTACTTAGGTACTTGCTAATTTTTTCAATATTAATTTATTTAAAAATTATTTTAAAATAATAAATTTTTTTTAAACTTTTTACTTTTTAGTATATTAAAACTTAAAAATATATTATGTATTATCTGCAAATATCTGTTTTTAGCCATGTAACATTTATTTATTTCCAACATTAATTGTTATATTTTATAAACAGCCTTGATATCGATGTCGCAATTAACAACATTATGATTATTCTTGCAGATCTCTAGGAGCGAACCAAAACGAAGAATCGGGTCATTTGTTAATCCGCTGTTTCATAAAGTACAATAGGATACCGAATGCGAACGCCCTTCTCAGGTTGTACCTGACCAAGGCGATCCACTGGTCACCGAATAGCGTGTACACGTTGCGACTGCTATGCGAGCGTGTCTCCCTGCCGGTGGACGCGACCACGTCGGTGCTGGATCCGTCGCCCACGACAATGACAGCGCCAATCTGTGACAGAACGCGCCTTCTGGAGTGGCTGCTGAATATGCCATGGCAGAATCTGGTGGCGCGACTGTCTATCGAGACTATCGAAGATATCTGCGCGCTGTCGGTGAACCTCGTTCTGAGCTCTCGTTACAGACAAAATACCAGGACGGAACAGAAATCTTCGCAGAGTCGCGAGGAAACGCGCGTGATCTCTTTCGTGCCACATCAGGATATCCATTCGACAGATCTCCCGCAACTCTGTCACGCGTCCTTGACATTCAAGGTAACATTGTCGGTGAGTTCGAAGGACAAGCGCGTCGAACGGAATTCCGGTGTGGTACTTGACACTGGAAGTCCTGTCTCCTACATACCCGAGGTGCTCAACTTCTTAAAAAGGCGGATGCATGATGTTATTCAAGAGAATGAGAATAAAAATACACTTGAAGTCCATGCCATACTGATGAAGCTCGCGTTCCTAACGAGACTGCTGTCCGCTCTGAAGCAGCTGGGCATTCTCACGACGAAGGATACCATCGGCTACTGCTCGCTGATCGATGCGATGGAAAAGCAACTGAAAAACAGCTTCGAAATTCTGACGAAAATTGATTGGACTAGGTATTGCATACGAATTTTAATGGAACAAAAAAAGTTTAGAGTTCTTATTTCCTCTCTTTTTAGAAGTCATTGAAGGAAACATTCAATACCTCTAAATTCTTATAAATGTGTGTTTGATACATTAAATATTTCTTCGCAGGTACAAATACATACACTGGCTGAGCGTAACCAGAGCATTGAAAATGCTTTATGGAGCAACCTACGACACAGAAATCGCTAAAATAATCGTCTTGGCGTCTACAATGAACATGATAAAAAACATATTCGATCTCCTGAATCAAGATGATAATTGCGATTATTATTCGGATCATAACGCTTTTCAGGTAAACTAGGCAAGAAACTTAAGATTCTTGTATAACGAAGAAATTGATTTTAATGAGCGACTTTAACATCCCACCTTCTCAGGAAAGACGCAAGCGTTCCACCGACATGTGTCTGGAAACATCAGACTCGAGATCAAACCTTTCACGCGAGGGCACGCTTCGTCTGCAGATCGTAGAAGCTCTATCATCCTTTTGCGCTCTGCACGTCGACATGGATTGCGACAAGGCGTTGCAAAAAAAGACAATGCATAACCTGCTGACCATGCAGCAGGACTTCACGAGCTATATGGAATCCAGGATGTCGCTGACGATCCTCGAATCGCTCGTTGCACGCGATCACAGCGAGATCCAGCGTGAGTGCGCGGATGAGCCATTGGATCTTCTGCTAGACATATGTCAGAAGGGTTGCAAGGACGAGGAATCGTTGCGATGGCTATTGAATCTGCTACCAAACTTCTTTGAGTATGCGATCGAGCACAGTTATTCGCCTAAAAGGATCATCCACACGCTCGAACAGATTCACAAGCGCATTTATAGACAAAACTGTAGCGTGCTCGTGCATACAAGCTACATGAAGTGCGCATGCAGCTGCGTGCGGATCGACCCGGATTTCTCGTGGAGTCGCGTTGGCGTTGCCGACGACGACGACAACGTTCTCACGATACTAGACAGCATTCTCAGTTATATCGGTGATGCGCTCTTTGTGCTCCGTTCGCAAGCAGTGCGATGCCTGCAGGAGCTCCTATCCTTGAGAAACATTGCTTACAAATGGAAGGAACGGGTTTTCGTCAAAGTGGAGGAAACAGTATTCAAGTTACTCGACGATACTGCTCAACAATCGAGTTCTGATTTGAAAAAGTATGAACATTAAAATATAATATAGGAAGATACTGATATCTGGTACTAAAATAAGCTAGCAATATTTTTTTATAAATTGCTTTTATGAAAACTTGTAATACTTATTTTTATAGCAATTTTTAATTGCTTGTACATGGTTCAGAATAACATGCAACAATATTGCTACGAGTACCAGCACTTGTAATTCCTTTTTTGTTTGTATCTTTATGGAGTAGCAACAGTCTGATGGAGAGTCAACTGCAGGATGAAGAAGAAACCAGGACGGCCACTGCGTTGATCGCACTGGCCTCCGTAGCGTGTGCCAGTGGGATTCTTCAAGGTCACGCCCTGTTTTCGATATTGCGACTGACGACAGAGAAGCAGGTGAATGTGCAGACGGTGCGGAAGATCCTTTTGGCGGCGGCGCAGCACACGACAACGTACGTGTCGCTCATTGAAGATAACTTGAACTATCTGCTGACCTCCTGGATCGAGGACGCACAATGTCCATTGCAGAGCTTTCCATGGACGCTTGCGGGTAAGAACGCGTCAGATAGCAGTTTTATAAAAAAAATTCAGTTATTCACCGACTTAATTTTAAAATTTTCAACGTTTGGCATCCACTAATGGTATAATTAAGAATTTCTTAGGGATTTTTATTAATTACGATCTTATAAGATTAAAGGAAAAAATATTTTATAACATATACAATGTATAATATAAGCCAGTATTTAATCCGTTCTCGCGATTATTTAAATATTTGATCGTTGGTGTAAGCTCGCTAAATTGAGGATCAAATTTAATATTGTCGACAGGATGCGAGACTATCGACGAGTTCTTTAAAAAGAATGTCAACTGCATTGTCCCAGTCCTACTGCGCACTTTGAGCATCGACGAAGCCATGTCCTTTTGCATAAATCATGCCGGTGTGGTCTTCAACAAGATCTTCGAAGATGTCTTTCCATCTTGCTTCGTGTGGCTGATATCGCGCGCTATTGTATTCGATAGCGAAGCCGTCGAGATAATGCACAAGCTGATGAATAACACCGACGAGTTTACGGACATGCGTAAATTCAGACAACTATACTGTTCTCGTCTGCAGGACGTTCTCGTGGAGCTGATACGGCGGCTGCACGATGAGGACGATTTTAGGCGCGTTCTCTCGATTTCGTCCACGCACTTTCCGGCCATGGATCCGCCGCATTTCTCACGAGATATTCTGGATCTGTGCTTTGATTATCTAGAAATGCATAGCTTACTAAATACGTGCACGCTGGTCGACCAACAACCAGCGACGCTGCAAAAAACGCTGTTGCAGCTTGCGAGCGCCATACACTCGTCGCGCTCTCAGGAGGGTAAGCTCAAGCGGCTACATCAGTACATGTACTTCTGTTCGCGGTTGACGCACGACCTCGCGAAGCCCGTCTTCAATAAGATGGCCGCGTTCCTGATCCGGGATGTGTGCTACAGTTTGTTGCATCTAACCAGGAACGGTGGTGACGGCGACGAGACGTTTATCGCAGCATGCTGCAAGTTCCTAGATCTGTTCCTAAGACGAGCGCTGCCCGCAAGGGCCGCGGAGATTCGAGATGTTCTCCGGTTTATCGTTGCGAACCTGATTGGCCTGGCGCAATCAAAAGCGAGCAGCGTCAATGAGATTGCTGTGAGTTTACTTAGATTCCTTGTAGTGGAGCAAAGAGACGAGCTACGAGAGGCAATCGCAGAACTCGGTTCATTCCCGAATCACGAGGTCTTCCGGGATGCGAAGGAAGCTTACGACACCGCCAGATCGGAAAACGGATCTGCGCTGTGCCTCGAAGACGAGCTGGAGCGTTTCCTAGACGCCATGAGTGAGGAAAACGCCGAGTGCACGCTGGAAGATCTCGCGAATTTCACGCAGCAGTTGTCGACGAGGAAAAGTGAGCTGCGGGAACTGCACCGAAAGTTGGAGAGGCCGAATCCTGAGGATAGTGCTAGTATCTTGCAACGGTTGATATTTAGGTAAACGTGTTTTATATTATAGTTAATACTGTATATAAATTATTATTTAAATAATAATTATTATTCGAATAATTACTCGAGTTATTATTATTATTCGTATTTCGAATAATTATTATAAGCTCGAATTAATGTTGTATGTAATTCGATCTTCCAATAAATTTTTTTTATTAAGCGGTATCCATAATTTGGGTAGAAAATCTAAGCCGATTTTTAATACTTTTTGAATTTAAAAAAAACTAAATTTGAGAAAGTTATAGCTTGCTAAAGTTTCTTTGATGCCGTCAACTTCAAAAGATGCCGCAGTGTCCCTATGACGTCACAGCACATTTTCGTGTACTATATTTTCTTCAATTTTGAGGATATTGCAAAAATTAAAAAAGTTTACAAAGAAAGTATGCCATGATCTATCAGAATATACTGTTAGGAAAAATCCGTGGAAGACCGAATTATTATTTAATCTCTATTTTCTTGGTATCTTTCGTTACTTCACACTTTCCATATTCTTTATTCTATCACACAATATTGTACATTTTTTAAATTTAGACTCATCAAGCTCACGGAATCACCTAACCCGCGCGTATCGATGGAGGCCACCAAATGTCTTGGCGAACTAGGCCCAATAGATTCTACAGTAGCCCTACGACCGGCCGGAAGTCTCGTTCGGGAAACGGACTACGCGATAGAGGCTCTGACCTATCGATCCGTCGCAATGTTAACCAGCTTTCTCGTGGAGAACTCAGTGGAACTTCGCAAGGTTTTTATTTTTATATATTTTTATATAATCTCATATTATTTTGTGCTCTTATTGCAATCATATTGGATTCTAATGTTATAAGCAAAAAATAAAATCTACATCAGAATATTTTCGTAATCTGTATTTTAATCAATATTTAAGAGTTTCTCTTTTAAAAATAATATTTTAAAAAACGCTACAATAAGTAATATACTTCGATATTTGTTCAAGGTTAGCGCTGATGCCCTTTACGCGGTGCTATCGACCTCCTACGGTCAAAAACTATTTGACTCCGAGTACTCAAAGGACCTGTCGAACATCCTCGAGTGTGCACCTCTGAAAATCGACTATATCCGACCGTTTGCTTGCAGCCGTTACAGCAAACAGACATCCTTCCGCGTGGACACCGCAAGATTTCGTGTCATTATGAATCCAGAGAACGCGCTATGGACGGTTCAGAACAGCGAGAATTACGCCGAGTGGATTATCAAGATTACCTGCAGTGTCGCTGAGTGCTTCGCAGACTCCTATTTGGAGAACTTCCTGTTGGTTTGTCGACTCAGCGTCGAATTCTGCGAGCTGATTTTGCCTAGAATCGTTTATCTCGTCATTCACGAAAACGATAGCTTCATCGATGCCATGTGCGACTGCGTCAATCAATTCTTCAGGTATTATTAATTTATTATTATTTATAAGCACCTAAACGGAGCACCTAACTGGATCTAATATCGTGAGACGTTTATTTGAAACTTAACGTAATCTAAATATATTTGTAAAGCTCTGCGAAGTATACCAAGTGCTTTATCATCTTTCAAGTGACAACGTTATTTTGGAGAAGGTTTAAATGTTTCAAAGAGCAAAAGTGTGTGCATTTAAAACTTCTTTAAGATCGTCAAATTATATCAATTGCTAGGCAACACTTTGCTATCGATGAAATGGAGACTACCGCATCGCAGATGTCGAAAGGCGACAATTGCGACCAGAAGATCGTACGCCGCATGTTGGACGTGGTGAACCACGTGCGCGCCCAGCTGCCGGACGGCGCGATCTTAAGACTCGATTACGTCTATTTGGCCAGAGCGGCGCACAAGTGCTCCGCGTATTATACGGCCCTGCTATTCGCGCAACTCGCCTGCGGGTTGATCTCGACGGATTACCCGGACTTCAGCAGTGATCCGAGGATTGACTACATCTACGAACATCAGCAGGAGGTTGGCCGGGTGCTGCAAAACATTATGCTGGACACCTACCTGAACATTAGCGACCCGGACGCCAAATCCGGAGCCGGATGGTCGCACGTGCTTGATCACGACTCCCGCGTGCAATACTATGCCCGTACCGATCGCTGGGACGAGGTCATGCTCGCGCAGGACATCGAGTTGTCCAACCACAATCAATCGTCGCTGGCAAACGCCAGGATGGAGATGGCAAGCGCGCTACACCGTTCGGGGCTGCAATTTCTCCAGTGGCAATTCCTGGCAGATAGCCTGGATGAGAAATTTAGGTGCATTACGTATATACAATTACATAAGAATTTGCAGACAGAAAGATGAAATATACAGTTGATTCGATAGATTGCGTATAAAAATTTATAAATGAATTTCTCCCTCTAGTTATGAATGTGCCTGGAGACTCAGCAAATGGGATCTACCCGTCAACGAGACCACCGTTGCCAATTATAACGACTTCAAATCTCAGCAGTTGCGACTGGAGTCACTAGACAACGCGTTCCATGTACACCATTATCATGCCCTAAAGTGCTTCCACGAGAACGATCGGCGGGGCATGGATCGGGCGATCGAGTTCGGTCGCATGAGCGTGATTCACGAGCTACGAGTGATCAGCCCGGAGAGCAGCAAGACTGTCAATCAAAAGTTATCGCAGTTGCGGCTGCTGCGCGAGATCGAGCAGCTAAGCTGGGCGGCTGACTCGCCGGAAACGAGGTATCCAGAGATTTTGCAACGTTGGAATGAGCACGAGATCAGTCTGATCGGTCAATTTGATCATGTGGAGCCGATCTTATGGCAACGCATCACTATGTTCCGCATCCGTGAGTCCCTGTGGACGGATGCAAACGTGCAGGAAGCATTTTTTGCCACTTGCATGGACCTGGTAAAGGTCGCAGAGAGTCAGGGCAATTTCTCAGTGGCCACCCGAGCGCTGAGAACTATAGAGTTACATCAAAATCTGCCCATGGATCTGAAGAATCAACTGCTCTATCAGGAGTCACTCTTGACATGGATGAATGGCGAGCAGGTGATGGCGCGTCATCTGTTACGGAGCCTAATCGAGAAGAAGAATCCGAAGTCAAGTCTGAGAGCCAAGGCTCTGCGAGTCTATGGTGATTGGATGGCGGAAACAAAGTCAGAGAATCCTCAGGCAGTGATACAGAAGTATTACCTAGCATCCATTGAGATCAGCGAAGCTATCGACGAGCAATCGCCCGATGTTATCAGAAATTTGCACGACACACAGGTGGGAGGATAAATATATGCAAAGTGATCGTTATTAATTGAGAAGTTGCGGACTTATTCTATTGTTGCAAATGTTGCATGCAACATTTGCAACAATAGCATAAGTCGACTTATATTATTACTATATAAACTTAATTTTTTTACTTACAATTTTTTTTTTACTTTTCTATATACTGAATATTATAATCGTTTACAAAAAAAAATCTTTTTTTTTTTTGTTCCTTTGTTTCAAGTTACTTAAATTTTAAGCTTTATTTTTGTTGTACGAGTTATTTGTTATTGCGATTAACTTCTCAATTGATTAAATTAACTCGGTAAAAAAGAATTTTATTTATCTCGGTGTGCTTTATATACTTTTCATAGGTTGCACTGGCGCGCTTTGCCGATGCACAATACCAACAGATCAGCACGTACATGAACTCCCCAACATACAAGGCACTGAAAGAATACGCTCGTAGCAATGCGGATAAAGTGGACCAAGTGCAAACGATGAAGAATCAGGACCTTAGGCGCGCCGTAATAATCAGCCAGAAGCAATCGACGAACGACGCGGCCGAACTGAAGAACATCGAGCAGGAGAAGCGCAAGTACCTCGCGCAGGCTTTAAAGTATTATCTAAAGACGCTGCGCAGCAGCGAGGAACACAATCTATTAATCTTCCGACTGGTGGCACTCTGGCTGGACAACATGTGCGACGATGAAGTGAACGAAAAACTCTTAGACGAGCTAGACGTCATTCCATCGTTCAAGTTCGTGCCGCTGGTGCCGCAGCTGGCCGCTCACGTAAGCAACGATATCGGTCAGCAACGTAGCTTCTCCGCGCGGATCTTCCGGATTCTCGAACGGTGCGCCCTAGAGCACCCGTATCACACGCTGCCTGTGGTGCTCGCGCTGAAGAACCTGCACAGCGATGATGAGTATGACTCAAGTTCGACAGTCACGAAGAAGGAAGAGCGTCGCGTGCTAGGTGCCAAAAGGCTCCTCAGCCAATTGAAGGATCCCTCTGTGCGAACAATCGTTCGTGAAATGGAAAATCTATCGCGAGCACTGCTGAGTTTTGCCTATTGGCAACCCAAGGGCAGATGCTATCCCAACAAACGTTACCCAATACCGCGGGAACAGCCAATATCCAAGGTATTTTTTTCATTGTTAGTACGATACCTATCTGGAAAGAATAATGATCATAAATTGCGAAATCTGATTCCATGATTACATAATATCTATTTTACAGATCAAAAACTTGAACAACGTTCTCCTACCGACCCTGAGTTTACCTGTGAGACCGTCGGGCAATTACTACGACGTAATCGGCGTAAGTTCGTATCAGGATTCCTGCGAGTTCGTCGGCGGCGTGAACGCGCCCAAGAAGATCATCTGCGTCGGCACCGACGGCGTGCAGCGCCGGCAGTTAGTCAAAGGCAAGGACGATTTACGGCAGGACGCGGTGATGCAGCAGGTATTCACCGTGATAAACACGCTGCTGCGCACGTGTAAGGAGACGCAACGACGGAATCTACGTATCAGAACGTACAAAGTGGTGCCGCTGACGCAGAGGTCGGGCGTATTAGAGTGGTGCGACAACACGCTGCCTATCACGACGGTTCTGGTAGGCAGCTCGAGCACGCCTGGGATGCACAAGAAGTATTATCCGCGAGACCTGACTGCGGAAGCAGCCAGGGATAAATTGAAGAACGTCGCGCAAGAATCAAACGAGGTGAATAATAGCTAGAAATCTTTCTGTTATTCTCAAGGCATGAATTTTATTACAATGTATTTTAGCAAAAATATTTCTCAAGTTTTTTTATTTATTTAATTTAACATTTGAAAATTCAGTATTTTTAAAGACTAAATTATATTGACTTTTCAACAATGTCGATATTAATTATCTCTCTTCAGAGAAAGTATAAGAATAATAATGATTTAATTAAAATTCTTTCTATTATAATCACAGAACAAAATTGAATTTTTAGACATCAGGGTCATTTCGAGATTTTATTTTCGAATCTTTAATTTTTTATATTCTATTGTCTTTCGGTTTGTCTAGATGAAATTGAAGGTCTTTCTTGACTGCTGCAAACGTATGAGGCCGGCGTTTCATCACTTCTTTGTAGAGAAGTATCGATCGCCCGAGACCTGGGTCGAGAGGACTCTCACATACACGCGCAGCGTCGCCACCACATCTATCGCGGGTTACATTCTGGGCCTTGGCGATCGACACCTGAGTAATATTCTCATCGACGAGCGCACCGCCGAGGTGGTACACATCGATTTTGGCGTAGCTTTCGAGCAGGGCAAAGTCTTGCCCCTTCCCGAGACAATTCCTTTCAGGTAAATTCATCGTATGAATCATTTCGCCTGCGAAAAGCGTATCTAAGGATTTTTTAAATATATTAGATTTTTATTATATTTATCGAATATTATTAAATATTCCCGAAATCTTTTTTTATATATAATCGTTGTTAACTCCTTATCTACTTTATTGTAGGCTAACCAGGGACATTGAGGTTGCCATGGGCGCCTCTGGCATCGAGGGCACGATGAGACGCAGTTGCGAAGTGACCATGACAATGCTGCGCGATCAGAGGCAAATTATCATCACCCTCCTTCAAGTCCTGCTATACGATCCACTCTTCACGTGGGCAATCACCCCAGAGAAGGCCTGCAAGATGCAGAGCGACGTCGTAAGGGGTTTCTCGGAGAACAGTGGCCGAGGTGAGAAAAATTAATCGAGACAGAAAGCAACGAGTTTGAGCCTAAGTTGAGTAAGACTATCCTAATTATGACTAACGTCCTAATCCGCTAATTTTACCTTCTTTAGCGCCTGTGGAAACTAACAAGATCGCCAAGAGAGCTCTTTTGAGGCTCGAACAGAAACTGCGGGGCACCGAGGACGGTCTGGTGTCCAGCGTTCCCGGACAGGTCGAGAGACTCCTGCAGGAGGCGCGAGACCCCGCGAATCTGTGCCGGGTTTACTGTGGCTGGCAGCCGTACTTGTGAATACCAGTAAATAGTTTTATATCCGCGACGAATACTCGTAGAATAAGTTTTGTATGTTGCTTAATTTGTAATGTACATTTTAAAGTGTCTTTTTATACCTGGTTGAAGTAAAGTTTTACCGACATTCCGAACTCTAGTGTTTCGTGACCCATTCGTATTATGGCGCCTCGGCAAGTCGAGAATCGAGATGCTACACTATCGATATATCGCGCTTTTGAACAGGTTCCTCTCAGCTGCGCTATTCTGCACCGCGCGCACTTGAAATTTCGAATTAAAATTTTCGAACTGAAGTCTCGAGAGGCGAAGAAAATGCGGAAAGTGTTGGCGAATGATTACGAAAGGAGGATAAAGGTAAAACTGATAAATTTCGTAGTTGTGACAAAATCTGATATTTCCCAAGCGCTTAATTATAAGTTCTGTGACGTAATCCGCGCTACGTTGATTCCAGAGTAAAGGAAGGAAGAGCGTATCTCTTTTGTTTGTCAGCGCGGGAACGCGCTGTGACGTTGCGGAAACTAGTCGGGCGAATGTCACACGCGGGACAGATTAATCGCGATGAGACGACAAAGTTCGCGCCGAATAGGAATTCGTTTTCGCCTCGCATTTGCGTCGCGGATCACGCGCGTGTCGCTGTGGACGTTATAGTCACGTAGGTCTATATACGAAGGTAATAATTTAATAATAATAAACCAGACAGCACCAAAAATGTCCAAAATCGGGACGTAAGACGTCTTTTAGATATATCACACCGCTATTAAAGATGTCCCGATTTTGGACAGCGTGCTGTCTGGGAAATTCATTGACGTGCAAATAATGAGGACAATTATAAACTAAAGGCATCGGAGAGCTGCATCTTAAAAGGCGAGATAAGCCCATATCTATAACAACAATAATAATAATAAATTTTTAGGTGTAGGAGGTACAGGTCTACATGTATATAGATATACTAACAACTATCGAGGTGCGAATATAACGAAGTGATAATTAGAAAGGAGAGGAGAGGCGTCATAACTCATAAACAGCTGCATTTCAGGAAGGTGAGGCAACGGCGATAAGCGCGGCTCGCGCCGCTCGCGCGATCAGCCTATAATGATAATAATAAAGATGTAGGTGTAGGTGTAGGTGTGCGGCGTATGTAGCGCGCAACGTCGCCGTCACTATCACCGTCTCCCCCGGACTCATCATCGATTGCGCGCGCGCGCGGCGCACTCGGGGATCGCTCGCCAAGTTTCTCCAGAGGTAGGCCCGTGTAGCCGTCAACGGCACCGCCTGCGTCCTCGCGGCCTGCAGCGAAAGAGAACGGTACGCGCGGGGCTCGCGAATTTTCGAATCGAACGAGAGCACGCGAGAGAGCGAGAGAGAAAGAGAGTGGGAGGGTAGTAAGAGAGAGAGAGAGATAGGTGCGAAGTGAAGCGAACGAGCGGGCGGGCGGGCCCTGCCGAAGCGTCGTCGCCTCCGCCTGTCGTTTCCGCGAGGATAGGTTCTCGGAGCGGGCCTCGTGGCCTAGGACCCAGGATCGGGCCAGTCAGCCAGCCACTTATCGGCCGCCATCTTGCTGCTGGACGAGAGACAGAGAACGGTGACAGACGGGCCTGCCTGCTGTCGGAGCGGAGCGGAGCGTAGCGCGGTGAGAGAGGCGAAAGCGGAGGAGTGAAGGAGACACAGATATAGGTAGACGACGGTCCCTTCATGCGTTACGCGCCTATGCCATCCCGTCGCCTATGCCTCACTCCACGTACAATCACAGCAGAGGCTAGTTGGAAGCAGCGGAGAATAGCCTAAGAAGAGGTGGCGGAGAGGAAGGAGGTGAGGAGTATCGGCCGCGCCGATACCACAACCACAGTCGAGTGTTAGGTACACACACACAGAGGCGCGCGCGCGCGCACACACGCACCTTCGTCGCCGTCGTCACCGTCGTCACCGTCGCCTCCGCTCGCAATGGCAATGGAGACGCCACGGGAGCGAGAGATCGCCGCCGAGGACAGCATCAAAGTGGTCTGCAGGTTCCGGCCGCTGAACGACTCCGAGGAGAAGGCCGGCTCCAAGTTCATCGTCAAGTTCCCGTCCGGCGGCGATGAGAACTGCATCTCCATCGGGGTACGTGGAGCGCTTTTCGCCTACGCGAACGTCGAGACCCACTCCCGTTTTCCCTTATTGTTGCATATATATTTTGTGCAGATATACGTTTTTTTCTATATAGATGTTGTGTATATAGATCCATGATGAAACTATGATTCACGGTTTCTACCCGTTTACAAATTTCTAAGGATTTTAAAAGTTTATTCTACATTTAACATTCCGTGTACTGTATTAGCAACGTCTTTTGGGAGTTGAAATAATTAAAAAATACTGTACGTGATAAGTGCAACAATAACTCTATGCGATTCGATACGTTTCATATAATTGCATGTGTGCTTTTAATTGAGACGTTTATAATAAATAGATTATTCTAGTTTAGAAATAAGGATAGTTTTGTATGGTTATAGTTATATAAGAAATTTGTCTTTATTGAAAGCATATGTTGTTTTCTGAACATAAATTTTTGAGTACATGATATATTGATTGTAGGGCAAAGTATATCTCTTTGATAAAGTGTTTAAACCGAATGCTACACAAGACAAAGTCTACAATGAAGCAGCAAAATCTATTGTCACAGATGTTCTGGCAGGATATAACGGAACCATTTTTGCATATGGTCAAACATCGTCAGGTAAAGAGTTAAAGACATTTATTATAAAACAGGGTGTTTATTACTTTGGGAAAATCTAAAATCCTCAAGATATTTTATCAGAGCTTGGAGATCTATTGTCTCTTCAAAGATTTTTGTTTTACAAATGCTATATAAGTTTGTTTGAGATATGTAGTTTCATTAAGATTTTTTAATACGATTTGTCATATTTTACATTTGTATCTAAAAATGCTCCAATTTTGAGGGACAAAAACAGATGGAAGATATCTGAAAAAATCTGAATGATTTTTCAGAAGAATGATTTCCAAAGAAAGAATAATTTTCCAAAGTTTAAGTAGGCACCTTGTAAAATAAAATTTATAACATGTTTTATGCTTATATTCTTCATACGCAGGTAAAACGCACACAATGGAGGGAGTCATTGGCGATCCTAACAAGCAGGGCATTATCCCGAGAATTGTCAATGACATCTTTAATCATATCTACGGCATGGAGGAGAACTTGGAATTCCATATCAAAGTGTCATACTTTGAGATTTACATGGATAAAATCAGGGATCTTCTCGATGGTGAGTCCTCGTTTGATCTTACATTTATTTATTATTAAAAATCATAACGTTTGTACAGTCAGCTTCTATACGCATTTCAAAATAAATTTCCGTGATTTTCTGTTTCAGTATCTAAGGTTAACTTAAGCGTACACGAAGACAAGAACCGGGTGCCGTTCGTGAAGGGCGCGACCGAGCGGTTTGTTTCTAGTCCTGAGGAGGTGTTTGAGGTGATAGAGGAGGGCAAGTCAAACCGGCACATCGCCGTGACCAACATGAACGAGCACAGCTCACGTTCCCATTCCGTTTTCCTTATAAACGTCAAACAAGAGAATTTGGAGAATCAAAAAAAGCTCTCTGGCAAACTGTACCTTGTCGATTTAGCTGGTTCCGAAAAGGTGAGATTCTTTAAACCATGTATGTTTTTCTTTTCCTATTTTCTACTTTGTTATTATTATTATATTTTGCACATTTTCGCGTTTTGTTAGGTTTCTAAAACCGGTGCAGAAGGAACGGTGCTAGACGAAGCAAAGAACATCAACAAATCCCTGTCTGCACTTGGTAACGTAATTTCGGCCTTGGCTGACGGCAATAAGACTCACATTCCTTATCGTGACTCCAAGCTAACGAGAATCCTACAAGAATCCTTGGGTGGCAACGCTAGGACCACGATTATCATCTGTTGCTCTCCCGCTAGCTTCAACGAATCTGAAACAAAATCAACTTTAGATTTCGGTAAATCTATACTAAATCTTTTTGATGTGACGGCACATGCTGCTCTGTTCTCGGCAGATTTTGTAAACCGTGTTTATTACAGGTAAACGCGCCAAGACTATCAAGAACGTTGTATGCGTCAACGAGGAACTTACGGCCGAAGAATGGAAACGTCGCTACGAACGCGAGAAGGAGAAAGTGGCAAGATGGAAAGGCAAGGTCGACAAATTGGAGGCCGAATTGTCGCGTTGGCGGCAGGGTGAGACCGTCAAACCGGAGGAGCAGGTCAGCCTCGTTGAAGGACCGGATGTTACCACACCGATCACTGCACCCATCGAAGGTAATGCAGACAGTAATAAACGCGTCTGTCTAATTAGGTATCTTATATATTAAGATATATAACATGGAGATGAAAATAAAAGATTAGGATTGTAAAAATGTATAATCTTTCTGTAAGATTAGACGTGTAACTTTTGCAGATCGTGTATTATAAAGCTCTTTGTTTTGTAGTCAAACTGGACGACAGTCCGATGCCTGCTACTCCTGGCGGCGGTCTCATGATTGGTTCCCTCTCGAACGAGGAGAGGCAGAAGCTCGAGGAAGAACGTGAGAGGCTGTATCAACAATTGGATGACAAGGATGAGGAAATCAATCAACAGTCGCAATATGTCGAGAAACTGAAGGAGCAGATGGAGGAACAGGAGGAACTTATCGCCAGCGCGAGGCGAGATTACGAACAACTGCAGCAGGAGATGAACCGAATACAGCAGGAGAACGAGAGCGCTAAGGAGGAAGTGAAGGAGGTACTGCAAGCATTGGAAGAGCTTGCAGTCAATTACGATCAGAAATCGCAAGAGGTAATTGTTTGTGTGAACAATGGAAGAGACTGTTCAGGAAAGTGGACAAGCTTTTATTCTTGCTACTTTAACTTTAGGTCGAGCTGAAGAACAAGGAGCAGGAATCAATGACAGAAGAGCTTCTGGCTAAACAAGTAGCTTTGAACAATACCGCGTCCGAGCTGCAACAGTTACGTGACATGTCGGCGCATCAGAGGAAACGCATCGCAGAGATGCTAGCAAACTTCCTAAAAGACTTAGGGGAGATCGGTGTGGCTATCGGTGGCGAATCTAACGAAAACCTAAAGGTAATGATACTAATGATTATTAAGTAGAAATAAAAGTATTTAATACAAACTTTATCGGTTTTGTCAATTATAACCTCAATTTGAATTCAAGATCGCTCCGCCGGAGAGCAATGGTAAATTGGAGGAGGAGTTCACGGTGGCGAGACTGTTCATCAGCAAGATGAAATCCGAGGTGAAGAATTTGGTCCAGCGGTGTCAGGGATTGGAAAGCTTCCAAGTAGACTGTAACAAGAAAGTGAGTGGCCGTGGCTGCGCTTCACGTCATCGCATTAATCACGATTTCTTCTCCACATTACTTTCCTCTAATCAATCTTTGTTTTGCGTAAATGTCTAGGTTTCCGAGTACGAAAAGGACTTGGCCGAATGCCGACTGTTGATCTCGCAACACGAGGCCCGTATGCAAACGCTGTCGGAATCGATGAAGGAAGCCGATACACGCAAGCGAGCTCTGGAAGAGGACGTGGATGCGTTGCGCGAGGAATGCGCCAAGTTGAAGGCTGCCGAACAGGTGCAGGCGGTCACCAACAAGGAGAAGGCCGAGGAGAAAGAGGCGGCGACGAAGATGCGAGTGGCCTTGGAGGAGCAGATGGATCAGCTGAGAGATGCGCATCAAAAACAGGTTACATTTGTGAAACACATTCCAATCGAACTGAATTCTTAACTACTTTGCCTTGAATTTAATTACCGTTTTTCGGATTTCTTCCAATTTTAACGTTGGATTTAACGCTATTGAAGGTTGCCGCGCTTAGGGACGAACTGTCCGAGAAACAGGAGCTAATCAGCGAGCTCAAAGACCTCAATCAGAAGTTCACTCTGGCGCACCAGCAGATGCAGGCCGATTACGAACGGCTGAAGCAAGAGGAGGCTAACAAATCGGTCAAGCTGCAGGAGCTTATGCTGTTGAACGAGCGCCGAGAACAAGTACGTTTAATAGAAAAATTCATACGACGAACGAGCTATCTATCGAGTGCAGTCTAAAATAAATTTATGAACACGTCGAATAAATTCCAGGCAAGGAAAGATCTCAAAGGTTTGGAAGACACGGTAGCCAAAGAACTGCAGACCTTGCACAATCTACGCAAATTATTCGTCCAGGATCTGCAGGCTAGAATAAAGAAGACTATCAATCCGGAAGATAACGAGGATGATGGCGGTTCTCTCGCGCAGAAACAAAAGATATCCTTTTTGGAGAACAACTTGGACCAGTTGACAAAGGTACAATTCAAATCACATTAATTTATATTTATTTACCAATATACTTTCTATTAATACATCACTATTAATTATAATCAATTTATAATTAAGATTTATCCTTATTATTTTTATTTGTGCTATTGATATATTAACTCTGTATATAATATTTGTATTATAGGTGCACAAACAACTCGTCAGAGACAATGCAGATCTCCGCTGCGAGCTGCCTAAGCTGGAGAAACGATTGCGAGCGACGATGGAGCGCGTCAAGGCCCTGGAGACGGCGTTGCGCGACGCCAAGGAGGGCGCGATGCGAGATCGTAAGCGCTACCAGTACGAGGTGGATCGGATCAAGGAGGCGGTTAGGCAAAAGAATCTGGCGCGTCGCGGACCGAGCGCACAGATCGCGAAGCCGATTCGGGCCGGCCAGCACCACCTGAGTAACGTCAACGCCATCAGAACCGGCAATCGTGGTAAGGAGTAATTTCCTTCTGTTTCCCACCGGCTACATACCGCGCCAGTTAAAATCGCCGTCGTCTCTCTTTTTTCTTTCTTTTTTTCGCAAACTTTCTTCGTCTTATATGTGCAATCACCTTGTTTTTCTTTTTTTAGATTCACTTAATTAAAAAAGCCTACATTGTGTGCGTTGTGCGGGTTTGTTCGGTTTTACGTTACAAAAGGGGGGTGATGGCCCCCCAGGCAGCTCTGCGTTTTAGAGTAAGTGGGTCGATTTTGTTACGTCTATACACTATCTTGGCACCAAACTTCTCGCGCGATTTCATTAAGGAGGAAATAAGCGAATAAGAAAAAAGCGAACAAACCTCGCGACGTTCCTTTTTAACGTACAATCGAATCGCATCCTTTTTGCACGGCTTGGTTCAATTATTTGAGACGTTCTCAGTTGCGATTTACCGCCGTATTATTTATATCGAGGTATCACGATGCTTTATTTCATGAAATATGAAATTTTATTTAACTGATCAGCGTTACTTTAGAAATTTATTTGTTTTCCTCTCTTTTTTTTCCATGTTCCTGATCACACACACACACAGATATGGGTAACAGCGTACAGTGATCGTGATCGCATAATGCCAAAATACCCTTCACTTTTACAGAAAACGAATGCAAGAACGCTTTCATCGATGAAAACAAAAGAATTCCAGCGGCTCTTATGTATAACGGATATGCATAAATGTTATAATTATTATTATTAATGTAAGGGCATAGTACTATATTATTTGCAAGGAGAGAGCACCGCCAGTTCTTTTAATTGTTTCTTTCCTCTATTTCTCAGAGCAAGCATGTGCTTAGGTATATGTAAGATAAGTGCATTATAAATTATAAACAATTATATATATATATATATATGACATATATATATATATATACAATATATATGTGACATATGTATATATATGTTAAAAGTGCTGCATGTCCTGTCGATGTAAATAGTTAATTTTTATAAATTATTTAATTTAATGTCACATAAATATATATATGCATGATAATGATTCGATAATAGGTATATTAAAATATGAATGTCTGAATCGAACGAATCACACGGAGAAGCCTTTCGCCACTCTCTCGGAATAATTTATACTTTAGTGTCTCTATTAAATCGCACAGTCTAAAAAATTGAACGGAGAGAACTAAGAAATACTTGCCGCAATCCAGGATCCTCGTGATCTCGAAGGAAAGGGGCAACGCGAACACTTAAAGTGTTTAGTTCGGATATTGATTCACTAATCAAGAAAACGATCGGACATGCGGCTTCGAGCGAGCGTAAAGATGATCGCGGCTTACACGAGTATTCGTAATCGTAAGAAATCTCTCTGCTAGCTGATAAGAATACCTCGCGATAAGACCGCCCGATGCCTCAGCCGCTAGAACTCGCGATCATGGATAACAACTCGGATACAAAGTGTATTGTAATTAGCACGAATCATGAAAGTGGACTTTACGCAACACTGGTTTTGTCCAAGCGCAAAAGATGAGAATTCGGACCGAGTTCTAGCGTCGTAGGCCCGGGCCCGAAGGTTCCAGCGCGGATCTTGCCCGGAGGGCACGCTTGACCCCCGGTCAAGCGAGGAATTGCCTCTCCAGAGCTCTCGCATTTACGGCGGCCAGTCCCGGTGTGCGATCTTATCAGCGCGAGGCAAATTCACGAGGACCTATTCTGCGACAGGAAAGTAGAGCGATTTAAAGCGACTACCGGCTATCGTGCGTACAGTTCGCCGACCATTTCTCTCTCGCGTGCGTCTAATTTAGATTAATTTATCCCCGACACGCTCCTTTTGCTGCTCCCTGGCGACCACCGAGCGACGCGAAGCCTCGGCCTTCTTCCGGCGAGCCTCAGACTTTCTTCTTCCTCGCTTCTTCGATCGAGCGATGAAATCCAGCGAAATCTGCTCATCGCGTTCTCGAAAGAATGGAAGAGAAGAGGAAGAAACTGTCGGAGTTTCGCGCTCCCGCGTCTCTCATTCGCGGCGTCGCATCGTTAATCTTTCTCGAGAGATCCTTGCGATTTGTTATCCTTTTTTTAAACCTAGCTCAGTTCTCGCGTTTTGTATCACGTTATTTTCTACGCTCTTTTTCCCGCCCAATTTACACGCGATTTATCGCACGTCTCTTTGTAAATCCATTTTATAAGGCTTCTCTACGTATATGATCACGCGCTCGAGATAGCTGTATCGTTGCTAATTTGTAATCACGATAAGATACGAATCGCCCGATTACGCGAATGGCCCGGGCGAACGCGATTAACGACGGCCTCTCAACAGGTACGCTCGTACATACATTTCCTCGTGCATGCGGGCATTCTGCGACCCTGCGTTTATCGTCGCTTTTGCAGCAGGCTCTCAGTCGCGCGCAACCGAATGTAATCACCCTCTGTCGCGAGCGAGAGCTATTTATGAAGGCAGATTTATTTATAAAAACCAGCTTTTTTCGATCCTCCTCGAGATCGCGGAAATTCTCAAAGCCGAGCTAAACTGAGAGCGCTCGCGGGACTTATTTAACGATTAAATTGGTGTAGTGAGGCGCACCGCTGCGGAAGCTTTTTCGCGGCGCAGGGAAGCGTGATGAAGATGTGTGATGTAAACTCGACTCGAGAAGAAGTATTCGACTAATACTTGCTTTTTCCTTTATCGCACCATCCAAGTTCTCTCTCTTAACTTTTGTGATATATAACTGTATCGAGGACGAGGAAAGTTGCGTTCTTTTTTTTCCTCTTGGCTCGTACGTAGGCGAAGACGACCGACAAGCATGTGGTGCATTAATGCGAGTGCAATTATCGTTAAGCTATTTTTGTCGAATGTATGTAAATATACGATATATACATATATATATATATATAAATTATATATATACACATGTCACACACGTTGCGTTAGTTTCGCGTCGGAACGTGGAGGAAAGTGTACGTTCCTCTCCGAGTGGTGAAAGAGGGAAGGCAAGCATGCGTTCTATGCACGATTGTAATATTTATCGCAGGTATAACATAATACACACACACGTCTGTAACGTTAATGTTTCTCTCTTCGACGCGCGTCCCCCTTTAGACGCCGATGAATGTAGTTCTCTCCCTTCCCAATCGTGTTGCGCTGAAAACTGTAATGCGCCTGTAACGGTCCGCGTTTCTCTCTCTCTCTCTCTCTTTCTTCCGCTGATTTATTAAATTTAATCGAAATCATCGGCTTCGACGAACAATTGTAATTCCGCGATCGTCGACTTCAGATTTCCCCTTCTTCTAAAGAATTTACGAAGTACGAGATTAAGTAAGAAAATCATGTAAGAAATTGCTATCGATCTTCGTGATAGGCGACAACAATCCCTTAAGCGCAACAACAATGATCGATCCTTATTATTAACGATGTATGTGTAATTTATCGAATAATGTTCGCCGACGAACGCGAAGAAGACAACAGAGCTGTCGGTATATTATTTTCGTAATTGTCTCCGGCGTATCTGAGAAAAGAAAAAAACGAAATAATAATTATACACCCCTATCGCAAGTCAAGTAGGCGAGATTATAACGATTTATGTGCACACAGCCACCCAGTCAGTCACTGTTAAAGAGGAGGTCGATCTACAAAACCGCGGTCTCTTCGTCTCGACGACGAGCGAAGCGTTCTTTCGTTTCTTCATCGCGACTTTTCGGGATAAAAAAAAAAGACAAAGGAGAGAAAGAAAAGGATTTCCCGTTCCGTTGTCGAGAGGACGATCTCAGAGAATCTCAGCGAGCAGAACGTTTAAGTTCCAATGGTTTTCGCAAACGATTTTTGTAACGATCCTTTTTTTTGGTCATGCCTCATGCGAGAATACTCCTCCGCGAGTACGTTTTCCGCATCAGCGATCGAGTTCAGATCTACCTCATCTGAAACAGAAAAGTAGCGAAAAAAACGAGATAAAAACCTGAAAAAAAGAAACTCATAGCTGCAATTCTAAACATTTTTTTCCTAGACACTAGGCGGTAGTAAATTTGTATGCAGGGTGTAGAAGAGAGGCTGTAGCTACAAGGTACTATATGAATTGTAATACAATATTCTCCTCGGATTAAAACTGTAATTTTAAGACGATATCGTTATTATCATTATCATTATTATTATTCGATTATCGAAAAAACGAACAGTGCTTATACTGAAAAAGAAAGAATAAGGAAAATCACACGACTGTATTCACTTATTTATTTATTGTCGCACCGCATATTGCCCCGGCGAAGTAATCTCCGAAAGAAATATATTTATAAGGTAATATAATAAAAAAATATATTATACATACACACATCTTATTGTGCGTGCGTAAAATCCTGCATTGATATAGTCCTACCTGAAAAGATTTAACTTTTGCTTATTTAATTTGCGTTACTTTCTAAATTTATTATAAAATCACACGGAAAGTTTTTAATGAAAATTTCTTTATTTAATCCGTATGAAATTAATTCTTGTTTTCTCCTCTGCTTCTGAACGGATTTACTTTATTGACGGAATTAAAGGCGACACCACTCTGCAAATCGTATTGTAAAAGTTCAGGTTTTATTCTTATCGATAGAATTGTACAATATCAGTAGATATCAAAACATACAATAATCGGAATACAATAAGCAACATGATTATTACAACAAGTTTCCTAGTCCGTAGGCTAAGAAGAGACCTGCATACGTGCCCTAGTCGTAGAGCGTACCCTTTCTTTTTACAAAGTTCCCGGCAGTATATACAATCGGTCTTTTTATTGATATATAAATAACATTACATGTGAAAAACAAGAGACGCGCGCAACGCGTAAACAAATATCTTATCGCTAAAGCTACATACGTATTTCTCACTGAGGCTTAAAGTTTTCATATTGATTACAGAACGTGAAAAAGGCATTCGCGCGTCCCATCCTCTCCGGGATAATTCCATGCGAAGAGGAAAAGCGTTACGTAAAGTGCTATATTCAAAATGCACTTGATATAAACGAAAACGATGCATTACGAGACACTTAAGGTGATTTCCCTTTGGGCAAAATTACTCCCAGAAGATGAGACACGAGAAATCCGGTAATTGTATTGTACTCGGAATGCGTAAAGATGTGTTTACGCATTCACGAGATCGACATTGAGCGAGGATTGCCCCGTCAAGTCCAGCCCTACGTCAGAGCAATAAAGATCCGAGAGACCACTGTCTCGACGGAAATGGCAAACGGGCGTGTACTTGCGGAGAAAAAAAGGTAATAAAGAAACCGAGCGGACAAATGTTCACATAACTACGAAAGGGTCTATACAGTAATCTACACAAAATATTCGAGACGGCCAGAGGCTAAAACACGGCAGTGTATCTCTACAAAGACACATTCAATAAAAGAAAAAGGCAAAAACTGGCAGATATGTTCGACGAGCAAGTACATTGGCAGTGTAACGTCGTATTTATTGTTTTCCCGGCAGTAGAATGGAACATTATGCTCGTCTCTTAATTGGCAGTAATTGTACTATCCCTAAATATTCCGAAGTAATCCCAAGATCGAAGATTAAATCCTTAGAACCTAAGAAATCGGCAGTAGAAGATCGCATGCGAGAAGGAAGAAAGAAAAACGATGTATTATCGAGGGATCTTCCCTGGTCAAACTGACCAGACTCGCCGAGTACTCGAGGTTCAATTAATAGCTAGCGATCACATAAATAGTCGTGGCGATTGATAAAAATTACCGCGTGAACACACAACAATCCGGCGCGCGGCGATTCCGGTCGTCGCGACGTTAACGTAACAGCGTAGTGCACAGCACTATCATGTTCAGTATCAGCGAGCCGCAGAGCAGCGCGGACAGCCAGCCGGGGCTCGCGACGATCGTCGTCGTGTGATGACCGGCGTACGCCGGCACCGAGCCGTTCCGGTCGCCGACGTTCGGCCCGCGAACGCAGCTCTCCTGGACCTGGTGATTGTCCGCGTTGTGCGTCGCGCGAATCGTCGGCGACGGTAGCACAGCTCGCGAGTGACCTCCCGTCGCGTCGGAGTACCACGACTGCGGCCGGGGCACCGGCGAGTCGTGCCTCGCGATCAGGCCCGACCGCGGCGTCTGGCACGACCATCGCGTGGCCTCCGACACGACGGAGCACCGGTCGAACTCGTGCACGGACGGCTCGCGGGAAGGCGCGAGATTGGAGGAGCCGACCGACCCGAAGCCGGAGCTCTGGCTGGACGACCGCGAGAGCGTCGGCGAGAGCGTGGCGGTCATCATACCCTCTTGCCAGTAACCGCCCGCCACCCATGAGGTCTGCGTCACCGATCTGAGCTTCGGCGGCGACAGGATGCACCTCCTCTTGCTGTACGCGCCGCCGGATCTCCTGAACAGATTCTCGGAACTCGTCGCGCTGTACACCCGTCGCTCGAAGATCGCTGGCGCTCCTGCCTTCGCGTTCCTGCCGCACCTCGGCGAGTCCTCGCTCAGGAGAAGGGTGCTCAGGCTGTCGTTCAAGCAACAGTCTGGTGGACTATTCAAATTTGGAGAAACGGAGTTCACGTAACCGTTGTTACCCTCGTTTGCGGTGATCGTAGACAGCTTCTGTCTCAATCTGAAAATAAATAAAAATAATAGAAGCGTTCGCGTATCAAGAGGAGTGACAGAAATGACGTGAGATACTTGCATTGCTGAATGCGATTTGCTGAATTTGATTTCAGTGGAAAATAATTCACTCGTCGCGTAGACCGACGATTTAATACTGCCGTTTATTTCGCTTGGAACGATACTGTTTCCGCTTTGATTGTTACACGCAAGTTGAGGCGAGGCAGCGTCTCGTGAGAGCAACTTGATCTTCTTAAACGCCACTGAGCCGGTCAATGTGTTTTTATACCGGATAGATTTTATACCGGATCTAAGGTTCGTCAAAGCTGTAACAACTGCGCATACCGCTATCTGAAAAGAGACGGGCCGATGAGCTAAATGTACAGATATATTCAAGCGCTAAAATAATTTCCCGTTCGTTTAGCTCACCATGCGGTACTGCGCGATGTGCTCCGTTGTAAGCCAAGCACTTTGAAGAGTCGCCAGACTCTTGACGGACACGAGGACAATGATGCAGAACCATAAAAGTACCAATAATACATCGGAACCCCTGTTCCTCGTTGAGCTCGCCCAACAAGCGCACAGGTGAAAGAACAGTCCACTGATTGGCAGCCAAATAAAGTCGTAGTTGTACATGACCATCGAGACCGGAATCATCGAGACAGCTCGGAAAATGGTTTCCGATTTTCTTGCATTCTGCAAGAGCGCTAACCAACGATTATTTGTTGCTACAATTGCACGTCGTTGGGGACAACGTTTGGAACATCAAACGTTAACCCTTTAACTACGGGTACAATTTTCTTTTCGTCGTCTATTGACGACAGCCGTAGTTAAAGGGTTAATCTTATAACGACGTCCTTTCTGCAAATGTACTTACATCGACAAGCGTCTTAATTGGTTTCCGCCTGAAGAACAGCATCTTGTAACGAGTTAGCCACACCGACTGTCTGCGCAACACGTCTCGCACTGTCAATTTGCAGCTGTCGCACAGCGGATACCTCAATTCCAGATACTCCTTAAACGCCTTCAGCTCTGTGTCGAACAGCCTCTTGCTCTTAGGCTCGAAGTTGGAAAGCTCCGACAATTTCAGGCTCTCCCGCTTGTTGCAGTACGCACAGAGCTTACCGTTGAGGTCGTGACGATTGTCACTTCCTTCGGACAGCCTGCAGTATCTCGTGCATACGTTAGACGTTGCGTATTGCTCCGGAATATCGTGCGCGTAGTCGCCATTCTGAAAAAAGTATTTTGCACTCGTCGATATATCACATTAAGAAATTAAGTCTTCCAGCGAACGGACAGTTGTACGAGATAAGGGAAAATAAGAGAAAAAAAAACAGAGATGACTCCAAGACAGACTGTAATTTACCTTGGAAAAGCCGTTGTACTGTTCGCACCAAGGGCACAACCACCAGTCCAGGTTCCGCCGCCAGATCTTCGTGTTCTCGTTGCAAAACCAGCAGTTCACCTTCACGGGCCATCTCGCCCTGCGAGAACGTATAATCAGTATAATCGCGTTAAAGTGAGGCGTGCTCTTAAAAGCGATGCGAGGAACGTATATGGAAAACGTTGCGGAACGACGTGACTCACCTCAGCCTGTGGAAGACCGTCAAGCACGTAGCGAGCACTAAAAGAACCGGGGCGAACACGGCCACGGAATCGAACGCCGCGTTGCGATCGGACTCCATCTCCATATGTCGCGTCTTGAGAGAGAGAGAGAGAGAGAGGGAGATAAAAGCGCGCTAAAAGAAAGGCAAGGGACGCGCCGCGTCCGCCAGGAAGACGTCAAGACGATCTAAAACCCACGAGGTAGTAGCGACGTTGACCGCGTGCAGCATCTCCCGCCAAGCGTGCGGAGGAGGGCAGGGCACGACATAACCTGAAAAACCTGTCGTTCCAGGGGCAGGAGGGGTGGAGGGGGCCGGCCGGTTCAGCGAGGAGCGAGAAACCGGGCACGCCGTCGCGACGTCAACGTCACGTCGACGCGAAGTGCGGTGTCTTCGCGGAGGCTTGCCGTACGACCGTCGTCCCGTCGACCACCCCCGTCCGACAAATCCATCCGGTGCTCGTCGAACGCTGCCTCGAACCCGTTGTCAGTTGTTGTCACGATACGCGCGGCACGTGCCGGCTCCGGCTCCGGCTCCGGCTGTAGTTGACGTCCACTTTCTCAGGGGGCAGGCCGAAAATGCGACTTCCGCCGTTCCGCGTCCGCCATTATAAACTGCCAGTCATTCCAAAATCTTCTGTGCCAGTCACAGTGGATTCGACGGTGGATCGGTGCGCGCGATTTTGATGTAATTAATAACGACAATTAATCGAAATAATGGGAGCGGTACGAATAATTAACGACGATCGTCATTTCAACGGCGAGCTGACCAACGCCGGCCAGAAGCTCGTCGTCGTGGACTTCACAGCTAGTTGGTGAGCGTCTTTTAGGTTATGCTCCCGATTACGTTTATCGCCCGTTGACTCGATTGTACTCCAGCACTCCAGGCTTTTTTTTTTTTTTTTTTTTAAAGCAATTTAACGTTGGTCTCTCATCTGGTTTGATTGCACAGGTGTGGACCCTGTCAGAGAATCGCTCCGATATTCGAGCAGTTGTCGCTCAAGTATCCAAAGGCGGTGTTCCTGAAGGTCGACGTGGACAAATGCGCGGACACCGCCTCGACGCAGGACGTCAGCGCGATGCCCACCTTCATCTTCTACCGCAGGCGCGCGCGGCTCGGCCACTGCCAGGGCGCGGATCCGGTCGGTCTGGAATCCAAGATCCAGCAGTTCTACGGCAGCGGCGGCGACGCCGACGACGCGGACGACTCGGTCGCTGACTCCCTGCCCGGCCATGTACGAAACACCGACAATAGCGCCTACTTCCAACTCTTCGGAATGTTCTTTCTCGCCGCGGTTCTGTTTTACTGGAATAAGTACCAATGAAAAGTTTGCCGCTTAAGTTGCCGTTTAACGCTAATCGATCGTGTAAACGGCACAGCGGGAATCTCCAAGGAGAAATTAATTTGGCTATTTCAATTTAACGCAAATCTGGCGTCACCTGCGTAGTCTTCCTTCATGATTATTATATTTTTCTCAAATCATACATGTAAACGAGACTTTTATGTCTGTACTTTTGAAACTTAACTTATAAATTTTTGTTGAATTTATATCAGCAATTTTTCTGACCTTTGTTTGGGCAACAATTATTTCGCGTGAAGCAATGTCCTTATTGTGAAGTTTACAAGGAAAGTCTCCTCTTGGTCCCCATCGTTCTCTTTTATTTCAATGGCATATGCATAGAACAAAAATGTATTGTTTTTTTTCTTCCAAAAGTTTTTTTACTTTGTCGTGGTCACGAGTGGTCACATAGCAAAAGAGTAATGGGAGAACCTGTGGAAAGCATCACTTTGTCAGCATTCGATTGATTCACGAATAAAAGCATAATATAAAAAACATAAATAAAACATCATAAAATCATGATATGGACATTCAGTTATATCGGTCTAGTTAGCATAAACAAATTTTGTTAAGACGGAACATTACATATTCAAAGATATCTTTAAAAAGACCTTACTTTTAAGAGTTTATCACATACATATATTACTTTTTATAGAAAATTTATATCTCCAGGAGATAATTTTAATACAATTGAAGAAATCTGTGCAATTTTTATCAATTTGGCAATGTTGAGTTGCAGTAACGAGGAAATTGAATTTTCTTGTTAGTTGAAAAAGTGGAATTGTTGAGCGCGCGCTAAATTTTTCGGTTATGCAAATATCAAAGTATCACACGTATATGACATGTTAAGTGGGAACAAATCTTGATATGGTGTTCTAATATCCAGAGTAAATTTATAAGAATTCTATATTTAAATGACATTACGAGGATTATTGACCTGAGAGAAAATATAAACTAATGGAAATTAAATAATCAATTACGTTAGAATTAAGAGCTTCAGTTATTCTTAAAATATATTTCTATATAATTTTGCATTTTTTAATATAACTTACAAATTTTTCGCTTCTAGCTAGTAATTTTCTTCTTTTAATTTAATTATAAAATATTATCAATGTATATCCAAAATATATTGTACTGGAAATAATACAACTTTGATACTTGCATGCTTGTTGGTGATTTAATAACCTTCATCTGAATGATCCACCTAGCGTGATATATGCAAATAAATCTCTCAATTTAGTACTTCGATAAATGATGAAAGAATGGAAGATTGATAAGATAGATGTTAACACTAATTGTCATAATTATGCGACACATTTCTAAATACTAATTTACTCAGATTTGTACTTTTTATTAAAAAATTTACCTGAATTAAAATGAGAGATTCGTGAAGAAATATTTAAAAGCCTATAATTGAAAAAAAAAGCGAAGATCTCGCAGGTGGCATAATTATATAATTGGCATAAACATGTGGCATATTTACAACAAAGTCAAATTATACAAGTAGGATAAGTACTTGGAAAAATTTGGATAATTGCGTCTTGTAAAAATCGTTTTTGCGAATCTTAGTGTCGCGGAGTTTGAAGTAAAGTTATTTCAAATCGCGCTTTACTTCTTTTATAATTTGCTCCATCTCTTCTAGTTCGTTAATGATTAACTCAAGAACTTCCGGAATTTTTTTTTCAGATGGACTTGTCCAGTTTCATAATGAAGCAGCAGTGCGAGTGTTTAAACGAGTCGGACCATCACACTTTTCCTCAGTGTTTGAACTCGGACAGTGGGTATCTCCAGAGCGACGAGGATGAGCAGCTGATAATGTCCATCACATTCTCGCAACCTGTTAAAGTTCACTCGCTCAAAATCAAAGCGCCTGTGGAAAATGGACCGAAAAATATCAAACTATTTATCAACCAGCCCAGAACAATCGATTTTGAAATGGCGAGCTCTAACAAGAGTATCCAAGATCTAACGTAAGCCTTGAATAATACATCTCCAAGACGGTAGAGAATATAAAAAGAAAAGAAAAAAATATTAAATATCTTTGCACACAAAATTTTCGAAAACATTGAATATCTTTAATGAACAATTGATCGATTTAAAATATTTCTCCAAAATCTCTCTTTCACATAGACAGTTAAAATAAACTTCTAACATTTAGTATCTTAAATAAGATAATTTTAGAATAGAATTTCTCTTACTTTTTTCTCATTGATTTTTTTCTAGCGAGATAAAAAATTAATACGCGCAACTTTGGTTGCAGAGTGTCAGCCAAGGACCTCGAGGAGGGAAATCTGATACCGCTGCGCTACGTCAAGTTCCAGAATGTGCAGAATCTTCAAATTTTTGTGATAGACAATCAGAGCGGCTCGGAAACAACTAGAATCGATCATCTAGTCGTAATCGGCTCGCCGATCTCAACTACCAACATGGGAGAATTCAAGAGAGTGTCCGGCAAGAAGGGAGAAAGCCATTAAGAGACTTTCCTGCAACAATAATATATCAGGATATCATCAAGAGTTTCGATTTGCCTACTAACATTCCCTTATTGTTTTTTTTTCTCAGCAAAGAAAAAAGAAGAGAAAAGAAAAACCGATGTAACGATATATACTTAAAGCTTAATAAAATCTGATTTGAATACTGTAACAATTTTTTTTTGCTTGTAGTAATTTATTATCACACACACAATTGGCGAAATTAATAATTTATCTTAAAATCTATTATTAGTTTACGAGAACGTTTTTACAGCTTGCCGACATGCTTAACGTACAAAAGACGGCGAGGTACAACAATCGATTTCATTTTTAAACGCTCGACTGCAATTATACTTACATTCTATCCTCCTTGATATTGCTTGAAGTGATTTACGTAACAACATTATTTAACTAATTAATTATACACCACTCCCACATTTTCCGCTTTCGCATTGAAAAAAAACGAATTAGATTTTCCTCGCTGACGGCATAGGACAGAACAATCACTGCTAAGGAAGCTTCGAGTCACTTTGTAAAAAGTACAATAAAATATCTCGATTATAAATTCTGATTTAACTTGACGGGTAGATATTGTTTGAACGTCTCTTTGTTACCTCTTTGTAAGTATGTGTATCTTCCAAATCGTCTGTCCTCTTTTATATGGACAGGATTGCAGTATCATGGTTTATAGATCCTCAAAACTTAATGAACTCTTTATCGTTACAAACATTCTTAAGTGCCCTTCATTGAGAGGCTTTGTGAATTCGCCAGATACCGCCGCATCGGCAAGCTCGCATCCACCGTTGATCCCAGGCTCTGATCGCAGCGGTCCTCGTCATGTTCTGTACTTGTGCCTTACCGCCGCATCTAAAGATATAACAAAAATATATAGAGCTATCAATGTGTTATAATGTTGGATTGTGAATATATTACACATTTTTTTTATTTTATTATATTTTCTTGCTAGTTAGTAGTCAGCATAATTTATAAATCAATAATACCTCGTGCATTGCTTCACCAGAAGCGGTTGTTTTCCTAAATACAGGTGTCGTATCGTATCCACGATCTGTCCGCTGTGCATGCAGCCTTCGACGGGATTCATCTCAGGCGTAAAAACCAATTGGTCGGGTTCCACTCCATATTCCAACTGCAATCACAAATTGTAATGAAATAATGAGTAAATATGTACGTATAATGTATATGTATATAAATTAATGAAGAAATTTGAATATTTTTTAAAGTAATAATTCTAACAAAGTAATTTTTTTCTATTTTCTCATGAATATGTTTGCAAGCTTTGTAATTCTTACCTGCAACGGGAGGTTCTGATAAAACAAAATCGGAGAGACTATGGCGGTTATGCTGTTGCCTTGATGCAATTGTGGAATCATGATTTGATTTGGCAGCAAGCAGCATTCATCTGAAAAGAGGCCTTACTTCAAAATTTTTAACATCAGGAAATTTAATTCCGCGTTGATCCCAAATTAATTGTAGGATATGTACCCTATACGTGTGATAATATACGTGAATACATATATGTGATAATAATCATAACTTTTGTAGAAGAGGTAGAAAGTAGATTTAACATATCCACTATAATCGTTTCTAGTATCCTTTATTTATACAGTAATTTTTCTTTGAACAAAACCTTAATCGTTTTTTCGCTTACAATTAGATCATATATTTCTTGAGTTTTCTAATTTATTGTCTATAGTAATTGTCTTTGGTATCTTTAATTAGTTTGGCGAAATGGAAGTTTCTTGCGAATTCGTTTCATTGGTTTGCAATATCAGCATCGGTTTCTCCACGGTCGATTCCGTCTCTTCACCCTCGTTCGAATCGATCTGAAAGAAGACCTCTGTTTTCTCACTGGTCGGACTCTCCACGTCGGCTATGAAGTAACTTGATTCGCGCTTTGATCTTAATTCATTTGCTTCCGAATCCTCCTCATCCTTTGCGTCCCCTACGTCTTTCATGCTCTTTCTGTGCTCCACATCCTCCGTATCCTTTTTGTCCTTTATACTCTTCACGGTTTCTGCATTATCACCCTCAGTCGCTTCGCTCGGGAAGAAATGTGTTCTCGCCTTCAGCGATCTCGCGCTGTCGACCCTCTCTGCTTCGCGGATCAGATCGATGAAGAATAACTGCCTCGGCGACATAGGCGTCTTCGGGGATTTCACCTCGTCCTCCGAGGGCGTTACCGTCACCAGCTTCAGATAATCCTGCAAGGGACTCTTCTCAGCATAATCACTGGCGATGCTTAAGCGAGTTTTCTCATCTTCCTCGAAGCGCACCACTCCAGCGGTATCCTCGATGTTTTCGCCAGATATCTGTTTGTGTATCACCAAGGGTGGCAGATCTTTCCTGGGGTTTTCTCGATCGCGCTTCTTGAATTCTGAATCGTTCCGCTTCTTCGTCTTATCAAGAAATTCTGCGTCTGCAGACGATATCTGATGGACGCTCAGGGGGCTTCTCGCGTTATCCGAGCCATATTTCGAGATCGTGTTGATTTCCAGACTTTGCTTACCTTGGAGACGTTTCCAAAAGATTATCATTCCGCACATAATCACGATCCAGATTAGAAATGCGACCACCCAGAAGACAAAACACCAATACGAAGGCCAGTGTGCAAACATGTAACATAAAGCCCAAATTAGAGGACAGAGAACGAACCAGTAGGTCAAGAACACGCACAAGGTTGCCCAAGGAAACAGGTGCTCGTATCTCTTTAGCCTGGACTGCTTGTGGATCACGCTGTTCTTTCCGTGCAGTTTGTTTTCCTTCAGGGCAAGAGAGTCTTTATGCTTGACTGCAAGCTTGGTAGTCATCGTATTTTCGTGGATTCGGCGGATCGTCGAATTTTACTTTCTTCTTTCGGGCGTACGTTGTACTTTTCTTCGGTTGTGTTATTCTGTTATCGTTGTATTGTGTTGAGAGAGAAATGTATTACAGGGATTCTCGCACACAAGGTGTATTATTTGCAATTCTTCTGAGCTATACACTTGTAGCTGTATTATTGCGCAATTGCGTTGTTGCACAACTGTCACATACGATGCGAACCATTTAATACTGCTAATAGAGTATATCAGAATTATTCTAATGGTTCAGGATGTGGTACTTTTATCACAAACTTCCTGGCCACAAGTCGTAATAATCAGCGAATAAACGCGATAAGAATTAAATTTGCATTAAATCTGTCTGTTTCTAGATTGCAAGATCCTTCTAAACTAATATCACTTCTTTTAAACATAAGAATCTTAAAAATAAAAAAGCAAAAATATTGCAGCAAAAAAAAATAATAATTTTTTGTCAACTTAATTGTTTTAAATGTATATTAATTGTATATTAATTGTTAATTGTATATAGTAATAATGGTATGTTACCGTCGTAAAAATTACTTCAAGGTATATCAAATATCAATCTTATCCTTTTTTCACACACAGACCTACTTTTCATAGGATTAAGCCGCTAGAGCTTTATATTGCTATAGATGAAAATCATATCACACACACATACTCACAATCAGTTGCGATTTTAAGAAATTCTAAGAAAATAATAAACGTACCAATCAAACCATCGTCCACCTGTTGTTGCGTATCACCGTTAGGCTGCACCAGTTTTGATAACAAACAGAACAGTAGGGCCAGAACATCCAGGTTGTCCGCGCTACGAAGAAATACTGGGAGACACGATGGACGGAGTAATCCCCAGATGCGTATGATGACCAATAACTCCCGAACGGTATTCAAGGCCTTGTGATCCTTAAGAAGCTCATACTGCAAAACGAAGAGAAGTAATAAGTTAAAGCTAATATGACACGATAGTTGATATCAATTCTTAAAATTAAACATACGTTTTCGAAATATAAAGGTAATTTTAATTAATTTTAATAAAAAGCTATAGTTATTTTTATATCATATAAAAGTGAAGCCTAATATAAGTTTAATAATACATGATATAATATGGAGATATTTTGTGTCACGAAAGATTTTTATAATAGATATTACTTGTTCACAAAAATATACCAGAATAAATATTAAAATATGGATTTTTAAAATTTTCTTCGTGATTTTCAGAACAAAAAGCTAAATTTGTTAGAAGTACTTACCCCACCAGTCTTCATCTGCATTCTCTGCTCGGGTAATCTGGCCAGCAAATTTAAAGCTAAGTCAGCGACCCATTGAATAAGTTGCTGCAGTGATTGCAGTGTGCTCGGTTCTACCGTAAACTCTTTCGGATCGAGATGCAGCAATACCTAATAAAAACATAAATAAATCAATAATTAATTTTATTTCAAATAATTATTGAAACTTTAATTTATTTTTTTACAGTTAAACCACTTTTCTCATCAGGACCGAGTAAACTCTATTCTCAACTAAACTTCTTCACTTCTATCCTACATCCTCTACTTACATATACGAAAGAAGAATAACCCTAGGATAAAAATATTATTACTGCGCTCGAACAATTCGCAATTATGTCCGTGTGTCCTCTTGGTACTAACTAATTAACACTCAACTTTCATTCTACGCATCAAATGGCAAATTTGAAGCGATAGAAAAGTCGGGCAAGAGAGAAATACAATGTATGAAAATTCAGCTAATAAAAAATTATGATGTGGAAGTTCGATTATAATACCTTGTCAACGTCAGTAATGACGTCAGTTATCACCGCGGCTAAGCTCTCCGCTGGCCCTTTGTCGTAGGATATCAGATCCGATGGTCTCAGTAAAGATTTGAAGGCGGTAGCTACCGAATGTATCATCAGCAACGATGACAAATCCGCGGCCTTGTTCTGCCCTGTCGCAAGCATCCTAAAAATGTTGATTGCAAGCATTTAATCTTTTTCTGATTTATAATTTGAGATAATCTTCTTTCTCATATCAAAACAAAAAAGATCTTCAAGAAAATTCTTAAGTGCTGTGTCGAGACATAATTTCTTTTTTATTTTTAAAGCAAATTTGGAAACCAATTTAGAAGAAAACTTATTTATTTTAGAAACACCTCTTCGTGTATGTGCGTGCGTAGTTACATACCTATACAACGACGTTTTGATGCATAAAAATTGGATATAATGATATTGCTGTGTTGATGGCAGTTGCCTATTGAAGGAGACGTCTAATCGCTCACACAATGCTTCAATCATGGACGATCTCAGACACAAAAGTATGTCCAACCAATCCAATCCCGTCACCAAACAATACTCCAGTAACGTACAGGCGTAGCTCAGTGACATCGATGTACCTGATCACGTAAATCGTTTTGATCATATTTCGCAATCCCTCAGAAATATCGTGCAACTGAGAGATACTAATAAATTAATTTAAATATAAAGAAAATTTGACATTCTACCTGTGGTGCCGTCCGGCAACAATTTATAGAGATACAGATTGCCATGAGTATCGCACGCGAGAAGTACACATCCCAACCACGAGAGATCCATATGGGTGATAGATACGGAGCTCTTGAAGTATTTGTTGCTAGGTTCGTCTGGACGCCAGCTTGTGTTCAAAGACGAGAATGCCACTTCCTTCAGACAGTCCAGACGATTTAAGCAATGCACCGACGAGTCCGCTAATGCTATTATTACGTAACTCGGAGGCGGTACAGTTGTTACTATGGATAGTTTCGTTGTCGCTATCGCCGTGACCGGTGACTGACAGCGATACTGCGATTGATATTGCCAAACCTGCCAAGAATAAAGTAGCCACAAATCTCTATTAAATATTAAATGCATTATTTAGACTACTATTTAAATACTATTTAAATACGAACGTATCTTACTTTCGAAGAATAAAAATGGTAGTTGACTGTGATCGAATACTTACAACCGTCTTGAAGGGTTCTAGAGTCTTTGGTTGAAACAATTTGTGAACCGGTTGCGACTTCTCCCGCAACTCCCACACCTCAACAAATCCGCCGCTTTCACTGTTTGCCGCGATGACCAGAGAATCGGCATCTTCTCTGACCACAAATTTTAAATGCGTCACGACTGTACCTGCAAAGAAAAGAAAGACTTGTAGCCATAAAGAAATGGACTGCCTACAATGTCACATGCCGTTCCACTAATTAATCTTACATGAATTGTCTTTGGGCGCTCCGTCCTGTAAAAAGAAGCTCGGTAAAGCTTGCGAGGTGATGGTGCACTTGTCGTCGTTCTTGCGCACCAGTACTCTAAAGCATCTTATGGGCAAGCAGATGCTACCGCTACTAACCGCGACAAGAAAGTGGCCGTCTAAAAATCACATCGCAAATTATTACGACCGTCTCATTACTGTATTTTCTGTATTCGCAAATCGCTATATACATGACAAAGAGTACTTTTTCCATAGCACAAGTCCACCGCGGTTATCCTGTGCCTCGTGTTGCCAAGACTCTCCGTCGAATAGCAAATCGGATTTTGAAGGTCCTTCGTGATCATAATCGCGCCGACCATACCCGTCGTCGACACTACCAGCACGCCTTCGGCGGCTCTTCCGCCAAATTGCCTCACGGAGGGTGCAAACAGCAGGTGATTAAATTTTTCGCTATAATGGATGCTGTCTTTCTTTTCTGTTACCAGCCCCGTCTACAGAATCATCGAAAGAAGACGTTAGAAGGAGAGATAAGAGTAGCATCTCTTTCAAGTTTTATATATCCGCGTGATATATGAATATCTCTCTAAAGAAAATTGCAATGCAAAATAATAACAATATCAATGGTCTTTAACACAACTGCCATTCTTGTAATACTAACTTTTTTTTATTGTCCAATATATCAATTTAAAATCAACCAAAAAACTCTTTATCGTCTAGTGTATCAATTTGTTAGTCTAGATACCTTTTTGCCATTATGGAACCATGCTGCGCCTAATATGTGCTCACCAGGGAAGTACGTGGAACCTATTAATACCCAATCATTTAAAATATGGTCCTTAAACATCCACAGCTGTACATTTCCAGCTGTATCTGCCATTACTAACTTATCACCAGGCAGATCCCACTCTAGTGCAGTAATATTGTGTTTATTTGAGAGTACTCTAGAGACACACAAGAGATATGGTTATCTTTACTTGATGGCTTTGTTAAAAAAATTTGATAAAATCATTATTGATAAAAGACATAATGTAATATCCTTGGAAGGATATTATAGAGATGATAATTTAAAAGATCTAATCGAAATGCTTACTTATGAGCATGCCACGGCATATTCAAATCTGCTACATAAACGTGACAACCTCGCGTCTTGCCGCTGTTGTCGTCCAATTCTGTCATTGTAGTAAAGGCCACTATATTCCGACTGGATAAGCAACATAACGATTGTCCGTTGTACAAACTAAGAAAGCAAATTGTTAGTTAACATCCAAACATTTTGCCAAATTTTACATATTGAAATATATGTTCCATTCATATCTCGGAATGCTACAAGAACGCTTTGTTTATATATTAAGGAAATGTACCATTCTTGTGTAGAGAAAAATTTGGAGGCACTCCTTCTGTTAACGGTATAAAGCAGATCCATCTTTCTTCGTTTTCTCTGCCCTTAATACACAAAAATACAATACTACGCTTTCTGAATTAATGAAAATGTTGCTAGATTGCTTTCCTCAATCCTCATGAATAATAACTCTTGGTGGACTCCTCTTTCTCAAAATACATTATTCCTTGCAAGATTCCTCTCGCAGGTGATCACAATCCCTCTTGAAAAAAATAAGATGCGAGATCCCTCCGGTTGGATATTACACAATTTTTTTACGTAGCGAATTTAGCGGATCCGTGCTCAACTCGGCACCATCGGCACTGACTGTTTACATATGGACAATGGGTTGTTACTTCAGTCCACTTCTCTACAGAGAGGATTTTCTTTTTAGCACTGTTAAATATTGGCAGCTGTATCATCAATCGAAAATTATAAATTAATCTCGTAAATTGCGTAAATAACGTAAATAATTGTGGAGGGCCAACAAGAACGACGTAGGGTGACAGACTCTAACCTAACCTGGAGACCTCATGCGGCGAAAGCGCGAAACAGAAACACCTGTTCTTTCTCGCAGACTTCCTGAACCAGTGCACATCGGTGCAATAAGTTAGAGTGAGACAAACTATACTTGTCTCACTCTAACTTATTGCACTAGTGTGCACCAGTGCCACCAGTTCACGAAGTTCTTCGAAAGAGAATTAACCTCTTCTCTTTGGAAAAGGGCAAGAAAAAGACAAATTCCGTGATTCCGTATATATGATCGAGGCTGACTCGTAAATTGTCATAAATAGTCTCGATATAAAGCGTAGATAAGGCACGAAAATCTCTCACGATACAATTTTAATTTTGAATCTCTGCAATGTTAGGCAACATCGCAAAAAACGGTCTCTTGCTACGTGGTAAGAGTGTACTGCTTAAAAGGTAATTGAAAGTTAAATGAAAACCTTTAATTAAAATCTTTGTACCTTTATTGTTGAAATATATTCCACATATATTGTCCGAAAAGCGACTCACGTTACGTCTTGAAGCAATTTTTAATCCAAAACTTGTATTACAAATTGAACAATGATGTTTAAAATCGACTATAAAACATTGAAGGAACTGAAAGTTATTAAATAATTTAATGCAGCAATTTGTTAAGGAGATTCATTTCTTGCAGATACAACGCACCACAGATAGCACATAGTATCAGAAGTAAATGGGATATGGTATCCTCTAAGGATCAAAGCACAGCATTGGAAGCCGAAGATGATGGTGCCGATCGGCCCATAAGATATTCCACGTCGAAAGCTGCTACCATGAGAATCGACGAGTATCGTGATCCGCAAGGGGACAAATATCCGTGGTATCAGGGAATATCTATTTCGCTGAGTCTAGCACTCTTCCTAGGTTATTTCTGTATCTTGAGAGAGGAAAACGATATCGATTTGATACTCGGTACCGATTTGGAAGAATCGCTGAGCAAAATGCAGAAGGAATTAGAAGCGAAAGAGAATGTTAAACTTAAATCAAAGTAGGATATCTATTTATCTGTAATGCTACCTCTGTTTTGTAAAATTGTTTCTGTTATGTAATACATTGTTTTATTATATAACGTTCATGCTTTCTGTAAGAATACGTTAGCAGATGCTTAATTCAAATCGCAGTAATATTTATACTAAATGTATACTGTACAGTGTTTGGAAGGAAATTTGTTAAGAAAAAAAATTGTAAATAAAAGATAAAAGTAATATTAAATATCTCTCATTGTTAATAAAAGATATATCTAGATATTTAATGTAATAGTTTTCATAACGGATACAATAAATGGCCCCATATAACGTTATTCAATATTGTGCACCACTCGATGGACGGATGGCAAACAATCGTGTCTGGGATGCACTTTTTCCATGTGAGCCTCCAAGGTGCGACAACCATAGTCATCGACAGAATTGTTAGTCCTTCCGTGCAGCAAGGCTGCAGTCTGATATCAACGATGCCTGAGGGAAATTATTTTATTTGCGATATTAGACACTACTTGCTATCGGGCAACGGAAAGTTGCTACATTCTTTCAAGAAACGATTCATGCTACTTACTACAAGTGCTGTAAGATCGTAACAGCCACTTCCAAAAGGTGTAAACGGGCATAACTTGCAGATAAAATTTCAATCTAGTCAGAAAACCGCCGAATGCGATTGATGCTAGTCTGAGCTGCAATCAAACTACAAGATAATGCCGCGATTACCTCGATCGAGTCTGAAGGTCGAGGTCAAAATATATGCTCTCCTACCAGCGTAAATACAGTGTAGTACACCCACGTCGTGGGCATCAGGAACAGAAGAATGGTGAATGACAGCGTCCCGACGAACAGCTGATCCGTTTGATACTGGCAGGAGTCCACTCTCTCGCGCAGGGGATTCTTCTTCTTCCCGAGGAATAGTCTAAAGAGAGCCGTAATCCCTCTCAGCTGAATATTGAAGAGCCTACGATCAATTAAGAGGTTTTAAATTATTTCAGATAAGAAATAACAGTTTTATTAAATTATTTGCGACGAGACGTGAAGATATATATTACACCTTGCTGCATAAACGTAGATGCAGTACGTATGAAAACTAACTAGAGCCAAGAGGTCCGCGACGATGGATATTTGAAACGTGATGCCCAGCCTTCCGAACAAGAGCAGTACTTCGAATGCGAGATCCAGAAGCGGCTTCGAGAATATTAAAAATGTCCACCAGAGCTGTATATGGTACAAAAAGAACTTTCCCATAGTATTGTTCAGAGCGTGGTTAAGCTTCAGGCCAGCTGGTACACCCATCAACCAATTAATCAGGTCCCTTAGAGTCTCCATGACTTTCTGTAAAATAGAAATTCCAATTGTTGAACTAATAGAAGTAGGCAGACGTGTATCATAGAGATTTATAATATTTAACTTAATATAATACAGAAAATTAAGCCTTCTATTTTCTTCTTTTTCTAGATTATCTTAGTTTCTAAATCAAACCTATTAAATTAAATCATTAAAATTAAAAGTATCAAATCAAACTTTTATTAGAATGTGGATTATTTTGTTCACGTACGTGGCGTATATATCTAAACTTGCCTCCGCATTGTTTAGCAGAAGCTGTGACGGCTGATCCACGATATAATATTGTAACAATTGCAATACAAAGATTCCTAATGCCATATCTATCACAATTGCCAGCGCATAGTTTCCTGTTTTCAGTTTAAAGTTCCCGTTCCGTACGACCGTCGCTAGCATCCACTTGACATTCTCCAGCCAGTCGTAGACGTGCAAGCCAAGGGAGGAGTACTTCAAGACTGGCAATAATCTCTCCGTCACCTTGGACAGTAACAAGACTGGATACAAGTAGAGGGACATATGATAGGTCAACAGAGTCTCCCAGATACGAGCGAATCTGGATTTAATCCTCAACTCATCCTTCTTGCTTTGTATCAGGCTGGCGAGTTCGTGAAAGTGATCACCCGAGGCTGTCTTGCTCTCGAACAATTCTGTTTCCTGCAACGCCTGCTGGTTATATAGAATGAGCATCGTGCGCATCGCTGACAGATCTACCTTCTTATTGTTAAGAACGACATTCAGCAGACGATACCCGTTGCTCCGCCAATCCTTGGACGGCTCCGTCACGATGTGCACCCAATTGTGCTTGCGTTCCGAAGGTTCCTCAATCGCGTCGTCCCCATTGGAATAATACCCGATGACGCCTAACGTGGACTTGGTTAACTCCACCGGGGCGACCCTGCGCAAGCTGATGATGTAGAACTTTTTCAGGTCGCCGCGGGTATCGTGTATCACCTTGCCGAGTATATAACCGGACCGTTCGGCGCACAGTGTTTGAGGAATAAATATCAACAAGTTGCTCGTCATTTTTACAGCCGAGGATTAATTACGTATCTGTTATCTCCTGTGTCTTCTACCTCTTATCACTTCCATTTTACAAGCGACGCAACGCTCCTTTATTGCTCGCTTTGAGGCACGTTTTCCACTTCTTCTTTCTATCGCGACAAGTGGAAATATTTTTCCACTCAAAATTCTTTATATTATGATCACACTCAGCGAAGTGAATCGACCACGTTTGATCGCAGCCACTCACAGCGACCGGAGCTTGTAGTTTTTCCACAGAAGTCAGAACTAACCAATGAGAAAGTTAGGTTAGAAATTGACCAATGCGGGTAATTGGGGTGCTAATTAGGAGCTAATTAGCGCGAGCGACCTAACCTGAACTTAATTTTCAGTGTAGCACGTAGCTGCGTGTGGCGTTGGGACGGTGGGGGGTGGGGGTGGGAGACCTTGGATTTGGATGTACGTTTTTTTGCAGTCTTTCGACGCTTTCGGCCACGTGTCTCAGTTTTGGTACAGTTTCGTTGAGTTTTGACCTCGACCTGACCTGCGTCGAGCAGACGTGATGAGACGTCAACAGACCAAAGTGGACACATTTGAGGAAGATTATGAGAAGTTTAAGAAATTCTACAATTTCCATTTTAACCCAAGGTGGGATGGCGTTGTAAAGAAGTGGCTGGCGCGTACGGCGTAAGTACTCCGCGTAGACGAAAGCAGCAGAAAAGGGAGAGACCGGCCGCCCGTGGTGAGCTACCAGTGCTAAGATTAATTTTTTGGGTGGCTTTCTACAAGGAAATTTTTAATAAACAATGAAATCATTTGTTTATTTTCAGAAGAGAACATTTTATTTCGATTTGTTATATACAGCAACTTGCGTGTGTGAGAATAACGGAATATTTCAACAAATTCAATTCGACCACGTGGCACGTAGCACGTGGCAATAACGAATTTATTTAATCCTGTTTAATCCCTACCAATCCCTACGACAAGGGGCGATCATAAGATAAAGGGTGTGTTCGGCGGAGTGTCTCTAATGAGCGATAAAGATAGAATGATGCAATAGCGATTACCGCCCCCTCTCCCCGAACGCGCCCTTTATCTTATCATCGCCTTTGTCGTAGGGATTAAATATAATTCGTTATTTCCACGTGCCGCATGGTCGAATTGATTTTGTGTTGAAATATTCCGTTATTCTTGACATACACAGGTCGCTAGGTATGTATAACAAATCGAAATAAAGTTTTCTCTCCTGAAAGTAAATAAGAGATTTCATCCAATTTCATCGCGTTGTTTATTAAAAATTGCCTCATTAGTGAAACACAAACAAGAGAATGTTCTAACAAATTCTAGCATAGAGATAAACAGAAATGAGTAGAATATTAAGTCATGCATATTATCCGTATATATGTATAAATGATATTAAATAATATTATGTAATAAATGTTTTCATAGCTCTCAAGAATATTCACCAAACTGATACGATGTCGCAAGAGAAAACTGAAATGTCTACACAAGGCGAACGAAAGAAAAAGAGAAAAAGACTGGACAATGACGCGTAAGATTTTTAAATTTTACCCTACCATAAATACGATTGTATTTTTAATTAAATTTTGGTACAGAACACACTTTAGTAGCAACTATATTAATCATAAAAGTATTAAAAAAAATTTTTTCATATAGATACTAAAAGATTTATTAATGAAATATTAGATCATTAATCAATTGATATGAATAGTGACGTGTAAAGATATAGTTGTCGGAGTTGAGATTTAATTAAAACAATTTTTGTAGTAACGGCGCTACGGACGCTACTACCAGTACGGATATTTCAAAGGAGGATTTGAATGAGAATAATTTATCTAAAAGGAAGTTGAAGAAAAAGAAACTTACCGAGGCAGAAATCGCAAAGAAGAGAGAAAAAGAAGATCGTGCCATGCAAATGGCACACCGCTATCTAAATAAGGTAGGTTGTGAATTGTTAGAAATCGTTCGTTAATATCCTTATTATTTAAAGAGTCAATTCTCTCTCTTGGACAAGGGATGTGCGCGTTCTTTTCTGTTTGCATAAACATGTAAATATTTTGGCGATCTACTCACCTTTCCTAAATTTTCGATATAATTGTTACAGTGGAAATATAGCAGAAACGATTGGAAATTCGAGAAGCTCAAACAGATCTGGTTGATAGATAATTTACTGAGCACGCATTGCATCAGTAACGAAATTTTTCCTGTCGTTCTGGAGTACTTCGAAGAATGCAAAGGCATGGCGCGCGAAACGTTAGTGCAAAAGGCAATGGCAGTTATAAAAAAAGCTGAGAAAGAGATGGACGAGGAGGACAAAAGAGAGGCTATGAAGACAATTGCTTATAAAAGAGCGCGACAAGTTTTGCAGACTTTACATAGCAAAGAGTAGCATTTTAACTTCGAAAAATTTTATGGGAAAATGTTGCGAAAAGAGCAGCATTTAATATGTCGGATCCGAGAGATAAGTGAGAAATCTCAGCAGCTTGTGCGAGAAAGTTTCATACATTTCTTGTAACGATATTTTTAGTTCAATTGTACCATGACTGCGGTGATTAATTAGACAGTTCACATACATTTATGTGTAACATTAAAAATCGATCATTTTATCTCATTTCAACTCATCATAAATAAAAATTCATATTTTTAAAAAGTACTATCTATGGTATTTTATTCATAAAAACCTTTTATTGAATCTGTAAGGCGAGAGAAATCTAAACCTGTTTTTTGCACAATACCATCTACATATGTATATATTTATATCAGGATACATTTACTTAGTTGCTAAGACAAATTTACTATAAACATAATCGTGCGGATTTTGAAGCATCATGTAAAAATTCTCTATACACGGATTAACAAGAACTGCGACCATTAGAGGTAATTTACATAATAATTTTTGGCAATGCTACTCTGCATACTTGTTAACAAATTGTCTGAGCTTGTCGGTATCTTGAAGACCGACTATTCTTTCTAGAACCTTTCCATCTTTCATAGCGATGAGTACGGGCACAGATCCAACCTGAAAATTAATACATGATAAGACACGCAGTCTGAACGAAGTTAATCGTGAAATAAAAGACAGTCGCGCACAATCGTTTAATTATATCGTTTAATTATAATCCTGAATTTTCGTTTAGAAAAGATCAACATCGAATTGGTTATAAAATTAGGTGCGCCATCAACTCATGACTTCATAATCAATACCTAATTATACTAAAACTGCAAAAAAATACTTGCTTGATAGTCAAGGGCAAGGTCTGTGTTCTCGTCGATATCAACTTTAGCTAACAGTACCTTCCCTTGTTTCTCGGCAACAACCGTCTCTATTCTCGGAGTCAGCATGCGACATGGGTTACACCATCTGGAATAATTGCACAAATTCTAAATTAAATGTTACAGATTTGATTATAAAATCCTACTGTTATCTAGATAGACTAGGGAAGATGCAATCTTGATTCTTGCACAATGTTCACTGTAGTTTCTTTGCTTTATTTAGTAATACTTGTGTAAAAAAAGAACATTTAACGATAACAATTGAGAGAAAGGGGAATAGTTAATATAAAAATCAGCCTGAAGGTTGCAACCAAATCTAATTGCTGTTCTATATAACACTTACGTGGCAAAGAAGTCCACGATAACGGGCACTTTGGAGTTCATTACACGTTCGTTGAAATCCTTGTGATCCTGAACCTTGAAGGTGGCGGATACCACTTGCTGCTGCGCAGGTACGGTGGTATACAACCTATTGCCCAAAAGGGCTCCGCCAGTGCGAATAGTCTGAGCTCCCAAACGCTGCATCTTTTAGCTTCTTAGTGGTCTGCTGTTAAACAAAATATGCAAAACTACTAAGTTATACGTTAAAATAGAATCGCCTTCCTCTCTTTTTTCTCCTAAGTTCTTTTAACTTTCTCTATATCTTTCTTTTCTAGAATCTCTGCGTTAGTATTTTGCAAATTACATTTACATTTACAGATTTCATCTTTTGGAAAATTTCAAGGCTTAGTTTAGCAGGCCAAAATGTTTACGAATTCCGAACAACGCGCGAAAGTGTACTGCAGTTTGACATTCTGACATCAACTGTCAATAATTATTTGGTAATAGCAATTATTTTTAAAAAAGTCATTAAGAGGTTTGTGCCGAAAATAGTCCTCGTCAACATTGGAAGTGTCGTTCGTTACTCCTTTATCGCAAAGAAAATTTTTTCGATATTGATCGACGATTTTTTTTATTTGCCACCCCGTGTATCTCGTTGACGAAAGACGGTGCGTAATTGCGTCGAACTTCTGTTTTTCACGTACTCATGCACGGCGTGCGCCTATATATTCTCACATTGATATGTTAATTTGCAGATATATCGTCCGCGTCTTTTACAACTTTTCTCTTTTATTGCCAGATCTGCAGATTGAAAAATTACAAAAATTCGCGACACTCACCGACAATCAGCTGATAACCTATCACTTAACACGCGTGCGCAGTACTGCGCATGAACAGTGCAATTAGTGCAAGAGGTTCAACTGCAAGGAACAAGTGTGCAAGAAGCACCACATAGTACAGGAAGTGTAACACAAATAATGCAATTGTGATGTAATTATTAGAAAAAGCTATTCGAAACCGCAATACTCTCAAAGACTGAATAGAAGTGATAGATAACTGCACTTCGATCAAATCAGAGAGACAAGTAGGATTAAAAATTAAAATAAATTTTAAGCTTTTGACCTCACAAATATAGGATAGAGACTTATAGGTTATATTTTGAGAGTGGACTTTAATCCGCTTAAAATAAGAAAAAAACGTATAATTAATATGATTGAACAGATTTATTTGTTTGACTCGTTAACATGTTATTGTACTGGCCATCGGTTAGTAACTGCAGCGTGCAATTAATTTTTAATTGAAAAATACACTTTGTGCAGATTGTTCAATTATATATATTCTATTCTAATTATTTAAACAGTTATGTAGAGAGTTATTATAGTTATTTAAAGAGGATTAAATAAAAAGAATTATTAAGATTATTAAGGCTTTGTTGGTAAACTCAATGTTAGGAGTGCCAACAAAGAAAGATCTATTCCAAGAGTCCTGCAAACCTATTTAATTTAAACGAGGGAGTCCGATAAGAGAAATCTTTCTAACTTCTTTTAAGGATTAATTAATGCATTTTGACATACCAAGATATCCGAGGAATCTGCAAAACCAAACGAATTGTTGTATATACGTATATTCCGTTGACTCTGTGGAAACCATAGGAGTGATTTATCAGTTTGATTGTAACACAAGTAGTTTAATGCTACACACCAAACATGAATTTATTAAGAATAAGTTTTATAAGCTTTGTTATGTCTGCTCTAATCTTAGGTAAGAAATAATTAATTTAATTATTCATTAGTTTTTAGTTTTTACCATACATTCTTTATATAAATGGAATGTAATGACCATTAACTATATTAGCAATTGCTAGATATCTGAATACATTAATCTCTGAAGAAAATAAATTGTAAAGTTTACATAAACATTTTATTCAACTTTAAACCACTTGAGATTAACACAAAGTGTGTTATCTGTAATTTTTAGTTAGTATTACAAACAGCGAAGAGGTTACAGAAGAACTTGAAACGCAAACTGCAACACAAACAGTATCTGAGGATGCCTTCAATGAAGAAGAAAGTGAGCAGGTTCATACAGATGAAAAGAATGAGTCTGCAAATATAAATGCCGTTGCAGTAAATGTCACTGATACTGTCTCAACCAATACTACTAAAGTTAATTGCTCGTCGGAGAAGATCTACGGGCCTGTTGAGGTTCTACAAATTTATAAAATAGCATAATATATTGAACAAGATAATAGCTTTTCTTATTTCTATATATCTGTTATTGTTATAGATTGTCAATGCGACAAGACTTATGGAGCTATTAATCTTGGAGCCTGGTCCCTCAAATCGTTCCAGAAATGATAAAGACGGTAAACAGTTACCAGGAGCATGCGTTCTAGTGTTATTTTATGCCAGATGGTGTGTATTCAGCAGCCAAGCTGCGCCACATTTTAACGCCATACCTCGATCGTTTCCCCATGTTAAAGCCGTAGCCATCGATGCTATAAAACACCAAAGGTAAGTGTACAAAGTTAGAAGATATAGAAAGATAATTCATCAATTTCCCTTTTTCTTTTCCTGGTATTCGAAATTGGTAATATAATTCTAAGAAAATACATCGCTTTTAGCTTCAATGCTCAATACGGAATAGTTGGGGTGCCGACACTGATGCTGGTCCACAACGGCAAGCCTGTCGCCAAATTCAACGACACGATCTACACCCTGGAGTCGTTTGCCAAGTTTGTGTCTCATCTGACAAATCTGCAGCCGAACGGTTCGCTCTATGTTACGTCGGCGGATTTCACGGGGCCGGTTTCGAGCACGCCTTCCAACGAGATGGACTATTGCCTGGTGCTGTCGTGGGTCTTCATTGTTGCTTGCGTGCTGTACTTCACATCACGTAGCAGATGGTGGCAACAATTCGTTGAGCTCATTCAGAATACCTGGCTCGAGAGTAATGCAGAGCACGAGCATACTGATTAAAAAAAGGCAGACTAATTGCTGAATTATTTATTCATCGAGATTTTATATACTTGTAAATAGAAAGAAGGAAAATAAATATATAAATACCGGTAAGGGAAATTCAAAGAATTTGTTTAAAGTTACTTTAATTATTACTGTCAGATTTACTGCTTGCTTTATTTATTACTAAAAAGTTACTTTAACTGCAAGTTCAATAATTACTCGAAATCAAAATCAGTGCTCATGATAAATGAAAAATATCAAAATTGAGGAGTTTCATATATTCTAATTTTCTTCTTTTATTTAAACTTACGTTTGTGGATTAAAACGTAAGTTTATTTAATGTTAATAAAACTGCACGGTCACCGTATAGATCGGTCTATATTTAAAATTATTAATTGGTTTTCATAAATTGTGCTCGACTTTATTGCCCAATTTGCCTTATTTTTTTAGATTATACATCAGTTTTATTATAATTTCTTTATATAATTGTTTTGTTAAAAAACATTAAATGCCGATTGTGTCAACGTTCAGAGGGCGCGACGAACGCCAACTTAAAAAGTTGTAAATGTTGTAATGGCCGACTTCGAGATTCACTTATTAAATTCCCAACTTCACGATTGTTGTGTGCGGCATTTGTTTGCGCTGAAGTTCGTCTCCAATGGATTTGTTGTCGCGGTGACCAGGTTGACCGCTGCGCGGGGAGGAGGACGGCTCGACTCGACACGTACGGAATTTTGCCGGATATTCGGCAAACGAGAATGAGAGATTTCCGCAGATACGTTCCCGCAAATACTTCTGTCCGACGTCCCGCGCTAGGTTAAATCGCACCTGACCGGAGACTGTGGAATCGTAGACCGCGGGCGCGCGGCGATATCAATCGTCCGATCCTGGAGAGCCCGACGGTTCAATTATGGGCTCGCTCAATCTCATCTGCCCTATGTGCTGCGGCGAGACCTTCAATAATCCTCAGTCCCTCAAGTACCACTTGCTAAGCTTGACAGACAATCTTTATTGTCCCGGCTGTTCGCAGCGTTCCGACTCTGTGACAGCGCTCATTCAACACCTGGACATGTGCGAGCACGATCTCAGGTACAAGATGAAGCCTGAGAGTCTGACGGACAAGCTCAGGAAGGGCGGAAAGGAGCCTGAGATCAAAATGGATCTGCTAATGGTACAGGAAAAGGGAATATCTATAAATAACTTTGTTGCGATTTACATAAGGCGTTCGATTACAAGCTTCTCAAACATTTATTTTCTGTTATTTTAAATATTGCTCGAGATAAAAAATATTTGACAATTTTGAAAAATATAAATTGTCACACGAATCTTAAATGATTCTCTTGGAAGTCTTGGAAATTTTGAAATAACAAAACCTTCCACAAATGTATGAGTTTGAATTGAATTATACAGAAAATTTTGATTTTAATTTAATGCACGATAAAGTTACAAAAAGAATAAGAGCATAATTTGCTGCTGGGGCAAATTGTTTTGTCTACTTGCAACAAAAGCTGCTTTCACTTTTAAATTTTCAATGACTTGAAGCTCTATGTATATGTATATGGAATAGTTTCAAATTGTTTTCCCACCAGAGATACTGATAATTGTAACTGTGGATTTTAGGATGTCAAGGCGCAGCAGATCAATCGGGGCTTCCTCGCGACCATGGGCGCTAACGGAGTTGTCATAATGGGCGATACGCAGACGATACAATTGGATGAGAATGGTTTGTAGAATTGCTGTTTTTCTTGCCTAGGATTTCTGTGTGTTTGACTGTCGTTTCTAACGAAAAACATCAGGAGAGATTAAAGTCGTAGAAAAGATGGACACAGAAGAAACGCAACCAGATGAAAATTCTCTGGATTTCAAGATGTCCGAAGGGCTCGCCGGCGACGGTGGCGGAGCGCAGAGAAGATTGCAGCAGTCGCAAGGATTAGTGGCTATCCCCATATCGAATGCGGACCGCAAGACGACATTGATGGAGAAGAACGTGATCGCCGTGTTACCGGACAGTTCCGAGCTCCTGGACGGTGAGGCCGCTGCCCTGATCGATGTGGATCGTATAAACGAGGCAGGGGAGATCGACGAGGCTGGTCTTCTGCGTGTCAAGCGAGAGCTGTGCGAGGTATATCGAAAATCGGATTATATTTATACCTTATATGTATTTGGCGAATATTATCACGAAATAATTATTTTAAATTGATGGTGATTTGATTTTTTGCAACAATTACAATTTTGTTTTTTTGCTTCTGTTGCTACAGCTTGATTCTGACGCTGTATACAGTTGCACCAGTTGCGAAATGAGCTTCAACTCCGTCCTAGAGCATATAAAGCAGTTCCACGATGGCCAGGAGGTTTTGCTAGAGATGGCGGAACAGTTGAACGACCTGGCGACGACGAGTCCGGTGTCCGTGTTGTCCGAAGGCACGGAAAATGTGACGAACACACGGCAACGGCAGACGATGAACACGTTGCGCACGGAGGAATGTGTGGATAGCGAGGGTAGGCTCTACACCAGAAAAGTCGTGCAAATTGAGAAATTCTGGGACCGTACTCCGATTCAGGTCACAACGTCGCAATCAGCAAAGGCCCCGATGATCGAGAAGTTCTTTTCGAATGTGGAGGGTGTTAAGGTGTGATTTAAGGCGCGCTTCTCGGCGGAAGAAAAATCTCGCGCGATACGTATCTTGTCACGTAAGAATTAATGTCTCCCTAACGCATATAATATCGCAGGTACGAGAGAAACGCCTGGCGACCGCGTCGATGCGAATGTACAAATGCAATCAGTGCCTGCAGCAGTTCTCCAAGTTGGGAAACTTTCGCGTGCACGCCTGTCTCCGTGGCAATAATCGTTGCGAGCAATGCGACCAGAGCTTCGCGACCCCTAGAGCCTTGCAGCTCCACGCGAAGGTGCACGATGGCGAAGCCGATACGAGCCAGAAGACGTTCGTCTGCACTACATGCGGCACCGAATTTTGCTCCCACAAAAGCTTACGGCTGCACTCGAGGATGCACGCGCCAGTGAGAGCAAGACATGTCGATGCACCCGAGGGCACTCCTAACGCAACCTTTACTTGCCCCGAATGCGGTAATAAATCTATTTCTCGTTTCACCTCTCGAACTAGATATTGACTTGATTCATATTATAAGAATGGCGACGTATCGTTAAATTTATTACTGAGCCCATAATTAAATGTATAAAAAAATATGTAGGGCAAGTCATGAGAAATCCGAACACTTGAATTATCTCTGCTGTTATAATGGTAATTATTTATAGGTAGATGTGCGGGAAAACATGAGAATGTATTTAATAATCTCTTAAATCACATAGAAATTTTTATTTTGAAGCAACGATATGAGAAATTGATAACGCGCTCTTGTTACGACATAATTAAACTACATTGTTTTCTTAACATGTTAATTAATGCTCTGCAGGCAAAACGCTATCCGAATCGTACAAAGACGCGCACATGACGCTGCATACGGGCGACTCGGTGACGTGCACTGTGTGCAACCGGAAGTTCGATTCCGCTGACAGCCTAGCGATGCACGCGGCGGTGCACGTTGAACTGGCACCTCCGCAGTCGCCTATTTCGACGTCATCCATCGTGGAGGCAACGACGACACGGGCGACGACGCCAACGGTAACGTCGGCTTCGACGATCGCCGTGACATCAACAACAACGGTAACGACGGCGACAACGACTGTGACAACGATGGAACCAGCGGACAGCCAGAAACCCTATCAGTGCCAGCATTGCGGACGCAGGTTTACTAGACCGCACGAGAAAGTCAAGCATGAGCGAATTCACACCGGAGAGAAGCCGCATGCCTGTGAGGTAAGCGAACATTTGTGTAAAGTGATCACAAACGCGCAGCTGGAAATCTTTTTATCATTAGAACTACTAACGATTAACTTCTACTATATATCTTTGAAAAAAATGATAAAGGAAAAAATAAATCAATTTAATTGTTTGCATATTGCAACAAGAGTCACGGGAAATCTCAGAAGATGTAGCATTATAAATTTGAGTAATTAAAAAAGAAATTATAAACCAGTCGTTTAACTGCTTTGGTAGTTCTAACGTTAATGCGTTGTATCTTATTTTTTTGCTTCGCAGCTCTTGGTAGGCCAAAGCTTTCAATGTGAAAGTGTTGCGGTCTTATATAGATCCTAACTTCCTCGTTTGCTTTATTACAATTTTGATCTTGTTTTTCGACAGGTTTGCGGCAAGACCTTTCGTGTGTCCTACTGCTTGACCCTTCACATGCGCACGCACACGGGCGTACGGCCCTACGCCTGTCAGCATTGTGGCAAACGCTTCAAGGCGTCTTCCGTCTACAACCATCACTTGCTGACGCACGGCGAGGAGCGCGCCTACACGTGCCCGTACTGCCCGAAGACGTTCAAGACGCGGGTGCAGCTGGCCGGTCACAAGAACAGCCACACGAAGCCGTTCCGGTGCACCGAGTGCTCGCGGCCGTTTGCGTCGCTCTACGCTGTTCGCGCGCACATCCAGACCCACAAGAAGGACAATAATCTCAAATTCAGCTGCTACGTGTGCGGCGCGTCGTACGGCCGGGCGTTCGCTCTCAAAGATCACCTGAAACAGCACGGCCAGGACGTGCTGGCTCTACCGGAGCCAGCGCGGGAGGAAGAGGTACACGAGAACTTCCTCCTTGCCGAGGAGGAAGGTGAAGAAGACGAGTTCGTGGTCCCGCCGCCTCCACCACCACCGCCGCCGCCGCCGCTTCCCGTCATCGCGTGCTCCTCCGGCGTGGACGACACCGACTGAGATCTATTGTTGCAATTCGATTCTAGTCGTAGAATCGTAGCACGTCAAGCTTGCCGTAAGCTTGTCGTAAGCCTACGTATGAGATCGTTCGTGAATTTCCATTCACGATTGGATACGGACGGTCACCTTGTTGAAACCTTTGCGCGAATACACGAAGGTTTCTGTATGCTTGCGCGTGTTACAAGTTCCGCGAGTTGTTGCGTGAAGCGAATAGAGCGGATTTTTTTACCAAAACCAATCTTCATCGATTGGGACCTAGTTGTACGTAAGCGTTGTTGACTAATTAACAAAGTTTATCTGTTCCCGTATTTCCCGTATCGTGTTCGCCGATTTTCCATCACGAATTCGTGAGCCTGATTTGGAATTGAAGGATTCACCGCCAGCAGCAACTAACCCGCGAATACAAATGTTGCATTACCTTGATCGATTCAAACTGGACATAATTACGCAAGGAAGAATTGGTCGGGTGCTTAATTGGTCTTCTAGAAAAAAAGAAGCAAGATTTGAATATAATATTGATCGTGATAAATTCTTTTGATAGGATAATGGACAGCGGTGCATTATAGAAATAGTAAATGTATTGACCAATTATTATTGATTATTATTAATTATTATTGAATTACACGCACAAGTTTTCACAAGTAACAAAAATATAATATATTTTATAATATTTATAATAATAATTATGTAAAAATTAGCATATTTACATTGCGTACTTATGTCCGACCGGAGTTGTCGAAATTTACGAGGCGAACGAAGCTCACGAATCGCTCATCGATGGAACTCGTTGCAATTAGTTGAATTTGAATATAGCTAAGTTTTTAGATACGCGCTTTTAATTTATTTGAAATTTCTTGGTAACGAGAAATGAACTTTCGTACGTGACATATACATATCACAGCAGACAAACTCGTTCTAGTTTCAATTCCACTGTTATTTAATTTATTACGTACACAATGGTAAAATTATGAATCATTGTGTACAATCGCATAATTAGTTGTATTCATTAAGGTTATTCGAAAGAGATTAAATTCTATACGCGCACAACTGGAATTTTGTTTGGACGAAGATTGATCTGGGAGTTATTTTTAATTAAATACGTTTTACTTAATGTTCTAACATTAATTATTAAAACTAAATAATTGTTTTGTTTTAATAATTAAATTTTTTATTAGCACACTTGTTGTTACATGCTGTTGTTGGTTGGAAAGTATTTTATGACAAATTAAATTTTTATCCAAAAAATTCGTTGAGTTATTTCCATCTTTTTACCATTAGATTGTCTCTCTCTCTCTCTCTCTCCATATCTAGGAAATAGCTTTCTTTTTTCCCTTTTTCGTTTCGTAAACATTAAAAATTGGAAAGAGTATGCGATACATAAGTATAATTATAAAATAAAAATCACACAAGTTACTAGATTGGAATTTACCTCTTTTTTATTTGTCTAATTTATAGGAATAATCTCTTGCATATATACGCATATCGATATATATAATTTTAACTTTATAATGTTACTCCATTTTTTATTGTAAAAATTAGGTGTCGAGAATAAAAGAAGAATCAGTGAAATAAATGACAATAATAATATTAATAATATTAAACAATGTTTATCAAGATATATAATAATTAGTAAGCAAGAGACGTTGCGGAATAGGTGAGGAAAAATGTTTATTTATATAAGATGTAATTTTAAATAAAAAATAACGCAGCAATGGATTCTTTAGGGGAAACAACGTGATTGTCGGTAACGCATCTTTCAGCTGTTGTTTTCAACTTGACAATGACAATCTGTCAATCTGGAGCTTCGGGTTTCCACCACGTGAGGTCTTCAAGATCAATTTGAGGAGTTATTAACTGGAGTTAACCTGTCATTCTTGCCGGTCTTCAAATAATTTCTCGTAGTATTGTGATCTTGAGGGTCGAAAAATTACAAAAAGAAGGAATAACTTTATATATAAACGTTAATTGATTTCAATGTGCAACAATTTAGAATACCGTTAATGACAGAATTCGCTACTGTGTGCGTAATATGTAATATAACCTCAAAATATCTGTAAACAGTATAAATTATTATCTGAAATTTGCAAAAGCATGGCTGGTTTTAATAATTAATATTATCACGATACATACATCATACACACAAACATTTATATATTACGTGAAAACATTTTTTATGCAATTGCCTTGTTTGTTTCGTCAAAACAAAACACTATATAAATACCATAAGGTTTCAAAAATGTCTAGCTTAAAATGTTTAATTTGAAAAGCCTGTTATTTATTCTGCTGTAAATAATTTGTATTATGTTTGATATTAATTGCATTTTGTTTACTTGCAGTACCATTGTACATTAATCAATCTGGAAGTGATCAATCTTGTTAATAGTGATATTTATGGATAATTAGTCTACGACAGATTGTATATAAATATATAAGTAAAAAATGGTGAGTATCTATAATATGTATTACATTTTATTGTATATTTTACTAGATCTTTTACCTTGTTAATAAACACACTTTGTTTTCTCTTAGGCCCGAAATGCAGAGAAGGCTATGTAAGTATGATTTTTAACACACTATCTGTTTCATAAACTTATTATATATTTGCTCTGTGAGAAATACTAATCTAACTATTAATATGTTTGATCAATATTGTTGATGTCAGTAATTAATGCACATAATATTAATCATGTTCTTAGGACAACGCTTGCACGTTGGAGAGCTGCGCAAAACAATGAGGGAACAAGGAAAGAACAAGAGCGGAGGCCGTACTTGGCTTCAGAGTGTAGAGACTTGCGTAAGGCGGAGAAATGGCGAATGCAAATAATTAGGGAAATTGCGAAGAAGGTCGCTCAAATTCAAAATGCCGGGCTTGGCGAGTTCCGCATTCGTGATCTAAATGACGAGATTAATAAGCTACTTAGAGAGAAGCGACATTGGGAGGCGCAAATAAAGGAGCTTGGTGGACCTGATTATTCCAGAGTCGGGCCCCGCATGTTAGATCATGAAGGACGTGAGGTAAAGCTGTGGATAATATTTTTTTGCAATATCTATAGAGTGTCGGAGAGATTTATCGAGGTTACAAATTGAACATTTGATTGAATTACAGGTTCCCGGTAATCGAGGTTACAAATATTTCGGCGCGGCTAAGGAACTACCAGGTGTTAGAGAATTATTTGAGCAGGAACCACCACCGCCTCCTCGAAAAACTCGCGCGGAATTGATGAAGGACATCGACGCGGACTATTACGGTTACATGGACGACGATGACGGTATTCTGATACCACTGGAGCAGAAAGCTGAGCAGGAAGCGAGAGAAAAGTGCATTAAGGAATGGATATCTCGTGAGAATGATCCGGAGGTCGAGGTTGAGACAACGTCACAAAAATTGATTCCTTCGCAACAAGACATTCAAGAGGCCTTACTGGTTAGAAAGAAGAAAGAGCTGCTGGAAAAGTACGGGCTCGACTGAAGTCTTAGAAGTCTTGGTGTTGTGTTTGAAATATGGACTGAAATATCGATATTGCGATATTAACTATTGATAAATTTATTGTTTAATCATATATTAGAATACATTTTTATAAAACGCGATGAATATAATAATTATTATTAATTTATAAGCACGTAATAACATTGATTAAGATAATTAGTTTGTGCAGTAGACATTCAAACTTGAATGCTTATCAAGAGAAACGGGTGCCGTAGATGAAAATATAGATAAAAATCCAAGGATAGTCTGTTTATAATCTTTGCGATATCCGCTACTTTTCTCATCATTTTGTCGTCTTCTGCAACGGAGAATAGGCAAAATGCTTATTCTGTAATAAAATAGAATAACGGAGTAGACACGGTGTACATTATCGTTATTCTGTAAGAAAATCTAGATATCGCTTGTTCTCTCTCGTTTTCGCAAATGCATCGTGCATCGTATTCTTCAATTTGACCTTGGCTCTCTTATCCTCTCGATACGGCAAGCATCTCCATTAACGAATAATTCCTATATATCTAACCCTGCAACATGGTCATAAAACTCTAGAGTAGATTAAAGAAACAAGAAAAATAGAGTTTACTTCTCATATCACACGTGAGTTTATGAAAATTACCGTTAATCGTTCTCGGAACAATTTCGGGTCGAAAACGTTAAATAAAAAAAAAGGTGACTGGTAACATATTAACGACATAACAGTATCCAACAAATTCGTTACAGCCCATTTTTGTCCGAATCGTAACTTCCACAATAATTGATCTCTAAATGTTAAATACAAGAAACGCAAAATAGCTTTTCTTAAAAAAAAACTTACTTTTCGTGAAAATTTATCCTTTCAAGAAGATTGAAGATTATATGATCTGTGTGATGAAAATGTAAAATAGGTCTGAACGCTTCCTACTTACATATCCAGCGGCTTATCACGCAAAGTGAAAAACGTGTGGTAAGATTAACTTTATCATAATTACGTTACAGTTGAAAGAGTAAAAGACCTAAAAGTTAAAAAACTACTCGCTAATTTAACGTATGTCACTCGGGTGCTGACTCGAATTCTTAGAATTCCCTAATTCCAATTCGTGTTATAGAAAAAAAAACGAATGATATAATCTTCAAATTGAGAGATCGATATATCGCTACCTCGTAAATTGATTTAAATATTTAAACGCTTCTCACCTCTTTAGCATCGTGCCGTTTATAAACAGACTGTACATTATATCGCTAGGACTCAGAAGTACTCTCTAACAATATCAGCTAATGATGCACGAGACAAATCGTGCTATGTGTACTTATATATATTTATATGTGATATTCACATGTCACTCACACATGTCACACACATACGCACACACACACATACATTTAACGCTAAATGGGGCTGTTTTAACCCATTCTACACTCATATAGCTGTAGTATACTTCAAACATCTGCTGAGGAAATTTTCCCATTTAGCCCGTTTTCTTTATGCTATAGAAAATATATGGGAAATTTTTTCAGAAAAATAATGATACTGCCAAAAATATTCACGTCCACTTATACAGGTTGAAAGAGGATCCAAAACTTTGGGGGTATAGTACTCGTGAAGGAGTCAAAAATGCTTAATCGGTATAGGTCGAAAAAATAACTTAAATGGTTACGAAATAATAATCTGCTCGATTTCTGCTAGCAATCGCTATCAGATCATATCAACACTCTACTAACAGAACACTTTACGCAGACACAATTAACGCAAATACTCTGCCTAAGTCGCTGGCAAATTGCTAACATTTTGCTTTCTGAGTTAATAACAAATATTATGTGACATTAATTTTATTATTTTTATATAGAATAAATAAAAAGGATCAATTTATGTAAAAAGAGAGTGGTTCCGTATAAAAATACAAGCGAGTTGTCTGTACTACCAAAAAGAAAACAAAAAGAAGTTGTTTCTATCTATGTTATAATTAATTTTTCTACATATAATAATCATTTTTTTATTTTCCTTAACGAGTATCATATCTCAAGTTTTGGGACTCTTTTTTTTTAATACCCTGTATAAATTATTTCTGATCATATAACGAGTTGTAAATATCATCCATCTCGAAATTTTCTCTTTACACCTTACAGTTTTGATGTTCAAAATTAAATTTATCTGCAAACAGGCAATTGAACTTTAATAAAAATATACATATCTCTTCTTTTGAAGTGCTCCATAACATACCCAATAATCATCGAAATCGAAGATGGAGACATGTTTTGCACATTTCCTCATAAGAAAAAATGTACTAGTTTAAATTAATAATTAATTAAATTAAAGGATCTACAAATAAAATATAACTCATTATTAGAGTCTAAAACACTGCTACGTTTAGGATGTTCTAAAGTCTCATTCTTAGGATGCTTTAAATTCTCGGTTGCAACGCACATCTAGCGCATATATTGTACGTAAAAAGAGAGCACGCATTGTACGATAAAAACAATTCTTCGTGTCCTAAAGGAGATTTCTGAGTCCCTGCAATTATATATTTTATTCTCCTAAATGACAAAATAGTTCGAGCATGGATCAATATGTAATCATGATGAAAATTTACTACTAGAGGCTTGAAAAAGTCAAGCGTTAAATGATTCACAGCATCTGTTTGTCCATTGACCATTAATCAGTCGCGCTGGCATTGTCCGCTGATCTAGGGGTCCCCTAACGATCCTTTGGTTTAAGGCTACTTTCCACGTTACACTATGCACTTCTATATTTTTATGACAGTATCAAACCGCATAAATCACTAATCACACTTGTCAGATAATCGAGAAAGCTTGTAGTACAATTTCCAAGATATAAAGAGCTAATAAAAATAAGATTAGAGTACATACGAAATTAATGATGCTTTAATAAATCAAACTCTATATTCGCGCATTGATTACATCATTTGAATAATTATGAATATAAAATGCGCGAAAAATTATATTCAGGTTATAAACGAATGAAAATGAATGTTCTTTCGTGAATAAAGCAGCTAATCTTTCGTTTAAATAAAGTACATTTTACTGAAATATATTTTCAATATAATATCTAATTGTAAGATAATTATTAAAGATTATAAAGATATAAAAAGGACAAAGCTCAATCGTTTGCTGAAGGAAGTGCGTTTTTAGTCGAAAAATCTGGAAAAAAAAAAGAAAATAATAAAATTTCTATGCATAGTTTTTAAATATTTTGTACATCTTTATATTAAATCAATATCTCTCCCGTAATCTAACTTGGGCATAAAATCGCGTCTTTAATCTTTATCCTCTACTTCTGCGTGTTCCCTAATATATAGCTATTGACGGTGGAACCCCTTGTTCAAAAATTCTAATATTAATGCATAGATTATGCCACATCCCTAGCATACTCGTGATCGTGTATGTTTCTATTTCATTTATAATATATCGACTCTACAATCACATTTGCATTTACGAAGTGCGTTTTGCGAGTCATTGTGCGTCATTGAATTGTCAAACTGTTGGTCTCGTGTTCCATCTCGTTCCGAGAGGTCTCGTTGAACCGTCCCCGCGGTCATGTCGCGGCGACAATTGCCGGCCCCACGCAATTGTTATCAATCCATTCTCGAACCATCTCAAGACACCAATGCCCGTGTCCTAAATCTTATCTTACTATTACGATTTGCTGCTAATCCATCCAAATTCTCTTTTTCCAAGCATACCTGAAGGGAACGTTAGATACCAGCCAAACTGAGCGAGTGAACAGTAAAAAAAAACATTGCATATATGTAAATAAGTGGATATACATATTGTTTATAAGCGTCTCAACGAGTACAAATTTTGCTAATTAAGTAAGGTCAGTATATTAAAGCGTCTCAATGGCCGTGAGGCCATTTAGCTTAATATTATTGCTAGCAACGTTAATTTATTAAGAATTTAGTAGTAATAAATTATTTCTTTAAAGAATACATGAAATTAAGCTTAAGTTATTAACTAACATTGGACTCTTAACTCATTATTGATATTTTTCGTTCATTTTGGAAATAATTGTTACTAGGCATCTACGTTTCATTCATGTATGCCCAAGTTGTAATATATAACACAGTTCAACAAAAATCAACTTTGTCAAATCCAAAAGCAGAAATAATATATCATTCCCATAATTTTTTTCTCTAAATACATTTCTCATCTCCGACTTTGTCACGTCACAATTTTGAGGTGTTTGACAATTTTCAGATATTTCAATTAATAAACTTTATTACGCTATAGTATACAGTTACAGCATGTAACATTTTGGAAATGTTTTTAATCCATTTAGATAACTACATCAAAAATTCTCTTTTATAACATTAATTTTAAATTTTTTAAAACTTTTATAAAAAAATACAAGGAATGATTATTTCTTTTCTTTGGGTCCTTTCTTGTTGAACTGCGTAATAAGGCTAATTGTAAGTATCGACAAGGAAAAATCGGATGGCTATACTCAGTGTTAAACGCATGCGAGAACACGGGCCCGATATTCGCCACATTGATTCATGTGAACAAACACAAGCAGATCGGATATCGGGATCGAATATACAATTATATACGGTAAGATCGGTTAATATCGACACAATAACGGAACAGCAGTAATGATTTGAAGAACAACGATATTGTTGACACATACGATGTGACTATAATGAGCATTTACATACATTTATTTCGCATTTAATTGTAATTTTACATAGTAGCGACATTATCAACTTTTAATCAATTAAATAAAAGTAAATTTATTTCAAAGATATTTTATCTGAAGTCTAATAGAAGAGAGAGAAAAACTGAAATACTTTAATCTCGAAAATTAAAAAATTACAAATAAATAAGAAGCTTCTAAAGATAAAATCCATTAAAAGCGCTTACTATCTGGATATTGTATTAATTAACAATAATATATTTATTAGCTATAGAATAGCCATTACATTTAGAAAAGCAAAAATCAAGAAGTGTCTCAACAATTCCGTTGTTGCACCCACGCAAACGACAGACATGACCGTACAATAACTCATTGTGTCGATGTTATCCCATCTCAGGGTGGACACACGAATCATTTTTCCAAATTCTCAAATCTTCCAAACAAGAAACTTTTGCTCTCCAAGGAAACAACGGTGTTTCCTACATTAAAGTGCTAACTTCTCAGAAAGTTTCTATTAAATCTCTGAAGATTTATGCAACTTTTTTAGGCTTCGATACAAATAGAATCGAGTGACAACTCGATTTTTATATAAGAACATTTTTACTAAATCACAGGAACTTTTGGCTCTTCCTGGAATATTTTAACAATTATGGAAAAATTCTAATTTTTCTAGAGCACATTTCCCGATACACGCGAGAAGTATCTTCCGGATTCTCAGAGTACTTTGAAAACGATTAAGGAATCCCAGATCTTCTATCGCGTAACCACCCTGCATCTTAAAATATTATGAAGTCAAGAGATGTAATCACATCTGTTTTTGAAACGACGTCGTTCGGACATTTGAACTCCGCTTACATTTCACGACAATCCTCCATTTAGCGTGGCGCGCGGCATAAAAAGGGTGAAAGGCACAAAGTAAAAAATAAATGATTCAGATTGGCTCAGGCACATGTCGAGTCGGAGAGCATCGTACCATGCGACAGGACAGGTACGATGGATTGGGCCGGAACGTCGATAAACGCCGGGATAACGATCGCGCGATCGTCGGGACCCTCAACATCGAAGACTAGCCACACTGCTCCCATCAGCGTATCAAAAAGGAAATGTACTTGGTACATTTAGACAAGAGTTTGTAACTCAGAGTTTATAGTATTCCAAACAGAGCATCCCGAACAAAACAAAAGCCCCAAAAGTTTCTAAAAGGCTTAATTTAAAATTTGAAACATCTTTCGAGCTACTTTAATTTAGAACGCCATTTAGACATTGGTACTTGTTTAATAGAGGTCCGAAACATTTCAGACTTTTGAACTTTATGTTGTTATATCATACTTGTGATTCGTTTTGTTTAACAGACATAGAAGTTGGAAGGTCTTTACGATGTCATTTGAACATTTGTATTGTTCGGGCTCTGACTTGGAATTGACAGACCGATTGGAATATTGACTTCCGTTTTTTCAACCAGGCAGTACACAGTGTGTCTCCGTGAGATAAGGAGAAAGAATTTGAAATCTCTCTCGAGATAAGCCTGCCGCGAGCAATTGTTCTTCTCTAGTAACGCCCATCTGTTTCCCGCGTACTCTTCGGCGAGTACCGAGTTAAATCATTTCGCGCTCAAATAGTCGCATCAAGAATAAATTCACACTCACACCTCAAGGACGCAGTAGCGAATGCCACCGTTGCACTTGCATCGGTTGCCTCGCTGTTCGCATCTCGTTCCAATGCTGCAGTTCCTCAGATCCGGAGCTGTTCAGACCCAAAGAGAGCCAACCGATCATCTCCCGTCCCTTCCTGCCCATTCCGCCTCGCCGACGGTTGTACACAGACAGGAAGAGCGTCACGTCTCCCAATTGGAACAACGCAATCTATATTCAGAAACGAAAAATGCCACATATCACATTTTACATAATCATTTTAAATACCCAGACTTTCATTAACCTTTTAACTGCGAAAAGTGTATATACATCGTCCTACGAAGGTAGTCTCACTTTCAAAAGACGCATATACGTATATACCTTCGAGAATCAACTGTCAGTTACAAAATCATTTTATTTTCATCTGAAGCGCGTCGCAGCTAAAGGATTAAGAAATAAAGAGAATCAGAAATTTTACAAAAGTTACCTGAAATATAAAAGTCTCCTTATAGAGAGGATTCGGTTGGGCGCGTTTCAAACCGGTCTTAGACCGGCCCATTTCGTGATTGTTACTATCAATAAGAGCCAACTTGACGTAAGTGTCGGGAGGTTTTGTATCGTTCCCGCCTCCACCGCGGAAATGGGAACCCTTGATTATTTCAACTGATAAGCGACCCGTCGTGCCGTTGTACGACAAACCGATTAGGATCTCGGCGACACTGCCTCCCTTCATACTGCTGCCATAAGGTGGTATAGCCGGAGATGCATACGACTGGACCGATTGTTGGGATCCCGTGGAATCGCTGCGAGTTAAACTGCTGGTGGTTCCCCAGTCCTGTGCCTACAAAGTGTAACACAATTTCCATTCTACTGGCAACTATCCTGGTACAGATTATATTATATCTAGGTACATTACGCATTATTGGTTACCAAAAGAGATCAGTAATAATATCTTTGATCAATGATTATTAAATATAGACTTTTCGAATACTTTACCGAGGAAGAAAGTGGTGGTTGAAGAGTTAACCAGAGGGTAGTTTCTAACTGGAGATTAATTTGATCAAAGGACACTCTGGCTTCACCCAACAATCTTTCCCGACGCATCATTCGACCACCCCACAGATACACTCTGAGTCGTACACCCATTGCGTTTACATCCTCCGGATTTACACGAGGAAGCAAGAAGCTCTCCATGTATTGCGGAGATGTCCCTTGCCGAACTCGGGTCTTGCGTCTTTGCTTTTTTGACGGCAACAGGACTAACCGTACCTGACTGCCATTAATACCAGAGGGATAATTTCGCCCTTGTAACACGTGAACCTGTAATAAGGAAAATAATATCTCGTTTATCGATAGCCGTATCTATAATTAAATAATTTAAAGCAAATATAGGAATTTGTCACTTACAATACAAAATAAAAAATAAATAACCCCAGAAATAACACAATAAGTTATTTATTTATTATTTAAAATTATTTAATTAATTAAATATCTAATAATTTTAAGTAAATTATATACACAAAAAATATATATGTATATATACCTAATTGTGAAATATTCTTGAGAGCATTTTACCAAGATAAATATCCAAAAGTAATAAAAAAAATGATAATTATAAAAATTGGAAGAGATAATTAAATAATAATTATACGAACTGTCATCTCACGCATTGGGGCATCATATAGAAAAGCGACTTCCAAACTACCGATTTCCTCGATAGCCACTGTACCCATCGTTGTAATGATGTCATTGGTCGTCGAGTCATTTTGTTCAACTTGTATTTCCTGCTCTCTATTATCAAGTATAATGCTAGAAGCCCCAACTTCCACCACGCACTGAAACAGACCAAACAAAATATGAATGTTGAATGCAAATCCTTTTCGTCTGATTTGCAGGATTCTTTCTCAAATTCCTTTAAAATCTTTCTCAAACGTAATAAAGAAATCACCTGTTGTTGATCTGCTGGAGAGTGTTCCTCGGTGCAGCTACTGGAAGTGGTTCCAGCATCTACAAACAATAATTAACAAATCCAAAAACAACTGTACTTAATAATTATTCATGGAGTAGGTACTCTCATTTTCTAATGTTAATATAACAATATATGGAAGATATATATGTACTGACGTAAAATGGAATTTTGTGAAAATTACAAAGTATAAAAATAATGTAGAATATAAATAATATTTTTCCCTGCATTTTAATACAGTAGCATAAGAAAGATCGATATAATAATATGTACATATTATTATATCATTGTTGTGTATGGGTTACAAGAATGTGAAATGCGATAAAAATGGAACACCTCTGCGTGTGCGTGTTTGCATGCGTATATGGATATATATTGTACCTATATATGTATACGATCATCTTTAAAATTCTACTTAAGTTTTAAATTCGTAAATATACCTAATTGTAATATATGATATAATTCTAGTATATAATAATATGTACTTTCATTAATAGATATAATTATACATATATTACAAATGTATATTATAATTTTAATTTTAAATTCTAGTTAAATTTTAATTCTATTCTGTTGCCGTTACTTACCTACGATAGTCGTTGGTCCGTCCTCCGCTTGGATAGTTAACGTATCCGGCGGAGGATGCGAACGCGAGTTTAATCGTCGGAGAGCGTCTTCTTCCGAGTCGGAGCTTGTTTCCGGATCCGAATAGGAGAATGCTTTCCCTATATAGGGCAAAATCATATCGATTATTATGAATTATTCATACCGCGAAGAAAACCGCGAATATATAAATTTGTCGATCGGGAATTTAGAGTAATGGATTATAGATCGACTTCGATTTATCTCGTAGACTCATTTGACAAATTTGAAATTGTTATCGCAAATCGAGAGGGGTGAAATTTAAAGAAACTTGAGAATTCGGAATAATAGAAGATTTGCAAGGAGGATAGGATGGAAATCGGGATATAAACTAAAATCATGTACCTATGTTTTTCGATATTTGAGATGTGGAGCTGTTGGTGGACTCACAGAGGGGCACACAGACTCCGCCGAAGAGCGCGGTAGACGAAGGCGGCGTGAAGCACCACTTCCGGGACAGGTAAAGGAAGAGAGCTAACAGGAGTACTACGAAACCGGCAACGGCACCCAAAACTGCAGTCGCTTCCACAGGTACTGAAACAACCCGAGAAATCCCCGTTGGATTAACGTAATGTTTTAAGAGATGTACTATCTTTGTAAAATTTCTTCAAAAGATATATAAAATTTCTTTAAAGTAGGTATGTGTAAATTTTTTTTAATGTATAAAATTTCTTTAAAGTGGGGACGTATAAAATTTTTTTAAAGAATGCCTAAAATTTCTTTAGAGGTTTACCGTCTTGCATTTGATTTTTTCCTGCGAAAATATATCTATTAAATATTGCATTACAGCTCTTACATCGTATTTCTTACTTTCCTTACTATCTACTTTTCTTGACATCTTTTCATGAAGTTTTTGACAAACTTGAAACAAATTATTAATGCTAAATGGTGCTTCGGGACGTTCAGTGCTAATTAGTGATCGTTACGTGCTAATAAAATAAAAACTTCTGATATCCCATTAATGCGATCAAGTTTACTCGCTTTGTCCTTCCAGCGCCATCGATTTTTTCTTTCATCCTTTCGTGATAATTACTTTTGTCTAAAAGTCAAACAACTATATGACTGTATAACGACCGTTTAATTTCTTTTCCAAAACTATATAAATAATTAGATATATATTGCTTACTTTTTATTTTATAATTATACTTGCTTAACACGAAGCAGTTATCAACGTACATTAAAATGATATATACTTCTCATTTATAGGTACTATATACATTCACTTTTAAATGCAGAATATTATTATTTTATCGCACGCAATTAATTAACTAATGTCATCAAATATAGGAGTTTGGTCTGTATAATACCGCAGGATACACGCAGAATGTTCTTATTTATTATTATATCATATAAATAATATTAAAGTAACACCAAAAATATGATTAGTATATATCTATAGAAAAATATAATACTTCTGTTTGGCCATATAAGCAACATATAATACTGATTATTATATTAAATTACTATTATAATATATTACAATCTCAATTATTATATATTAAATTATTATTTAATTATTACATTTATTATTTCAATTGAAGAACGTTCTATACAGTAACAAGAAACAAACAGAGAAGAGTGCAGAAAAATGGGCATCAAGGAATTTAAATAAAACAAACTGATAAATAAGTAAATAAACTAAAATATATAACTAGCAAAATTTAAATAAAACAGACACGAAAAGATGGACTAAAAATCTGTTTTAATTAATTATAAAAATCGAAGAATCACCAATATATTTTCGCCTTCTCGAACTTGGAATTTTACTTAATTATTACATTTATTATTTCAATTAGAGAACGTACAGTAAAAAGAGACAAACAGAGAAGAGTACATAAAAATGGGCATAAAGGAGAATTTAACTAAAACAAACCGATAAATAATTAAACTAAAATATAGAATGAGTAAAATTTAAATAAAACAGGCACGAAAAGGTAGACTAATTGTAAGTCTTTTTTGTGGGGGTCTTCGTTTCTCAGATGATTAATTATACACACAAATCGAAGAATATCAATATAATCGCCCTCTTGAATTTGGGATTTTACTTAATTATTACATTTATTATTTCAATTGAAGAACGTTATATAATCTATAAAGTAACAAGAAATAGACAGAGAGAAGAGTGTAGAAAAATGGGCATGGAGAAATTTAAATAAAACAAACCGACAAATAATAAATTAAATAAACTAAAATATAGAATGAATAAAATTTAAATAAAACAGGCACGAAAAGGTAGATTGAAAATCTTTTTCACGGAGAGGTCTTCGTTTCTCAGAAGATTAATTATAAAAATCGAAGAATCAATATATTCACTCTCTTGAACTTGAAATTTTTCGCCGCTACAGATATCGGTTATTGTACTTATATCGTGCTCGTCATATCGAACGCCGCGTTAACGCGGTGGCGACATATTACGCGCCGTATAATGACCTGGAATAATTTATTATCGCTCCAGTTGTGACTAACTACCTGTGATACGGAATTGCGCAGCGTTGCACACGCGTTTCCCAGATGCGGGGCGATCGAGGAAAAAGAAGAAAAAGTTATCTCTCGTCCAAGATCGGCGGGTTTTAACTTATTTAAATATTTTCCAATCGCGATTAATTTCTTTGTTTTAACGTACATATACTTACAATCGCACCCCTCCGGAAACTCGCGCCTACAGTTATTGCGTTGCTAAACGTACCTACTCTGCGGGAAATTCTGCTTGCGCAATGCGGAGATCGCGAGGATCGTTCGAAGCCGATCCTACCCTCTTATAGATAATTCTAAAAAAGTCGAACGTGGATTGAAGGATAACTCAGGTGGAAGTTAATAAATATCGATTCGAGGCCTGATTTCCACCGCGTCTTAAAATGAAAACAGAGAGAGGGAAGAGCGCGCCGTGGGGGGTTCAAGAGAGAGTGACAGGTCTTTCAATTTCTAGATTAGACGATATTTATTATTTTCGTCGCTGTTGAACGAAACGCGCGATAAATCGTGATAAATCGCGAGAAATAACAGCCTCGGGCGCGGCGGTACGCGAGTTTTGGCATCGTCGCGTCGGCCAGCCAGGGGTGCCTCGCGGGTCTCCTGGAGTCCGGGCGGCGCGGGCGGATAGTGGACTTACCCGCTAAAAAGTGGTCTGATCCAGCCAGAATCATGCTCGTCCACGGTGTCACGTTTAAAAGAGCTTCCTTACGTGGCTCGGTGGCGCGGCCGGGGTTGCCTCTCGCGGAATAGCGAATGCATTATCCGCCCTCGACAAGGTCGCCAGGCGGAATTTCCCGTGGAAATCGCGGGGGGTGAAAGCGTGGCCCAGCTAGCCGCACAGTAAATACGTGGGCGGGGGTGTACATACACACGGCACTCTGTTGCTCGGACCGACGCGTCGCGTCGTGCGCCTGCTACGCCGAGACCCGTCGTACGCGCGTGCGCGACGCGACGCGACGCGCACCCTCTGCCACCCTCTGCCGTTGACGCCGTTGTCGACCTGTCGTTCGCCGCTGGGCGCAAGCGGCATTAGCGGCAAGGGGCGCAAGCCACCCTCGGTGGGGTTGGCACCTTGGCACCCCCGAGAACGTTGGAGAACTTGACCAGACGGATCGAGAATTGTCGAGAATCGAGACTATCGAGTCGAGACTTCGAGACTTATCGAGAGACAACTTCAGTGATAATCTAACCTAACCAGCGAAATTGCTTACAGCGAACTGCGAAGTTTTCAATTATAAATAATTGTATTGTATAATTATATATACTTTGAAGCCTCTCTACTTAAGTGATTCGTGAATTCATTTGTGTTGCGATGAGTACAGTTGATATGTTAACAGTTAACGTCTCTGTCCGCGAATCTAACCTCAAAATCAAAATTGGTCGTTGCGAGCGTACGGAAGACACGCGCATATTCCGTGCGTGGCGTTAAATAATTTAGTTCGGAACATTTTCATGGATTACTTCAGAATTTACGGAAGATATAACTTATAACGTTGCGCTTTATTGAAATTAAAATAAACAATAGGCCAGGTTAGTTTCTACCATCAATTACCAAGCCTAGAAATAGAAAATTTCGCAAAAATAGTATAAACTGCTTAAAATTAAACGACAAACAGTATTCCGTTATTTTTCTTTGCAATAGGGCATATTTTATATTTATCAAGTTATGTTATTTATGAAAGTAATGTTTTCTTTACTCTGTTATATAGGAGCAAATAATTATGAACTGCTTTACTGTTCTACGGTTTGGACACTGTACAGTCTTTAACAAGGGTCTAATAGAGCATTGTTTAAGACGGTATATACCTATGTGCCAAGCCAGATTCTACGTCGTAGAAAGTGAAAATCGCTACAGGCAGCGAATTGGAGTGAATGAACGGACGCAAAAGAAAGCATTGCGAATACGTATAGTACAAAATTTTAAAAATACAAGAAGAAAAGTGGAAGAGATTATTGAGAGGGAAAACATTTGGACGATACCTAATTTGCTTTGCATGGGTCGCATAGTAACATCGCCGTTCTTAAGTTACTTGGTCCTGTCGCAAGATTATCAGGTGCGATACGATATTTCGACAAAGATACATTTCAAATAAGTAAATAAATAACTAAGACTCGATAATGAAATTAACGAGCAAGGTAAAAGATAAGCTTTGAGAGTACAATGCAGTTAACAGTGCAAAAGTTAACATTATAACAGTTTTTAATTATTAATCAGATACATAATTATAAATTGGACTTATGCATTGTTAATCACATTACACTTTCAAAGCCCACTTTTTACTTGTTAATGATCGTTTGTTAAACCTATCTCTTGTCTTTATAATGCGTATATGTATATGTTACAACATAACACATAATGCAATTTCTATTTTAAAAAAGCAAGAAACATATTTTACTTATGTTCTGATAAAACACATTTATTTAGAGATATTTCATTATTTATTAATAATACAGAAAAAATATAGATGTATTGACATTGAAAATTTAATATATTAATTATAACTTCTCTGCAATTGACTTTGTTGCAATTATCTGATACGTCATATTACAGGTGTTTAAAAATATCTGTACCATGGCGTAGATAGCGCTATGGTTGCTTGCGTTTGCAGGACTGAGCGATTTGGCGGACGGATGGATAGCACGCACTTGGACGTCGCAGGCCTCGAAACTTGGAAGCTTTCTGGATCCAGTCGCGGACAAGTTGCTCGTCGGGACGCTGTTCCTCTCTCTGGCATATGTCGGCCTGATACCAGTTCCGCTCACTTGTCTCGTTGTCACGCGCGACGTCGTTCTAGTAACCGCTGCATCCTACATTAGATATCGTTCCTTACCTCCACCGGTATATATTACGTAGCTGTTAATTATGTTACATACCGTTTGTCTGAACGTATCAGTGGATTGATCTCTCGATGCGACGTAATTTCAGAAAACCTTAGCAAGATACTTCGATCCCACGCATGCTACCGTACAATTGGCACCGACTCTAATAAGCAAGTTAAACACCGGTGTGCAATTGTCTCTGATTGCTGGAACGTTGGCTGCCCCAGTTTACCATTTCATAGATCACCCGATCTTGCAATGCCTGTGCTATATAACGGCAATCACAACAGTTGCAGGAGGTGTCAGTTATCTATTGTCGAAGGATACGTATAAATTGTTAAGGAAGAAGAAAACCCCGACGCGAACATCACCTTAGACCCAGACTGTACACTATATGTATGATATTATCCTTCAGTTTCATTTAGATTGTACGATGTATATTACTTCTTTTTGTATGTATTATTAATATTATTATATCTACTATTTGTACAGATTAATAATTCTTTCTTAATTTTGAAACCTTTTGAAAAAGCCAAAAAGGTACTCGTCTACAGGATCCCATATGTATAATATTTTGTAAAGTACGATATTTAAGATGATAAACTCGATATTTTTATGGAAAAATGGCTTTAGATTGTTGCAGAGAACGATGCTGCGTATCCACGACTTTGTAAGTCTATTTTTGTATATTTCCCAAGTACCTTACAATTAATTTGTTCTATTTGCCTACAGCAATTTAGTGCAAAGAAACCTTAGCGAATTCGATTTGTTGTGATTATTGATCTACATGAAGTTATTTGACAGTAATCTAGTATAAACGTTTTATGTCCATTTCTATCAATGCAAATTAACTTTAATCTCGGTTTAATTTACTCTTTACCTTTTTCCAGTTCTAAGAATTAAAAATGAAAAAATTTATAATAAATGAAAATACGATCTACACTTTACTATAATGTAGTATAGCTTAAATGGTCTTGAGTTTTGCTGATTTCTTTGTCTTGGAGAAATAATAAATATTTCTTCATTTTCTTAGCTTTTTTCCTGCATGGAGAACTCACATAAAGCTGGATTTGTGCATTTTGGCTTTTAAAAATCTATTATAAATGAAAATATGATCTGCACTGACTGCACTTTGTACTTTGTAGTGTAATGTAGCCATTAGCCACGTGAGGTCTCCGAGGCTCCGAGGCACAGAACATATACAAAGCGAGGGCGAGACGGCGAGAGATCGATTCGGGGTTGATCCGTCGCTCCTGTCGATTTTTAAATGTATAGTTTTGTAGAATCATAAACAGGAAGTTGTTTTATACTGTGCAGACACTGTATATTCAAAGTGTAATATAATTACATCATGAATGTAATGAAGAAATACATCTAGAATGATTTTATAAAAAGAAACAGAAGATAACCTAACTTGTGATCTCTGTACATAATCTCACATAAATATGAATAGGCGAATCTTTAGCAAGATATTAACAGACTTTGCGATCGGCAGAAGAAAATTGCACACGACTTCGAATCTGTCATGTTTTTTACAACGAGATCGAAAGTCTGGTTACAAAACAGTGTATGATAGACCACCACCAGAACAACATTTTGGCATTCTTGGTAGAATAAGCGAAGGATACCGACAGTTTAAGGAAGAGTTTGGTCTTTTGATGGAGGAGGTGAGGGAAAAGTTGAGAAACGATCCTATTTTTATATACAGACCAAACGAAGTCGATGTTGTCTGGCGATTTAAAGGTGACCCGAAATCGTTGGATCAGTGGGTCGTCACATGTGACAGTGATTACAATCAAGGTTTTTCAACAGCCAAGTAAGGATATAAATTATATATTCATACATATATAACATATATTAGAATACTACATATTTTTATGTTATATATATATATATATATATATTTCTCAACTGTTATGTATCTATATTTTCTTACTTTTTCCTTCTTTCTAGATTAGAGATGTCTTCTACTGGGACTGGTGTATTTTCGGGCATGTTAAGCACCCGTTTACCCAAAGATGGAAAAATAAAGTACGCTGGTTATTGCAATATTAACAGTGTACCTAAACGAAGGTCTTTCAAGCGTGAAGTATATCACGATTGGACGCCGTATACCCACATTGTCCTTCGTGTTAGAGGAGATGGCAGGTGCTACGTGCTGAATATCAATACTAGAGGCTTATTTGACTTGACTTGGAACGACGTGTATCATTACGTGCTCCATACCAGAGGCGGACCTTACTGGCAATACGTCAGGGTGCCATTCTCGAAGTTTATATTTTCAAGTAAAGGCAGACTGCAGGATAGACAGGTGCCGATCGAGCTACATGAGGTTTCGAATTTCGGTATATCGTTGGCGGATGATATTTCCGGCCACTTCAGATTAGAAATCGATTATGTTGGTTTAGAGTGTGATGAATTTCATAGAGAAGAGTTTGCTTATGAATCTTACGATGTTTCAGGAATCAAATTTTAGTATGTACATGTAAAATAATAATGTAACTTTACTGTTATTATCTGTGCAGAGATGAGATAGCAGAAAAAAGAATATACATTGTACAATATGTGAATAATAAATTTGGACTTAATTTATTTAGCAAATGTGGAAGGGTTGAAGAACAAGCTTGTTTGCTATATTTATTTGCGAGGAAAAGTCATAGAATGTGGTATTAAAAATTTAAACAATTTATGTGGCTTTTCCTCCTGGATATCTGCTCTTAAAAATATAACTATACATTATAGAGGATTTTTAGTTTTTTTTTTTTCATAAAGGTTTTTTTATAATTTTATGCTATGTATATTTTAATATATAGGTATGTACTTTTCATATTTATTTTAAATATGTATGTATTATCATGATTCTTTGAACGTTTTCAGTATTGTGCAGCATATAAAATTATAAATAGAATTCTATGCCGAATTCTAGCGCGCGCGCGCGGGAGTTACAGATTCTCCAAATTAGATTTCAAATTACATGAATGTGTGCGTGTATGCTTGGCACGCGTGTGTGTCTACTACTATGTCTCTACTGCAAGTACAAATTTTATATATTGAGTAAAATATAATAATAAGTAAATTAATAGAAAGAACATTCGGATTTGCCAGTTTTTTCGTACTTGCTTTTTTATTAGATATTTATATAAAAAATATGAACCGTATAGCTGTACAAAACGAGAAAACGAGTATGAAAAAAAGAAGAAAAAGGAGTATCATCCCTTGTGGGGATCGAACCCACGACCTTTGGATTAGAAGTCCAACGCGCTATCCTCTGCGCCAAAGGGACTTGGTACTCTTCCTTGAAATAAAAAGTAATATAGCACCATTAATTTATCGCAATAAAAAAAATAATTAAAGTTCGCATAATTATCTCGATATTTTATTTTTAGAATCTTTCGAGAATGGTGAAAATTGTTTTAAAGGATAAAGGATGTATTTTCTTCATGAGATCGAGGAGCTCAAGAATCGCAGAGAGAATAAAAGATTAACAAGATTATTTTGAGAAACATCACGGTCACATATTGGTCGACAAATTTTTAATACTGAAACAATTGTGCGACATAATGAAAAAAATTAACAGACTATATCCTAACAATTACTTCTCGCCATTCCAAGTTTCTATATATTTGGACGCTCGAAATTATTCCATGAAGAAAAAGTGTATGCGTATTTGTATGCGAGCCAGACTAAATAGAAAGGTAAATAATTAGATAAAAATGATATAATAATAATATACGACAATACAAAACTAATATAATAATAGTATAGCAATAATAAATTTTGTACTTCGAGATCTCAGGATTGAGGATTGATTGTCAATCAATTTGATTCAAATCCTTTGAAAATTAAAAGCTCACATGAATATCACGTCGGGAAAATACTTTTAGATCTTTTATCTCGTTTTCGGTTAATTTTACTCGAAAATATATTTGAAATAAGAATTTTAGAGAAATTACTTTTTTATTCAGCAATAGTTTAGAAATTTTACTACGTGCTTTCATTTATAATAAATATGAAGTAGGTACAGTATGATATCAAATAAATTGCAAAATTAACTGTTGTCTTCAATCCTCAGATAAACATGAATCAATCTTCGACGTCCAAAAATCTCCGAGGATACATCTTTCAGAGAAATTATACTGTACAGACTTTGCCGTACAAATTAATATGTTCGACATATTTTAAATAAGCATCTTAATATCTATATATATTTAAACGATTTTGATCAAGTAAAATATATCGTAATTGTATACATATATTGCACACATATATTTTAATTAAAAGTGAAAAATTAATAAAAGAGTTGTAAGATTTAAGAATATTAACGGTAATGCAATTGTATTGTACCTATTTTTTTACTCTTTGCGGCTCCGATTTACTCGATTTACTCCGATTTAGCGACGACCGAGCCGAAATACTTTTGATTATATAGCTTTGTTGTTTTCCTGCCATTTGGAAAAAAGTAACAACCGCAACAACAACAATATATAACAATGATAATAACAATTAATAATAATTTGTTCCTCAGAGAGAACACGTCGATAAACGGCGCGCATCTGCAATGTCTCGACGCCGCGATCGTCGTCGGCGCGTCGCGTATTGACCGTGGGGATAACGATAATTGTATTGTCGCGTCGCGTCGCGTCGACGACGACTACACGACAACGACGACGAGCGAAATCAGCGTGAGCGTAATAATCGTAATGCCGACAATAGGCGACGCACAAAGGGAATTAGACACCCATATACACGCGGAAAGCGTTAGCGCGGGGGCTCGCGGCCGCGGCGCGTTCCCCACGCGCGCATGCCACCCCCGTGTCTCCAGCCTCTCGCCGGGTTGGCTCCTCTCTAATTACATCGATCTCCGACCGCCACCCGATTGGTCCCAGCATCCAGAATCCGCCTCCACCGCTCCTCCGCCGTCGCCGCCACCGCCACCGCCACCGCCACCGCCACCGCCGCCGCCGCCGTGCAGGTAAATCTCATGCGAACGTGAAACAATCAGATCATCCGGGAAACCGAAAGGGGTGGTATGGGGCAGAGGGAACGAAGGGCAGAAGGAGGGAATGGTCCATGATGATACCGGGATGCCGCGGAGAGTGTTGCCCAAGTTTTTTAGCCGCCGAGCGTTTAATAGCCGGGGGGAGAGCTTATTTGCAGAAGCTCTCCGTTGTCGCTTGTTGTTGCTATCGCTGTTTCCGTTCTGTCGCTGCACGATCATCTCGCTTGATCTTTTGAGGAATAGAATGGCGATACGGATGTATAAAACGTGTGTGTGTGATGCACGAATTAAAGATAATTGAGAGATAATATCGAAATCAAATATTGGAAATATTACGTAGAACGAAATTGAAATGAAATAATAGGGATAATGATGCGTTAACGTTACGAAATAATATCTAAAAATAATTTTAAATTAACAATGTTTCGTGTTTTTACAGATTGTATCCTACGGATTCTGAATTCGATGATAAATTACAGCAAACAAATTGAAAATAGAAATTTAAAGGCATATTCGAATCGAAGGTATAACAGTTATAGTTTTATTATTTGACTCTCTCTGAACCTCATTTCGAAGAAAAGCCCTTTTTCATTTTTACAACTTGAAAATTATTAATGCCCCACATTTTCGAAAAAGTTCTAAATTGTTCGAAATATCTGTCGAACAAAGCAAAACAGTTTTCCATATTGACTAAAGTATTTATCATAAAAAAATTCTATGCAATTAAAGTAGGACATCCTATATACACTTCATGGAATATATATAAAATAATTCACACACAAACTTTATATTTTACAACGAGTTTAGACTGGAGTGATTGGATTTATTCCTCGCTGCTTGAATAATATAACATCTGTATTAGAAACGGACAGTAGAGAATAATACTTCGGTCAAATATTGAAATCGAAGGGGAAACATTTGAATGCCAACGAGTAATAATAATCGGGATTCATCGGCAACGCGTCGTTTCATTGAAAAAAAATTGAGAATAGAATGAACTCACAGCAATCTCGCTGTTCACGCTAAACCGCGCGCGGTTCTTTTTCATTCCTATTCGCGAAAACCCCCTTTCATTTCCTCGCGAAACAACGCATGATTGGTATCGCGATTATTAAAGTATAAACTCGTATTTTCCTCCTTCATTGTTTATTCAAAAATTTATTTTCTTTTTATTACATTGCGAATTTATGCAGTTTAGTTTTCATTATATTATAATTGCAGTATTTATAAAACTACATGTTTCTTTATCTAAAAAAATCGAGATACATCTCAGGTCGTAAAGTTACAAAGATATTTGTTATTTATATATTCAAGCATCAAAGAGACCACGATTTGCCGGAGATCAAATTTCAAATTCAGAAAAATTGTATTTCTGTATTAAATACGTAAATATAATAATTTATTATATCTATGATTTTATACAATCGGAGAAATATGTATGACTCGAACAAAATCCACTAATTATAAAATAAACTATATCATTGACAACTCCAAACGGTAAGATTATACTGCCTATTTTATAGTCTTTAAAGTTTAATAGTTTATATCTACTCATTGAAATTATCTTTGACTCTACGTGTTCTAAAAAGTAATTAAATAATATTTAAAGAAACATAGTTTATCTTAATAATAGTGTATATTATAGATATATTTATATTGAATATGTGTATGTGTGTGTATTTTTGCGACGAATGTAACACCCTTTCATATTTTTATTAAGAAGATATTAATTTTTTCGAATTTATAAATGATTCGTTTAATCAGTCGTAATTCGTAATTTTTGTTTCCGCCAGGAATCTTCGTTCTTGGACAATCTTACATGCGCTTCGCGACATTCGCGAAGGAGACCGAGACCGGAACGATCAATTCTGGATATCCTAAGTATCGCGTGTTTATCCGTTCACAGGAAGCGAAACTTTCGGCCGCACAAATGCGGCCGCACGTGCGATTTCGCATAGGGGCGGTGCAGCGCCCGCACGGGTGAGAGAGGGTGGCCGAGGGTGGAGTGATATCTCCGGATGGAAGGGAGATATCCCCCTACCGCTGTCCCGCGCTTCCAGTCGGCACGAGGTGAGAGAATGGAGGACATCCAGGTGATTCAGACGCGCGTGCCACCCCGCAGAAACTGACGTCCTCCAGCTCGCGGGGAATCTGCCGCTCTTCTGATCCTCGGCCCCCGCGCGGGGCGCCGCATACAGTGCGAATTTTCCGAGAATCCTGGGAATCCCGCGGGATAACTTCAGTTATGATCAGACGAAAAACTGTATTCTTGTGAAGTTAATTAACTCGGGGGACACGGTGCGACATCGAGTGAAAATGAATTTTGATAATAATAAAAAAGGAGTAACAAGGAATCAGAGAACAGGAGAAAAGTGAATTATACCATATGAAAGATAATCAGGTTTATAAAACTTTCGAGGACTGGAAATTTTGGTTTGTAAAACTGTGAAACTCCACGTTCTATGAACGTCTTGATGGAAGCGTCGAATCCTCGGAATATCGGTCAAACGTTTTTCACAATCGATTTAAATCCGATGACACTTGGACGGAAGAGATCCTGAATCTTTTTTGAAAAAAAATACTCCATGTTTGAGAACTCAAGATACATTTATTCATCTTTAGAAGCGAATACTTTGACAAATACAGAACTTCCGAAGTTCATTCTTGAATAAGAAGAAATATCTTACAAACGTTTTATTTATTTCCTTATTTATTATTTGGAAGAATTCCGTCTTTAAGGAGAGAGACCCTTTCTACAGACCATCCTGCTTCACCCGGAAGAAATATTCGGAAATCTATCGAGACGCCGCATGAATTATCGAATCTACAGTTCGTAAAAATGTCTGCGAAGAAGACGAGAAGGCCGTCGTCGCCACGACGTTTCTTCGCGCGGCTTTACGGCCATTTGGAGGCGACGAAGAAAACGGAGGATGACGAGGACGAGGATCACGCGAGAGAGAGTTCGGATTCCTCGCCAGAGATCACGGAGAGAGCATCACACGCGCTTCCCGATTCACCCGAATCACACAAAATGTTGCCTGTGAGTAGATCCTTCTCCTTACTAACATACGACACTGTTAAATTTTAAAGATTGAATGAGATATTAAACCAATACCTTGAGTTAAATAACAATTTGTCATTTTTAACTATCGTGTGTGTCGAAATTTATTATTTTAATACAAAATACAATAGTATTATTTTAACTCAATTGGTTTAGTTAAATTAACATTGTAGTTAAACTAAACAAAACATTTTAGTTAAATTAAAGACATATATTGAATAGGAACAGTGGCCGACCTATAGAAACAGTTAAAAATGACTTATACATGTATAAATTGAGTATAATTTAACAATACGAATTTAACAGTGTAACTAGATAACTGTAGGATAAAATTGCGACACTGATTGAACGCATATGTGTTTTAAGAAACTGCGCGAAAATAAATTTGTATTTAATCTCTCTATCCTCTTAACTCTTTACTATTAATTTTTCTCGAACCCTTAAAAGAATTTCTGGGAGTTTGTGAGAGATCAACTTTTTTAAAGTTAAGAGAAAATCCTAAACTCGACCCCGACGCGTATCAGAATCTGGATTAAACTGTCACCGTTCTATCTTTGCAAGGTGTCACACGCCAATGACCTCGAAAAAGTGCCAAACGACGTCGCGAATAGTAAAATATTCGAGAGCAAGGAAACGAAGAAGGACTCGGTGCTCACGGGGGTGAGACTGCCTTTCCTGCACGGATTTCTTCCGCGGGGACCCGGCCAGACTTTTCATCTAACGCAGCTCGCGCATCCGCCCACGCTGCCGCCGCATCTTCACGTTCTGCCGAATCATCAGTCCATCGCCGAGCACCACTTTCAAGGATTCTCAGCCTTCCGTAAGCTCCCGTTGCTTCCGCATTGCAAATTTCAGTTTTCCGCAATTGATTAACGTGCACACGTGTCTTTCACTATCCTGGAAGAATCATAATAAATGCACATAAATCAGTCGACTTTTATTAAATTAATTTTAATCGGACAATAAATTTAAATTTATCAACGCGACGTAATTAAGTTAGCTTTGACAAATGTTGTAAGTGATTTAATTGGATTGATTTAATAATTCACGTTGTTATTCTGTGTTTCTTGAATATATCAGGATTACAATTGTTTAAAGATTTTCGGATTTTAAATACTGGTAAATAAACTGGCCTCACCGCGAGGTTCTTTACGTTAAAATCTACAAATAAAATGGGTAGTTAGACGAGTTGTTAAACGTTCTGTGAATATATCAAAATTTTAGCGTTAGAACGGTTATCAAAATTGGACATTCAATTTATTTTTTATTCAAAATTATAGTATAGGATACTAATATCCTGAATTTTAGAGCACGGATTTCATATAACATTCTACGTGGCATCATCGCAATGTAATTTTGATCAAGAAACAAGCATTCTATTCCATGTCCGTGCATCCATCATGCAAGTTGCATGGAGACATGCACATGGAAATGTAGGTGACTACATAACGCGTCTCCAAAAGCTCGATTCTCTCTCTCTCTCTCTCTCTTCCTCTCCTCTATTTTCCATCCCCCTCCTCCTCTCGTCGTAAGCTGAGAATCGAAAGACGTCTTTGCGTTGGAGTATTCGCGAATCAGTAAGCAGATTTTGTGATGTCGCATTACGTGACGCCGAGCGGACACGACCACCGTCCAGACGGGGAGGATATATTGAGGCACTCTTCTGTCGTCTTCTGCGCGACAATGGCGCACAGTCCCACACGGGAATTATTTCGAGGAAATCAATTCAGATGCTTTTGAAATCTAATAAAAGCTTCCGACATTTTTTTCCATGGCCTAGCTCTTTTTCTCGAAAAATATCTTGTTTGCTTATATCTATTTTTCAGATTTTCATCAGGCATTAAAAGTTATCTTATTATCTTAAAAAAAAATTACCTTACGTGGAAAATCGACGGATTTTTGATAAAGTATTATTTGGTGTAAAAAAAATCGTAGCTTCTTTAAGGAGGAGGAGGAGAAGGAGGAGGAGAACGAGGAAAAGGAGGAGAAAAAAGAAGGAGGAGGAAGACGAGGAGGAAGAGGAGGAGGAGGAAAATCAAAATTTGACAAAAAAGCTACTACGAAATTAAAAAATTCAAGGAAGACTTTGTAAACAATCTCGTTTTTCATTTTTATAATTTTAAATCTTCCAATTGTCGCAAAAACTATTCGAGCTAACGTTGTAGAACAGTATATCAACTGTGAAACAGGAGCGTTCCGACCGAACACCCCTCACAGTCAAATGACCATTTTTTTAAAATAGGACAAGTGCGGTGTGAAGAACGGGAGCGGATTTCGACCGGTTATCACTTCCAGCGGTTTTTTTTTACAAACGGGGTGTCCGAGATATCCCGCGGAGTATATCGCGACAGCCATTGGCGAAGGGGAGGGGGGACGAATTAACGAATTTCACTCTTCATCTGGAAAGTTTGACGCGGATTGCCGCGACAAAAACATTGCGAGGACAAACCGCGCGCGGTTTTATCCCGCTTCGACACTTCGTCGCGATATATTGTGATGAGATTACGAGATGCAGTTGGCCGCTCCTCAATGCGAGAAATACGCGCCGCGGTATTCCCTGAAAAAAAAACCCGGCTCTCTCTCCTCCTCTTCCGGCCCGCCTAAGCCTCACAAGCCACCGCGACTCGACTCGCCGGAAAATACGCGCGCCGGGTGTTTGTAAGTCGCGCATTGCCGGCTCTTGGGGCTTGTGTATCGCGAGAGGAATCTATACCTACGGAAAGCGATGCCTGGTGATCGTATCACGGTTTGATCCCCGCGATCCCAATTTGTTCCGAACGTCGAGAGATGCTTAACAGGTGCCGCGGCATCATTGACGTAATACAGAAATGAACATGCTATGCAAGAAATTTAATTTTTCTATCTCAGTTTATTTATTTTTGTTTATCACTACCTGGTGGAAAAAGTTTCAAAATTTCTATGAACATTTTAAGACTTTCTTAGAATTTCAAGATTTTTTTCAGATTTTTTTATACGAATTAGAACATTTTTCTGAAAAACAGACTATGTTTAACTCACAATCAGTAATGTTTTTTGCACGATAACGCCAACTGTCGTGCGCTTCAGAGAGCAATTGATTTACTTTTCGTACTTTTCGCACATTATCGTACAATTTTAATTATTTCGATTGTCTGTTCTGTGACGTTTCCCTTTAAGGTAGCTGTTTTTGTCTTCAAAAGTTACCTTTTTTTCTCACAATTGTAAATAACCGGAACCAATACAAATACTTTATATTTCTATACAAAGATCTCTTATTTAATTTGCTCTACCGCTTACGATGTTTTTTTTTTCAGAGGAAAGGACCTTTCTATTGCACATTTTTCTTGAAACCCCTATCGGATCTATCGAATTGCTCTAAGCGGTTATGAGGTTCAAGGAGCAATTAGTATCCCGTATCCGCTTTACGCCAGATTGGGCGAAGCCTCGGGAAGCCTCAATTTCCGATATCGGTCTGTTTCTTCCCCTCTTCCCCTCTTCAGTACATCCTAATTATTCCATCACGAAGATGAAATTACACCACGGCCAGATTTATTTCACGAATCCCTACCGAGTGTGTTGAAAAACGAGGATCAGAATCAAATTGAAGTATTAATAAACCAAATTATGACACACGTTCGTCCAATTTTTAAATCGTGGATGTTGCGGTAATTTGCTGCTCGCGTTTTTGTAAATTAATTGTAACGGTTAGATTAGAAGAATCAAGAGAAAATCTTTATATAATTGTTTCAATTGTTTCGCGCTGATGAAATGATTAAATTGGTACAATTAAAACGAGTCATAACTATCTTTCCATTTCATCATTATTTCCTTGCTATTCAATATCAAGATTAAAATTACTCATCCTGAGTCTTAGTTCTATTTTAAAAGAAACATTGAAAATATTATAGTTTATCGTAAATGTCTACATTCTAAATCGGAATGGAATTCAATGTCAAGATTAGAAATACTCCTGAGTCTTAGTTCTATTTTAAAAGGAACATCGAAAATCGTTTATCGTAGATGTCTATATACATTCTAAATCGAAATAGAATTAAAATGTCGTATAGATATCGCGTGATATCACGCGAATAAATTCTTGCCCCTGGAGATTTGTATTTTTTTTTCTTCGTAGTGGCACGTAGAAGAAGGAAAGAGGGCCGACCGCGAAGACAAAGGACGACATTCAGCGGCGAACAGACACTGAGGTTGGAAGTCGAGTATCGGCGGGGAGAGTACATCTCGAGGGGACGCAGATTCGAGCTCGCAACTTCCTTGAGACTTACCGAGACGCAAATCAAAATCTGGTTCCAGAACAGGCGCGCTAAGGACAAAAGAATCGAAAAGGCGCAGCTAGACCAGCAGTACCGGTACTCATTCACTCACTCCTAATTATACTTTGTCCATTTTATTTATATCTAAAATATAATCACGTGTCTTCCTGGATTTCCTTACGAATACCATTAAACGAATTCGTTCTTCTGAATTCTTAACCGTTTATAAATTTGATCTTTCTTACGTTTTTAATTATAATAGATCAGATATTTTTAATTCATTAAATATATTACGAGGCATATTAAATACGAAAATGATATCAAAATCTTAAAACACTCAAAAGGCGAACGTCTAATATGTAGAACACAAAAAAATTGCTTTAAGCTCCAACGAAAGCTAATATAGAGGTACGATTTCAAGATCGTAAAATATAGATTCAACCAGTAAAAGAAAATAAAAGATTAAAATAAAACATTTATTGATGAGAGAACTTACTATTAAGGAACAAAAGTTTTTTTCGGTCTAATCTACAATATATGTATAGGTACCCCCAAATACCAAATGATAGCACCTTATATAGTCAAACAACGAGAAACTCCAGTTCTCTTTATCAATCAACTCTTTTCTTTTCGATGTTTATTTTTTTTTCTTGGCATTGCGACTAATCGATACATTTCTTTTCATGATACAAAATACGCGGAAAGAATCAATATATATACGTATGTATATACATACATTTAGCTCGCACGAATTTCTACATGCATTTTTATTCGCGTATCATTTCCTTCAGGCTTCTATATATAGCACCATTATTGTAGCGCGTTATTTCTTCGCAATATTCTATAAATGCGCGCGTTTTTAGACAGAAAGACTTTAAGCTTTAAGGAGATGCAAAAGGCAAATCGATTTTCCAATTCTCCAAAAGGACATTCTCTCGTAAGTTAGGATTTTATTTGCCGCTTATTATTTCTCATAACTACTTGAGCCACACTGGTCTAATTTCTCTTCGTTGAAACTAACGTGGGAAAAATAAGAGGACCATATGGAGCATATGGCGATTTTCGCATACGTCCCACATCCTTGCATCCCACGCACGATGCATCCAGTCGATTTGTTATCTTGTCAGCGTGATGTATCGTGCTTTCAATGCGACTATTAACGCACGGTCATTAGTTTCATCAGCTGTTCTTAGAATTTTTGTAATTCCCAATTTCAGCAAAGGAAACGCAACGCAAAATTATAATGCTCAGATAATTTCCCCGAGTTGAATCTTACTTTAGAGATTTAAAGTAAAAGTTAAAGTTAATGTAAGATAAAGTTCTCAAAATTAACGAGTTAATAAAATCAGAAACTATGCTAGTTACGAGAAACGTTCGAAGAAAAGTGTAATAAAATCAGAAACTAATTAGCAAAGCTGTTCAACATGTACCTACAATTACATTTAACGATTTATTATCTCATACAGGAAACCTCCAGCGCAATAAAAGAGGGGATAATATCTCATGAGAAAGATAAAATATAAAATAAGACTTTTCACACGAGGCCTTATTTACAAGAGACATAATTTTGAAAATTGAGAAGTTATAATAATTAATATACATGCTTTCTAGATGAGACATTCTATTATCAATTTCTATCTCGCGATAGCGGCTATTAATACATAAATAAACAAAGAGCGATGTTTTGTGTTCAATAAACCAATTTGAAAGACCTATTATCAAATTTCTATCTCGCGATAGCGGCTATTAATACATAAATAAACAAAGAGCGACGTTTTGTGTTCAATAAAACAATTTGAAATAATTTAAGCTACTAAACGAATCCAATTTAAATGAATTGCAAATCGACAGAATTCATAATTTGCACGCGAGTATATAAATACAAATGTATTTGAAGAATGAGAATAAATTTATATAAATACGTACATTTCAGAGAATACCTACGTACATATATGTAGGTATAAATACACGACGTATATATGAAATTATAAAGTTCTATTCTAAATTTTAACATGAATTATAGATCACCTAAAATGGATTTAAAGAAGTTATATTAGGAGCGCTTTTCTCGATAAAATATTATATTTTTTTTTTTGTCATAAATTCTGAATGCATGAATATATTCTGATAGCTGCTGACAAAATTAATATATGATATAAAATAGAAGTTGAAGTATTGATTTCTCACTTTCCAAATTAATTACTTTTTAAAATAAAATATATAAAAAGATTTCATTTTCGACTTATTCTTTTCCACGAGAAATCAACCCCTTTTTGATCGTATCGTCAATTTGGAGAGATATAATATTACTTTAAAATAGTACTTTTTACGTAGGTACTTATATATATAAAAATATAAAGTTATTAGTCTCAAGTCATCCCGACCTTTTTGCATCGCGAATTCTTCAATTTTCGAAATTCTGAAGACGCCGGGACTTGAATAACTCCTCTTAAATATCCCAAATCGCGCGAAAACCGTCAACCATCTCACCTGAAATCAAACTCTAGATCCCCATCGCGAACAATTATACCGGAGAACACGGCCGGCACGGTCCGGAGGAGAAACGTTGCCCGATGAATTCGGCACCCTCCGTAATGCGAGGCGAGGCGAGGCGCCTCGCCGAGAGAACGCCCCGGCGTCGCACAAAGACCGAAATTTGTATGAGCTCCTCCTTCCGTCGCAGATCACAATAGCGGAGACGTAATCCCACTTAAGGCTATTTAGCGGCGTATCACATCGGCGTATCAACTCCGGTCGAACCGCAGTCGAGCGTCGCAACGGCCGCGCCGCGCCGGGGACGGGGTCCGCCGAATCTCGCCACCCCTTCCTTCGTTCCTTCGCCAGTCGCCACCCTTGCCACTCGCCGGGAGTGGCCCCGGATGTTATTCAGTCGATATGCACCTGACGCTCGATAAACCGGATAAACGACGGATAAATGCATCCCCCGTGCTAACCGCGGGGATTTTCTCATCCACTTGTCGCAACCCTCGCGCGCATTCACGCGACGCACCGTCCTGATCTCCGCAATCTCAATTTGCTCCGAAAAACGTTAAGAGACATTTACGGGACATTTCCGGGGAAGTTCTGAGAATTTCGATCGGCTTTTAAATAGAACCTCTAGCTGATGACAAATTGATAATTTTTTTCATTCTAAACCCAGTCGTTGAAACATTTAATGTTAAACATTAGGAATGTTACTTCCTAATTTTTAACATTTTAATGTTGAAGATTAGGAAGTTGCATTAAATTATCTAAATTAACTATATATAAGAAATTTCTCGTTTTAGATTACGCTTTATATAAATATCAATCAGAACTATTACTTCAGCATCATTTTTTGTGAATAAAGACTTATCTTCGTATTGGATCCTCTTCTTCTTTTTTAGTCGCCGTCCTCATTGCTGAAGATTGGCTACAATTCCGGCAAACTTATTCTTATCTTGTGCTACTTAAGTATATAGTGCCCGCGTATATAAACTAGTCCACCTTTTCAACATAAAATATTACATATTGATTTAAAAAATAGAGGGACAGACTGCCGAACGCGTTGCCAAGTCTTTGTTAGATTATATTATAAAAAGCTCGGTTATACGTTCTAAATGGTTGAGATCTCAACGGTGGAACATCTCATAACATTCTTCATTTAATAACCAACCAGGTATTTAGAACGTAAACGAGCGGAGAGGGCCGCTGACACGCGATCCACAGTTTAAGTAACGATTCCGCTCTTCCCTAATGTTTCGCCGAATAAAAGCGGTTACTTCAGGCAAATGGAAGCACCGATCACGTTGATTGCTCCATTTTTACATTCTATTTTTTTTTTTTTTTTTTTTTTACAAACGGAAGCAATTTTGGCACAGCTAGAAAGCATTGAATGTCCGACGTTTATGATTCCCCCCTCGTTATAAAAATTGTTGGAAAACAGTTTAATTTTGTTGCTAAATCTCTTTGTGATTTACAGAAATTTTGCAGTGTCGAACGGTCTAGTAAACCTGCCGCTTTACAACGCGACAGGATTCTGCGGCCTCTGTCTGTACAAAGATACCTACGGCTCGGTGACCAACCACTCCTGCATCTCCGGCAATCCCGTTGTCGTCGACTCGTCTTTGAAGAATCAACCGCGTTACAGCAGCAGTGGCAGCGAGACGTCCGATAATCCACCGAACCTCGTGTCCACGACTTAATTACATCCAACGGGCAATCACCACGTTTATTTAAGACACACAGTCTGACAATAAGTTCATTTCTTTTTCTTTCTTATATGTATTATGCAATATAGAGGCAGTTTCAGCAATCAGTTTTCGGCGTGCACGACAAGACGAGACATTATAAATATCTTTACCGGCATTATAGTGATATAATTACAAAAGAAACAATGTCTGTTGACATAAAAACATATTTTCTTGTACTATTTTTTAAATTTCATCTCATTACTTTTTAGGCAATATGTAAGTACAGTCGGTCGCGTGATTGATCACTTTAGTTTTCAGAGAGTTTGTCCAAGTGTTGCACGAGTTCTTTTTCAATCGCAGACCTTCGTTTATTTTTATTATTTTCATTATTTTTATTAATATTATCAATAGCCATAGCCAGAATAGCATTTTTAATATTTTTATTATACCATCGCTGCCGCAAGAATCTCATTATTTAAAGATACTGAGATATCTTTAAATGATGAGAGATCTTAACCATGAGATACTTAATATTTTTTTACACAAATTAATAATCATACAATTAACATTTTAAATAAAGTAAAAATAATTATCTTTATAAAACTACATTTTTGTTGAAGAGGTAAAATTTAAATTTGAGCTTCAGTATTTCAGTATCGAGATAGTATTGAGACAGCGATATCGCAAAAGAATACGGCAATGTCTCATATAAACCTCACTCGTTAGAATTTGAAAATGTCACTCGAACGCTCTAATTAAATATACAAACAAAAAATGCACGTTAGTGTAGTATTGATGAATCTGATGGAACGCACTTCGACTGCGTTATTGCTACTAAGTAACATGAAAAATTTTTCAAAGTTTATTGAGAAATACCTGTCTATACCTTTTACTTCGGATGTTAACTTCCGCACATAAAAAACAACAGTAAAACGGATTTCCGATCAAGATTTGCTTCGCTTGGAATCACATCTTTTGCGTCTAGAATTTTTAATTAACAAAATTGAATCATTGAAGTAGTAAAATTAGTTTATAAACTTACCTTCCATTTTTCTTGTTTTCCGTTATTTAGCACGCCGAGAGTAAAATCGATTTGAAAACGATAAAAAAAAATTAAAAATGTTAACAACAATTATCACCGAAAAGTCGACCCGATTATAATTAATCGTAATAGTAACGTAACATATAAAGTTGCAATTATAATTATATAATAATTATAATAAGATTTGAGCATGTTTTATCTGTAATTAATGCTTAATCGATAACGAGAATACACGAAACTGCAAAAAAGAGATATATATACAGTTTTATTATTTATTTAATTGTTTCACAAACAGTTTATGTAATTAGTGCAATGCGTTATAAATAAGTTTAAATAACTTTTAATAGTTGATGCGTAAGTACAATTTGCAATTGCATGTATCTCACGAGTTTGGGGGAGAATGAAAAGACAGCTCTGTAGACTAAAAATAAAAGTTTATTAAATGCGTAAAATAGTTACAATCTAAAATACATATTCAATATTCTTATTGTATCCTAAACAAATTCCAGATTTCTTAATTTTTAGGATCTCTACGGATTCGTTTAAGAACCTTTCAATTCCTAAAATCTTATGACTGTAAATGCAAGAGTTTTTGTTCCGAGAGATTCCTGCAAGATTCCATCCGAATCAAGAGAGAATTTTATACAGTTTTCAATCCTCTATTTAATTCTTAGCTTTCTGAAATCTTACGATTTTTTCTTCGTGGAAATTTTCGAACTCCTGTATTGCCAAAGGCCTCGATACCAAAAAAACTTTTTCGTATTTCAGTTATCATGTACAAACTGGGAGTAGTCTCTACCTTGAAACCTTTAAAATTAAATATGTTTCGAAAACTTTCCGTGAAAAGTACGTAAACGTATTGAATTTCTTATAAAATTTTTCGTACATCTTAATTAATTGTTTAAAGACTTTAAAGTTACACATGTAAACAGAAAAAGATATTCATTTATTTGTGAGAAAAAAATGCACTATTAAAAGAAAGAACAAATCCATAGCATATATAATAATTTTCCTGCAATTCATTGGAGAATTCTTTGAGAATACATATACAGAGTGATATTATGTCCTGCTTAATTCTTTTAAGTGTTTTAAGATCAATAATTACTGAAATCGAAAATTTTTTAAGGTATTATAGATTCTATACTTTTCTGAAATATTATAGAATCCTTAGTTTTTAGAAATACTTATTTTATCAATCTTCGACACAGGAACTTTTGGAAACCTAGATTCTTATTTTCTCAAAATTATCTGATTCCGATTAACATTCAAAGCAATTTGAAAAAAATAGATCGCAGAGAGATGCATAGATAGATCATTAGATACTTGAACTTACCTCAGTCGGCTGCCTTGGAAGGACGGCGGCACAGACACATCGCTCTCGTCGAGTACCAGCCCGAACGGTAAACCAGAAATTAATGAAAACGAAAGACAGCAATTAATACAGTGAAAGTAAAAAAGAAGTCTCAGTAACAAACGCCCTGCCTGCTCTCCGCGTACAAGTAAACTTAAATAAAACAAGTAAGAATGCCTTCCATCTCTTTCTTTCGCGCTTTACAAAATGAGAACACGGCTGACCACCCATCGATTTTAACGGGTTTTCGTACAACGAATTTACATTGAGAAAAAACCCACAAGTATCTGAATGTTTCCTAAAATTCTGACTGCGAACCGCAATGAGTAATTAAGACTTTAACTTTGTTTTCTAAAACTCAAGATCCTTAAAACTATATATACTGTACATTTTTAACATGCGGATCCCTAGATTTTCGGACGGCGATACGTGAAAAGCGCAACATCTCTCAAAAAGTCCTCATTTCTAAGCGATGTGTTTTCATAGAGACTTTCTGTGTACACACGAACACTGGTGTGAAGATGAAAAAAAAAGAGAAGAAAAATATTTTAAAAAACAACAACGATGCAACAGCTATACGAACGAAATCTCCTGATGTTCAACCTAAAACTTTTTTTGCGAAAGGGAGATGAATTAAAAATATTAAATAAAACCGGCAATGTTTCGCCAGGCATTTCATGTGTTATGAATTATGCTAAACTTCGTGAACGTGGCGAACATAACTAAACAAAAAATACTGAAATGTTTGTAATTGCATTTTTTTAAAATTACGTTAGAATTTGGCATACACATTCAGCAAGATACTTTGAACAAATTATTATAAATTAAAATAAATTTTAATATGAAATGCATCTGAACGACAATCTACAAAATGGTAGGTAACTGCAGTTCGTTATCAATAATAGAAAATTTTTATATTTTTAAAAATTAGTTACTTAATTTCTATAAAAATTATCAATATTTAATGACGCAATTCCTAGCAATACTTTAATGTAAAGATTAAAATACGTTAAAGTAAAAATTTTCTTTTTTCTGTGTATGTGTACTCTTCTTTTAACTGCAGATTTTTTATACTTATATATATATATATCTATATATATTTATTTAGGAGAGCAATTGTTTCTATTTTTTTTCTCTACATTAAATTAAAACAGCATTATAAAAAAAAAGACATTTTTAAATCAAAGAATTTGGAATATTATTATAGAAATTTTACTTATTTGATTTACATTTAAAGCAAATTCCACCGATTCTTTTCCATTCATCAGACTTTCGCAAGTTCTCTTAACAACAACAAATCTGGTATACAGTGCACCAGATACACAACGTAGTCGCCAAAAAACACTGTAAAATATAAGACTGTAATTTCATGCACACACTTGTTGCCATTTAACACCCTATAGATATATATATATACATTTATACGTGTTATATATGTAATCTAAGCAAATGAGTCGAAACATTCCTACCTGTGATTGTATAACAGAGGCTAGAATGGAAAGCCTAGTAAACACTAGTTCCTGTCTGTCGTAGCCTGAGAATCCTTTCTCTCTGTTATCTTTGCCTTTTCCCTTCTTTTTTTTTTGTTTGTTCTTTCTGCTACCTGCTAGCTTCTTCCTGGCTCTTAAGCTGATAATCTTCGTCATTAAGTTTCAAATCCAAACTGCACTAGACTAACTAGAGACTACTCTAGCACTTTCAACGCCGCTCTAGATCTACCGAAGAGTGAAAAGCTGATTTGGGGGATGAGAGGATTAAACTCGAAAATTATGCTTTAGGTAATAAATGCTTGAACCAGATCTTTGAGTATGTAAATCTTGATATCTAAAAAATTTGGTTTTTTCACAAATTTATTACTAGTACGTAAGAATTTTATTTTCCCTTTTTTAAGCAGAGTTCGAGTAATGGAAAGTCAAATAAAATTTCAAATTAGTTTAGGTGTTCCTAATCAAGGATTCTTAAAAATTCTGAAAATTTTTGAGAATATCGACATTAAAAAAATTAATTTAAAAGTCTCGAAAATTTTGAAAACCTTGGGAGATTGTTGACTCCTCTAAAAAATCTCCCAGGTTTTTTGAAAACTTTAAGAGGTTTTCAGACTATTTAAAAAATCTTTAGAATTAAGATTATCAACATTGACACTAACATTGAGTAATCGTTAATATTAAATATAATTATCCATAAAAATATAAACAATACATAAACTTAAGCTAAGATTAATCTTTCAAAATCTTCAAGATTTTTTTTGAATTTTCAATTTTGAGTAATATTCAGTGATTCAAAACTTTTTAGACAGATATTCCAAATCGTTTGAAATATATGATAGTCTATCCTAGAGCATAAATCTTTTTTTATGACAAACGATCGCGACGACGGGTATAGAAAAAGCTCGCACATCGCTCACGACATTCTTTGCGATGAAAAAAAACTACAGAAGACTGAGGATGGGGTTTTCGTTCTACACAAATGATTTAATACTGCGAATACATATTTGAACATTGACGCCTCGAGGTTTCGGTGGTTTCTTCTTTTCTTTTTCATTGACTACACAGTCGACAGTACATCTATTTCTGCCTTTTTTTTGTTTCGTTTGTTCATCTATTGTACAAGTCCTACAAAAGTGGTTCCTTCAACACGTACAAGATGATCCTGATCTATCGTTATTATCATGAATAATTTTATTATGCAGCTTCGAAGAAAAAATTACGTAGTTATAAGATATTCATATGACAATATACGTATAAAACTGCATCTTATATACATTTTGCTTGTTTTATAAAGTTAAGCGATTTATAAAGAACTGTATTTTATATACATTTTGCTTGTTTTGTAAAGAAGTATGGAAACTTCGAAGTTGCACGAGAGATATTCCGGATGATAATGTTAGCTGGTTTATACCCGGTACATTCTGACCCTTCGCAGTAGTTCAGTCTGAGCTTATAGCCTATTGACCTCGCGTCGCAGAATTAAGACATAATAAAGAAAAGGTTTCTTTTATTTAAGCCAACTAATGCTTAAACAATTATACAGCTTCGTAAACTAGTTTATTTCCTATTAATTAGACCTAATTAGTTCCTACAAAACGCTGACGAATACTCTTCTCTTGCCGTTTTTATCGCTACATGCACGCACTATATCTTTCTCTCTCTTTCTTCTTCTCATTTTTCCTAATGTAAATTATTTTCCTGTATATATAAATGCAATTTTTTGCCTGTCTGCTGAATATTTACGCGCAGATCCTTGCAAAGAACGTAAAAATACAATTGAACGATAATACGAATCTTTACAATGAGTGGAGAAAGGGAGAAACTGGACGCAAGATTAGAAAAGAATAGGCGTATAAGCCTCCGAACTATTTGATGACTTTTCTCTTTCTCTGTCCTGTATCCTGATTGTCCTGCCTGCCTGACCGACTTCCTGACTGTTTCTGAGTTTCTGCCTGTTCGTTGCCTTGTCTCTCTAGCCTGATAGCCTGCCTGCCTGCTCCAATACTAAACAGTACAGAAGTACTGGCGACTAGAAGACAAGTAGTAGTAGTAGGAGTAGTAGCTTCACCTGAGGTTCAAAAGTCAAGAAATCTGTTAGTTAAACTCCTTAGCTGTGCAAAAGACCGATCGGGTCGTGAGCAAGGAATTTCCGAATCTTGGGATCTCTTTAAGGCTCTGGATTTGTAAAGATATCTCTTGGGTTCCAAGAATTTTTTCGATTTACACAATTGAATATTTTACATTTTCTTCGTTTTATTTAATTTCGAATAATTATAGATAATTTAAGAATATCAAATCAGTTACATTCTCTAAAAATTTTAGATTATTCTTTTACTATTTAAGATACTACATTTCTACATTTTTTGATTTCTAGATAAATTCTAAATCTCAAAGTTCAGAATTTTTATATAGCAGATAGTACGTTTATTTTTAGATTTCTAAACAGACCTATTCTAAAACTCAAAATTCCTGAAATTTCCAGATATTTGAAACCTTAAAATTTTGAACCACGTTGCAAAATATCAATATTTTAGATTTTAAGATTAAAATTTATAAGTGATACCTATATATCAAAAATTTTAGGTACCGGTATCTTTTCTTCTTATATGTGGACTTTATTATGTTAGATTCTGAATATCAAGTTTTACAGAAAAACTGGAAAATGTTCCACATCCAAACTGCTTTGCTCCAGTTTAAAAAATATTACATAATTCGATTTGATAAATTTTCTTTCCGTAAAGATCTAAAACAACTCAATCTCTGTACTTCTAAATTCTTGGATTCTCAAATTCACGGTATCTGATATCCTGAGATTCTTAAATCCTTGATCCTGTAGACCCTTAGAGGTCCTAATACATAGATTATTAATTGTGAATACTGATATTAAGTAAATTCCTTCAGAAAAACCCTTCATCGCTTCTTATCAAACTATAGCAAAATAACTAATCATCATCCTATATATGTATATATTATATATACGCATATATAAAATAAAAGAAATACTATTCTTCTAATCTAAACTTCTAAACTTTGTTCGAAAACGTGCTAATTAGTAAAAAAACAAAAAAAAAAAGAACGCCATTGGATTACCAAAAGACTGTTAATTATAGAGACGCTAGAAAAATGATGTAGCGAATATTAGGATGCAACAATGGCTAAAAGATGTGACTTTGTGTTCTAATTGCATCGTTTGTATAAGCCCTACAATTATATATGTGTGTACGTATATATATATCAGCAATAAGACAGTTACTATGTCCTCATATACAAAATAATTCTTACGTTTTCTAAAAGATTTCTCTTAATAAATCATGTGTTGTAAAGTTTTCTAATTACATCCTAAGTGATGAGCAAGATCATGTAAACTAATAATAATTATTATAAGAAATAATTTAATAAAAAAGTAAATAATAAACAAACTGATATTGTTTAAAACAAACTAATCTATGTATCAAAGTTATAAATATATAAATCACAATATATTGACATTTATAAATATGTAATCTATGAAGGAAACCAAAACGTCTTTACTATTTAGTGATGCATAAACCTGATTGAAGATTCTGTGAAAAATAACTCGACATTCCCGGAATTTTGCGATTGCCGTAAATTTAAGTAAACGGTTTTAAAGTAGCGGATCGATAATATTATACTGAAATAATTATTTTGCTTACCAGCGAGAAGGGTCAGCGATATGCCCAATGTTTTCTTAATATCTTCTGCCGCTGCCGCCTCCTCCACCACCGCCGCCACCACCCATGTTTCCACCTCCGAGAGAATTACCACCGTAACCACCTTGGTTACCATATCCGCCGCCACCGCCGCCGGAATTTCCGCCACCCATGGGACCTGCAACATCGTAAGAAAAAGAAAAAAAACTACAGGTTAGCAGAAACAATTCTCTAAATAGCATAATCAAACGATAACATTGGGGTAACATGTAACATTGTGCAAGGCACATTCACATTGATAAGTACAAAATGTACTCATTCGCAAAAAAAATGGTTAACTTTTATAAAATTTTTAAAAATTATTACTTTTGTCACTAGATCAAGACAAAGAATTTTGATATTTTAAATTTCATTAATAATGTAGATAACAGAGTTCAACAGAAAAAGATCAAGAAGGATCATCGGGTCGTTGACTTTTAAGAAGGCAAAAAACCTTGTCCGCTGAATGGCGGTAACCATCGTGAGTCCCCGGACTGACGTCCGCTAGGACCCGAATTAATACCGTATGGTGCTGCTCTGCCACCGGAATTGAAATTGTTGCGCACTGGGCCACCCCCGTAACCCTGCTGATAACCACCACCGAAGCTGTCGTTGCTCCAATTACCGCCGCTGTTGTAGCCACCCTGCCCGCCTTGGTTCCAGCTTCCTCCTCCTTTAAAACACAACAATCAGCATCTTCTTTCAACATCTTTTTATCGCTCAAAATAATAAGATATACTATTTTATCGACTAGACAGTGTCATATTTTATCTTTCTATTGCCTCTTGTGCAACAAGATTAATTAACAAATACTTAATTAACAAATTCTTTGTAAAATTTTATCAGATTAATATAGAAATAATGACTAAATTTATTTTACTCTTTCTTGTGTTAATATTGGTTCACGTTCTATGAAACTTTGCTTATTCTAATAATTTTTATAAATAAAGCATTAAAAACACAAGTAGACCAAGCCACATAAGTTCCAAGTAAAAGAATTTAATGGGTTGAAATAAAAAATGAAATGTGAAATAATAGTGACCGTAAGGAAATTCTTTATGCATAATTCTTTAAATGTAAATAGTCTATTTGAATTAGGAAAAGTGTATAAACAACTCTCTGGGTATCTAGTTCAAACATTTCTGGACTTAGTCTGCGTGTATTTTCACATCGCATTATATATCATTATTCTTTACAAATGCAAAGTTTTTGCACTGCAACTTGACCCTCGCATGACAAAGAATTGTTAATATCATTTGGAGCCTGTTGTATAAGGAGAAAGACAAAAAGATATACATTTTATAATATTAGATCTGCTTGAGAAATTAATTTCAATATAAATTAAGAAATTTAGTCCACTTTTAAGTCCACTCGCAATTTTTTTTTTTTTCCGATACATCACAGCCGATTTTTCAAATACGATGTTGAAGAGCGATATTGTTAATGCGAGGATCAACTCGGCTCTAAAGCCTTGTGTCCACGATCCAAGAATTTGGTCAGAGATCTCGGACGGAGAAAGAATTAACCAATCGCATTGGTCAATTGGCCGAACTGTTTACATGCGATTGGTTAATTCTTTCTCCGTCCGAGATCTCGGACCAAGCTCTTGGATCGTGAACACAAGGCTTAAGAGGAATAAAGAGAGTAAGAGGAAAAGTCTGCCTGCAAACCTTTACCTTGATTCTGATTCTCCCAAGGTCCATTATTCCCCCAACCTCCTTGATTACTTCCACCACCGCCGTATCCACCCTGATTACCGCCGTTGTTCCAGTCACCACTACCACCACCGCTGCCGCGTCCTCCCCAGCTACCACCGCCCTGATTACCACCACGGGGTCCCCTGCCTACGCCCTGGCCACCGCGGCTGCCACCACCACTGCCGCCACCGCCTCCAGAAGCGGACGCCATTTCCGCTCTGCTTAAAGCCTGTGATGAAAATTACCATATTAATAAATATGTATATATGATAATATATATATATATATGAAAACACACAATATTAGAACAAAAATACATATTTAAAAAATATGATGTGAAGAAAAGATACATTGAAGAAATTCGTAAAAAACATGGAAAAAATTAGAAACACTAGAAAGAATAAAAAAGTTACTCATTTTTTCTGAACTTTTTCTTATATGGAATCTGTATAAAGTTCTTCTTGAACAGTAAACGATCTTTGAAGATGGATGTTCTCACCTTTTTCACATCAACGTGCTTGCCGCGTATCTGATGATTACGCTGTAAACAGATCTTGTCGACAGGGTCATAATCGTCGAACTCGACAAAGCCAAAGCCGCGCTTCTTGCCAGTCTCCTTGTCGGTCACTATGCTGATCGAGTTTATGCTACCGTAACTCTGAAAGTACTGCCTGAGATCTTCCTCCTCATGGTCATCCTTCAAGCCACCTACGAAAAGTTTCTTCACGGTAGCCCCCGCTTCCGGCCGGCCTATTTCTTGCCTAGGGACTGCTCTCTTAGGCTCAACCACTCTACCATCTACTCTGTGAGGCCTGTAAAAGGTATTTAATTTTTGACGATTTTGCTTTTATACTTTCATAAGCATAGATGAATAGAGAAAAATCAACTTATGTAAAGAAAAAAAAAAAATCACAAATCCATGTGAGAATACAAGCAAGTTCTATATTACCGAATCAGATATTTTTATCTCTGATGAGATTAATTTCTCGATTTGTATCAAGCGTTTTTCTTTTATAATTCTCAACAAATATAAGTTTCTAAAATCTTGAATCTTTTTCTTAATTCCTTGCATAAATCCTTTTTTTTTTACCTGGCATTCTGAGCATCATCCACCATGTGAGCACGAGAATAGGTGATAAAGCCAAAACCTCTCGAGCGCTTTGTTTTGGGATCTTTCATAACCACCACATCTACTATCTCTCCCCATTGCTCAAAGTGCTTCTTAAGCGAATCATCCGTTGTTCTATAATCCAAGCCACCAATGAACAGTTTCCTAACATGTTCTGGCTCGTTTTTACCATCCTGAAGTATAGAACAATAACATTGTAAATTATTGCAAAATTTCTTAATCGTATAAAATAATTATATATGATAATATATTGTCTCAACATGATAAATCTCAGAGTGGATTTTCAAAATGGCCTTCTATATAAGTATCTAGATCTAATTGTATTCTTTTAATTATTGAAGCTAATTATTTTGATTAAGCAATACTTTAGCAAATTACTGATTCTTATCAATTTATTGTATCTCAATATCTTTTTTTTTATTAACGTAAAAATTATTTATTGATAGCACCGGCCCTTCAAACATTTATTACCACAGACAAGCAAGTAAAAGTAAGGCCTGGCAATGCAAATGTTATGGTAATTGGACCACACACACACAATTCAGTCTCTTTATACGCAAAATTTTCTCGAGTTGAGACTCCAACGCCAAGGTGATTCTCACGATTACTCATGACGTAGCAATCGCAGTCTTTCTTCATAATTTCCTTCTTGCTTCGGATTCAACGTATCCTGATTTATCTAATCATTTCAGGATAATTTACCATAAAATTCGGATCATAAGTATGCAAGTATCCAAGCATCGCGTCTGAAAGATATTGCGCGAGCTATAACGTGCTCGCGGCTTCGTGACGAAAAGCTTTCGACGTAGCTGAAGTGCCATGGAAGAGTGCAAGCGTGTCGAAGAGAGAGCCGAAGCAGTCTCGCGTCGAGCGATTCGTGATAACGGAATGGCGATTTTGACGGCGCAAATACTCACATCGTGCTCCATCTTCACCATTTTGAGGGACCTGAACAGGATTGCGAGCCCCGTGTAGCTTGTAAAGTAGAAGAAAACGCAAGCCGACAGCGAACGACGGCAGAAACGACGCACGACGCTACAACACGGATGGCCGCTGGTGGGATGGGAGTTGGGACACGGAACGGACGATCGATTTTTCACTCCCTGCCCGCACTCGTGTGAACCCCGGCCATCCCCGGGCGAGCTAGCCAATCACATCCAGCTTCACGAACTACGTGAATCAAAGACTACCCCTTTACGTGGCGAAAACCAACCACTGGATGCAAAACAAAGATAAGATGAATTTATTTTCCAATAGCAATTAAATAATTGTTACATCGCTACATTATTTAATAAATTTTCTTTAATAAAAGACACACAAACAAATTTGTTCCTCCTCCTCCTCCTAAAGATATACAAAGTACACTTAAAAATAGAGCAACAAAATGCGGTATCACACATATTTTTTATAATAATTAATATTTATAACCACAACGCGAGCATTTACGAAATAGTACATTCAGGGAACATTATTACAGTACATTCTTATCATCGAATTTTATGTGTTTGTATAAATTGTTACAGATTTTATATATAACATAAAATATCGTGTGTATGTGTGCAGGTATGTATCAAGTGTACATGTGTGTAAGAAAAGTCTATCACTAGCAGTCATGAGAAAAGTCTATCACTGCTCATTCATGCTCAAATCGATTTTTGTCCTAAAAAAACTCAATAATTATTGTTTAAATTTAACTGTCCTTAATTGTGGGTGTGTTAAAATCTTTACTAATTTCTATTCACAATCTACAGAATGTTTATCTCGTAATTGAGACACGGAAAGCATTATATGTATAAATGTAGTATATTACATCTTAATTCTTTCCTATATACCTACATTTGTGCGTAATATATTACAAAATATGCTGCACACAACACACAGGCGCGTCTATACATATAATACTTGCATAACGCATTAAATTATACATACTCATATATTATACTATATAATCAGTATATTATATACTCATTTGTGTGCGTGCGTGCAAATTCGAAGTAGTATTAATAAATATAAGCATAACATACTGTAATATACTATATTTATACACATACGTTAATTAGTGATTAATGCTTGGACACGAGCTTCGAGTATATTTCCGGAAAAATCGACTTTTAATAAAGTTGACGTGATATTGCGGAGAAATCTCATGATTCATAATTCAGTAACGTTATTCATAGATCATGTGACGACGATCGGAGAGACGAGCGAAAAAAGAAGCTTTAAACTAGATCGGTGCATCGGTCTTGGTCACGTAGTGGTTTCCGATATTTTTCTGGACCGACTCTTTTTGTGCTTAGTCGGCTCGGTTATTGTACCGTCGTTATCCGACAGAGATGATTCCTTAACTGATTTTCGACCACGACCGACGTTTCTCTCCTCGTTTTCCGAGCCTAACGATTCCCGGTTCGATTTCCGGCGCTGACGTTGCAGTGGCTGATTCTGTGCTTCCATCGTTTCGCGCAAATGTTTCCTCTTCGCATCCCACAATATTTTTTGCCGCTGGTCAATCTCAGAATATCTATGAATAAGGACGATTAACGCTAAAATTTTCAAATCTAATAGTAGCGGGTTCAATAAGATCATAAAATTGCCTATAAAATCACATAGAATTACTTGGAAATACTTGAAATCACTTGGAGCGAATGGAATTGCAAGATACTTGTAAGACTTTTAGAATCAACGAAACCTAGTGATTACCTATTACGGAAGTCCAAGTTGGGTGGTTCTTTCAGCCGCCAACCCTTCTTCGATTCGTATACTCCAAGTTCCGTGAAAATTTGATTAACCTCTTCCGGCGTCAACTTGATGGCGGACGAGATCGTATTGCGAGTAAGAAATTGTTGCTCAACAAACGATAATAACTATAAAAAAAAAAAAAATTTATATACATACATGTATATAATTAACTCTTCCTTCGTACATTTGAAGTTGCAAGCTTCTTTCGTTCACTTGCCTAGCAACATTAACAAGTAAACAAATTTCACCACATGGATAATGATGTCTTAATAAAAATATAAAAGATGTATTAACGGTTTCACGAAGTTAAATATAGCAATAATTGAAATATAGATATGAAAAAGTAGTTGGAATCTACTAGACTGTTGTGTAAGATCCGAGAGTCAAGAGGCTAAAAAGTAAAATTTTTCGGAACAATCTTTTACTATTAAATTTTAAACACTCACAATATAATCACGAGCTTTACACATAAACTCAGCAATGCTGTTGTTCTCAGGGGGGCTATCCTTGGGATATATCAGTTCGCTGTTCACAACCCAATTACCCTGCACCAGCATAGCTACTTGTTGCAAATACTTGAGTATCGCTGTCGTGTCATGCTCTGGCGAGAGAATTTCACATAACTTTGCAAAAGATATGACTTTCACTGTAAAAAGATTAAAGATAAATTTATTTCTATTAAATCCTTTGCATATGATATAAAAGTCTGTTTAATTTATATGATTTATATCTACATAAAACATTTATGCTAATATATAAAGAAATGATCTCATGTTTCTAAGCGTGTATCATTAATACGACAAGAGACGTACAAAAATGTTTTAAATAAAAATTTTATGTTTTTAAAAGCTTTTTATAGTGTATTTAGATTTCTTTATTGAATTACATATATTTTTTTTATATCTGTCTTTCTTCGATTATTTTCAATGCCTTTCTCACCTTGTTTCATGATTATCCTGATTCGGTCTAGCAAAGACAAGGTCTTGATGTAGTGAAGGTCTGTCTGATCCACAGAGGTGGTTTGCAAGTAGGACTCATCAGGTAACTGCGGTACCAATAGATTTAGATAATTCCTCGGGGCCACATTCAGGATTGTTTCCGAATCTTCGGCCGATGGGCAGAACATCTCCATCCGTGTCGACTGTACAACAAGATACCGTTTCTCAAAATGTAAAAATGCAATAAAGTAGAAGATAAAACTTGCAAAATCTTTTTGAATTGGATTTGGTTTTTCACAATGACACAGAGATGTCAATTTATTATCGTTCTAAAAAAATTCACTAATTTCACGATTACATCGACTTACCTCAGCTTGCATGTCGTAAGCCGGTACGTAATTCGTATGCATCCAATGCTCCTCCTGGCTTTTTTTGTGGTGATGCTGGAAGGACTGTTCCTGCAGCTTCTTCAGGTTGTCCGGCAGACGCCTGGCAAATGTTACTTTCACCGGCATGGCATCTTCCTCCTCGTCGTCGTCTGCATTTTAGCAAATGAATTTGTGAGTGTTTCTCGTTCGCTTGTGCCAAGCTCTAAAGGTTCAACACAGGCTGTCTAGGTAAATAATATTCATGAATAAGTCAGCAAGGAGAAATCCTCTTTTACCTTCTCCTGCGCCCTTCGTTCCATCCTTGACATTCTTGTCGGTTTCATCCAGATAATCGCATTGCAGCTTCATGTTCAACATTGCCTTCAACGGCGTGAGGTGCAGCTCATTATCCTGGAAGATCCCGACGGCGAAGTTGGAGCAATCCGACAACGTCCGTTCCGAAGTCAACACAATCTTGTCCATCTGACCACTAATTAAAAAAATAAATATTTTTTATAACTGTGAATTAAGATTCCTAGACAAGCTATTCAAAATTTTGTAAATACCTATCGAATGTTCTTTCGTCATTGTTTCTTGCAGACTTTCCATCTGTATTTAAAGCCAACCGTTCTCCCGTACAGCGATCGTAAGAATCATCATTTTCTGTATCTATCGCGAGCTCTATACGAATTTTCTGATTTTCCGGCTTAACGGAAGTCTTCGAGAAGGTGGTGTTAATGCAACCATCTTTCACATATGCGGAGTACTGAATGATAAATAACTTATCCGCCAAAGTCTTGGAGAGGAACACTGGTATCTGCATAAATAATTCCTTTTATTATTCGCATGAACATAAAATAGAGACATACTATAAAGCAGAAAATAATTTCTATCGCGTTAATGATAAAACGAATTTTTAGGCCCAGTTATATAAAAAAAAAAGAAACATGACAAGAGCGGCAATTTTGAGCGGATCTAAAAAATTTTTGCCTTAAAACACATAAAATACATGAGTTTTAGGAAAGAAGCAATTATACAATACTAAACATCTGTCAACAGTAAATTTTTTTAACCACGTGGTCCAAAGTAGCGAGATCTAACCTAAACAATTTTGACGCTAAACAATTGTGACGAGAGCGAATAGAGAGTAGCAAAATTAAAATCAGAAATGGAACTCTAACCTCTTTCACGATGGGATCATCGTCAATTTCCGTGGTGTCCATCGCCGCTTCTCATCAAAATGATTCTTGAACGTGATTTGATAGTTTGGTAATTATTTAGAATACACGCCTCCACCTTAAATATCTATGAAATTAGGCTTAATCGATTCGTTTTTGCATAAAACGAAAGAATCTGGCAGAAAAATGCGGCGGTCTGCCCTGCGAAGCGAGATATTTAGTGTTAAAGTTGACGACTCTCAGGTTATAAATCCTGTCATACCGACGGGATGTAGCGACCATGAACATGCTCCGCGGCCACATGCGCATGCTCTGTCAGCTCTGTGGCCACATGCGCATGCTCCGTGGTCGCACGCGCATGCAAAAGTGCGCGAATTTGAAACGTATGCATACTTATAATACATAAATATAAATATGTACTTTTTATATACCAACTATTCTCTGCTTTAACAAATTATTTCTGCTGCAGATATTAAGCGTCGAAGTTAACGAAACAGAAATAATTTGTTAAAGTAGAGAATAGTTGGTATATGAAAAGTACATATTCATATACCAACTATTCATTGTATATATAAATATGTACATTTCATATACCAACTAGTCTCTGCTTTAACAAATTATTTAACAAATAATTTGTTAAAGCAGAGACTAGTTGGTATATGGCAATAATTTGTTAAATAATTTGTTAAAGCAGAGACTAGTTGGTATATGAAATGTACATATTTATATATACAATGAATAGTTATTAGGTATATGAATATGCTTTTATTTAACAAATAATTTGTTAAAGCAGAGACTAGTTGGTATATGAAATGTACATATTTATATGTACAATGAATAGTTGGTATATGAATATGTACTTTTCATATACCAACTATTCTCTGCTTTAAAAATTATTTCTGTTTCGTTAACTTCGACGCTTAATATCTGTAGCAGAAATAATTTGTTAAAGCAGAGAATAGTTGGTATATAAAAAGTACATATTTATATTTATGTATTATAAAGTATGCATACGTTTCAAATTCGCGCACTTTTGCATGCGCGTGCGACCACGGAGCATGCGCATGTGGCCACAGAGCTGACAGAGCATGCGCATGTGGCCGCGGAGCATGTTCATGGTCGCTACATCACGTCGGTATGACAGGATTTATAACCTGAGAGTCGTCAACTTTAACGCTAAATATCTCGCTTGGCAGAGGAGACCGCCGCATTTTTCTGCCAGATTCTTTCGTTTTATGCAAAAACGAATCAATTAAGCCTAATTTCATCGATATTTAAGGTGGAGCGTGTATTCTAAATAATTACCGATAGTTTATTCTGATATACATGCACGGAGCATCTTTCGGAACTTTTAGATCAAAATACACCCGCTGTCCTACAGCAGTCCTCACAGAACATTCTATAGCTTCCCCGACCACCGACCGACACCGACCATGGTCTTTGATAGTTCCCGACAGCCCCGACACTGCCCGACAGCCCCCGAATGGCCCGAATACCCCCAATCCCGAATCCGTCCGGCCGCTCCGGCGTCCGTCACCTGTCACGAATCACGGTCAGCGCAATCTTACTGAGTCTTGGTCATGTAAAAAATATTAGTTTATTGTGCGACAAACAAGTAATTAATAACGAGGGAAAATGTCTCTGGCTGACGAGCTTCTCGCCGATCTCGAGGAAAATGACGACGCAGATGTTCTTATGGAGGAGCCGGAACCGGCATTTATTCCGACTTCGGTTTCTAAAGTTATAGAAGAAGGTTAGCTTATTTTACGGTGCAAGGTGCATTTGTTCTTCTAAAAATTAATTTGCTTTTTTCTCCTGCAGAGGTAAAGGTGTCCTCTGTTCGAGAGTTAGCTAAGTTACGAGATTCGGAACAGCTACAACAAGTTATGTCGCAAATTGAGATGTACAGCAAAGTACCGAGGAAGTCAACCGATATTGTAGGACCTGTGGAATCCGATCCGGAATATCAGTTGATAGTTGAAGCTAATAATATGGCAGTTACAATTGACAATGATATAGGTAATTATATAGGGTAACATAGAGGCTGCGTTCCCTTTGGACGCTTTCATACTGAAAGCGTCATTCTATCTTTCTTCAACATATATTGTGCAATAAAGCGAAAGAAATTAAATACAACGTTACTTACATAATGACCTAATTAAGTTTTTTTCAAGTGATATTAACATTTTCATATCTTTCAGCTACTATACACAGATTTACGAGAGATAAATATTCGAAAAGATTTCCAGAACTGGAGTCTTTAGTAGTCGGACCATTAGAATATGTGATGACAGTCAGGGAATTAGGCAATGATCTGGACAGAGCCAAAAATAATGAAACTTTACAGCAGTTTCTTACTCAAGCTACAATTATGGTTGTTTCTGTAACAGCGTCGACCACTCAGGGGTAATATTTAGATGCGTAAAATCTAATCTCGTTAATCATAAATCATTAGAAAGCAAACTTCTATTTTTAACACTCTCTTTGAATATTGCTCTGATATCGGGTACATAATGTATGCGCAGAAAAAACTTGTTACACATCTGATGCAATATATACATATGTATCTAAGCTCATTTTTAATCTGCATAAACATACTCAAGCGATAAATGTACAATAACAGCGTTAAAGAAAGAGAAGTCAAATTTAAGGAATTTTCTAACTAATTAAGAATAGAGAAGCTTGACTGCATTGCTTTCCGTGATTAATATATAACGATCTATTTTTAATTTTCTCAAATATGTCCTCGCATATAGCCAACTGTTGACAGAAGAGGAGAAAGAAGCTATTTGTGAAGCTTGTGATATGGCAGTGGAATTGAACAACTGTAAATCAAAGATATTTGAATACGTAGAGAGCAGAATGGCATTTATCGCGCCAAACCTATCAATAATCGTCGGTGCATCGACAGCTGCAAAGATTATGGGTATGTATCATATAAAATCACAAATATATGTTAAAAATAAACGAAGTTTTATGTCACGAATTTCTTTAATTCAGGTGTCGCGGGTGGTCTGACGAAACTTTCTAAGATGCCAGCCTGTAATCTTCTAGTCCTTGGGTCTCAGAAAACCACGCTCTCTGGATTTTCGCAAGTTGCCACCTTGCCTCATACAGGATTTATATATTATTCCGAAATTGTACAAGACACTCCTCCTGTAAGTTCGTTCTTCTTGCATGCTACACATAATAAAGATAACAAGAAGTAGGGGAATATTACAACAATGGATCTAATGTATGTAACGTTGCAGGATCTACGGAGGAAAGCGGCAAGGCTGGTGGCATCGAAGAGTATGTTGGCAGCTAGAGTAGACTCCTGCCACGAAAGCACGGACGGTCATATCGGCCAAATGCTGCGCGAAGAGATCGAGAAGAAGCTGGATAAGCTGCAAGAGCCGCCGCCCGTGAAATTCGTGAAGCCATTGCCGAAACCGATCGACCCCGGTCGAAAGAAGCGTGGCGGTAAACGCGTCCGCAAGATGAAGGAACGCTACGCGATCACGGAATTCAGAAAGCACGCAAACAGATTGAACTTTGCTGATGTGAGTAATAATAAATGTTCTGGAATTCGTGATTTATATTGTTTTGAAGATAATTAGAGAATGTATCATTATTGCGATTACAGATTGAGAGTGATGCCTATCAAGAGGATCTTGGCTACTCACGAGGGACAATTGGTAAGGCTGGCACTGGTCGAATTAGGTTGCCGCAGATTGACGAGAAGACGAAAGTCAGGATATCCAAGGCACTTCAGAAGAATCTGCAGAAGCAACAGCAATGGGGAGGCAGCACCACTGTCAAGAAGCAAGTCTCCGGTACTGCTTCCAGTGTGGCTTTCACTCCTCTACAAGTATGTTACACTTTTTATGCGTTTGATGTTTTACAACTGGTAAATTTAATTGCATAAAAAATAATTTTTATTTTATCTGTGTTTTCAGGGCCTTGAAATCGTCAATCCACAAGCTGCGGAGAAAAAGGTGAACGAGGCAAATGCGAAATACTTTTCCAACACAGCTGGTTTCCTAAAGGTCAAGAAAACGTAAATGTATGTTGCAAATAAATGTAGGAAATTGTATTTATCCTATAACATACAGCATGGGTCTCGTAGATTTATTATATGAATTGTATATAAATATTGAATTTAGGATTTCTACTTTATTTTCCTTATACAATTATGGACAGAAGTACATATAGGGTAACATAAAATTTATTTCATCAATTAAATAAATACGTGACATTTCCAAGACTATTGAATAGCGAGTAAAGATTGCTGAGAGACCACACCTCGCATACATGTTCTCCGACACTCGAGCTTGAACACTATTTCATTTTAACGACATGCGTCGTTTACGCAATGATTTTATACATGTAAATTGGTTTATATCGGGAAACGAAAAATTTGCATCGCGTGCTACGCAAGATTTCCGCATATCCCAGCTGGTTCGCGAATCGAATTCTGTTGCATAAATAGTTGCCATACACCGATTGATTGTTACGTGATTATTACTCATGTAAGCTCAAAAATCTTTTCTTTTCGATTATTTAAAATCTTACATGAATTAATATGATGTATTATATCATTCTATTTATGTTTCTGTAGCGATAATTTTTCTATACCTTTATATTTTTTCTCCTAATCTTTTTGCAACCAATAATGTAACATCGTGCAATAAATATAATTAATTTCTATCTAACGGAAGGAAGATTAAGAACAGTTTGGTAATTGATCGAGATCTTAAAGTCAATTATTTTATCCTGGTTTGCACAGTAAAATATGTATACATGGATACAGGAGTGAAATGTAATTCTGCCCTCCCTCTTCAAGTTCGTTATTCGACAAACAGTAATGAAGGAAGTTATTTAACAAGTCGACTCCAGACTACCGGTGTGTCTTCTCGCTTTACCTTGGCCTTGATTTAAGTTAGCACGTCGTTCTCGAATCGATCTAAACCCAATCGGTATACCATGTTTCCGATTCTACATTTTATAATGCCCCTTTCTCTGTTCTTGTTCCAGATGATGTCCTCTTCCATTTTCTTCTTGATTTAGAGAAGAGGGGGATTTAATTACCGCGGACCCTTCGTCTTCACGACGTAGTTCCTCCTTAAGTGCCCGTCTCAGGTATTTGCTCTAGGATTCAGATAAAATCGACGAGCAATGTATTAAAAATCATATAGTCTTTTTTAAATCAAAATCTTTTTGATATTTAAACTTCCTCCTCTACAGAGATTGCGTAGCGTAATGGATACTTCTTACTTCCTAGAAAGAACTTATTTGCTACGAAAAAATTTATTGACAAAAGTAACTATTTTAATTATTTAATAAAAATTTAAAAATGAAACAATCTTATCGGGAGCATGCTTCGATTTTTTTCTATTTTACTTTCCGTAGAAGAACAGTGCGAGCAAAAGAGAAGCTGATTTACTTGGAAACCTATCTTTTATCGTAGGGGGCTGGTTTACAATCCCGCTCCCCTCAATTTCGGGATTCTAATTAGAGAATTAGAATCCCGAAATTGAGGGGAGCGGGATTCTAATTAGAGAATTAGACACTCAAACAGTTTTAAAAAAAGCAATTTAGAAGATAAAAAGGATAAATTAGAGAATTTATCCTTTTTTTCTTCTAAATTGCTTTTCTAAAACTGTTTGAGTGTCTTCCTTTTAAGACGGTGCTATTGGCTTTGAAGATCAGATTCAAATTTTTAATTCCCATTAGGTTTCCAGTCGAATTTCTGATTAACAAAGACGTAACGGAGATTGAAGAAACTTTCTCCATCAGGCCCAAATGCTCGGTGAAAGTGTTTCTTTTACGCGTCTGTAACGTGCAACACCGAATGTTCACTTCTCTATTGGAATGGTTCTTCGAACGGAATGATAATGTTGGGTATTTCGAGGATTTTATTGTCCATTATCCCCTCATAGATTATTTTGTCGAATTGTCTTAATTTATGTAATTTATATGAAAGGTATAATCTTCTTGTTTAAGTTTAAATATCCAAGCAAATTATAAAAATAGGAAATTATTTTGTCAACTATTTGGAATATGTGTAATACATTATAATATCATTATGTAACACTGTAATATACTTTAGATTAAATAAAATTAAAATATTTCTTTAAAGTAATATATTTTATATTAATTTTTAAATAATATTTATATTAATATTTTATAGCATTTTGATAAAATTGTAGATGTTCTATGATTCGTATTACAGATGGCTTATAGACTTTGAGGATAAAAAATAGAAAAAAAATTCAAGTACTGAAGATATTAAAGGCAAAATTCATAATTAATGGACCAATGACTTAAATCGTGCTAAGTTGTTAGTTTATCTATATTCCCAGTGTTTTCGATTGCCAGAAGAAAGGGGAAAAACAAAGTGTTATTACTTTCCTTCCAGGATAATTGACGTCCATTGTCGATACCATCGGAGTAAATTAAACAAAGCGTGTCAGTGGTGAGTTTCTCCGTGGGTGGAGAACCACGAGACTTTCGATCTCATTTTCCCGTTGAATTCAACGCACTGTTTGGCGGCCGATTTATTGAAATTTTATGGAAGCGGATCGGACTTTCTTTCGTCAGGCGAAGGTCGTTCTTTTCACCGACGGTGACGAATTGCCAATATGTATAATAAAATCGTAGCGCCTGTGCATAATAACGAGTTATCTCATAAACAGTTAATCCCCATTTGTGCTGTATTATATAATAATATGTTCAGTGTTAATATATTAATAACAGAGTGCACGCAAATTTTTAAATTAGGTACCATTATTATCATTATTCATACAAACTTTACAAGACTTTCTATAAACCCAAATCTTTGCTTAGCGTATATCTGTGTTTCCAAAATGTTGGAATATTTTTGGAAACTTTGCTCTTTTATACCTGCTTCTTTAAATATCAAAAATCATTACTCTGAATTTTTTCAATGCTTTATTCAAGATTCCTCTTTATTTTACAAATTAAGGATTATTGAAAAAATGTAACGTTACTGAATAATCCTCATGTAGTAAAATTGTAGTGTTAATAATTTTTTTAAAATACGCGATTTTTGTGTATATTTTTATATAATTGCCGCCCGACTACAAACACTCGTAGTAATGAAACTTTTAATGAATTTACAGCAGACCCGAGAAATGAATCTGTACAAACGGAACAAAGAAATATGTTACAGTATTTTACAAAGGCGGAAGTAAAACCTGTCGGGCGGGGCGGTGAGAAAGTTACGTCGCCCAACCGATGTATGAAATTTTAATCGGGACGTAACGCTTGAACGAAGGTGTGTCGATTTTAAGTGACAAGTTTCACGTGGCAATAAACAAGAAAAAAGATTTGTTTTACATAACAAACGCGAAAATCTGGTTACTTTATTTTTTGCAGAAAAATGAAATGTCCTCGGTGCGATTCTAGGATTAAGAAGATTTTACACAGAACACGGTGTTTTAATCAATAGAAAAAAATGTCAAGATATCGATACTTTTTAATATAAATTATGGGAGATTAAAGGTAAAATGCATTTTATGATTTAAATTTCGGAAAAGAAAAGTACATTCTAAAATGTTGTTTTTTACGTAATTTTAAGTAGAACTTAATTTAACGCGGAATCTCTTAATTCAAATAATTAGTCTTCAGAATTAAGAAGTGAACGAAAGTGACGTCTAAAAAACGAATAAGATAAATCGTTATTTATCATGAAATTAAAATGTTATAAAAAGATTTAAAAGATTACAGTTTTCTCGAAATTCTTTGAAAGATTTCAATGTTATATATTCCGAGTTATAAATAGAGTATAATATATTGATTACTAATTAATTGGCGCTGCTAATCATATCTCTCTTCTCTTGTTGAATGCAAGGTATATGGTGCTTTTAAAATTGTATTGTGTGAAATATTGCAGTTTTTCCCATTTGAGAATTTTTCTCGCATGGGGGCGCAGTTTCTGGAAATAAATTCCAGTGTACTCAAGTGGACTCGAACCCGGTTCTCCGGATTGCGAGTCTGGCGCTCTACCTCTAGACCACACTGCCGCCTATGTTTCTATCGATAAAATTAAGAGTGGTTTGTTTCCGAAAAGATCCAAATAAGGATATTCAGGTCAGTACAAACCGGCAAGTGTAAATGCCTGTACGGTGCGCGGTGTAATATTCGCAGACTATAGTTACGGTAATACTTTCGACCTTTACTTAGGTTTCCTCGGTTGTATACTTGTATTGATAATTAATGAGACGAATAAGATTCTTTATATGATCCAGTAAAAATCCCACTCTAATTGTGACTTTTAACAATTATACTAGAGTAACTAAACAATATTTATGTTTTCGAAGTTCGTCAATATACATATGAGATCAGATATCTCACGATATGCACTTGAATATTAAAATCTGTATCTAAAAATGCAAATCTTATAATAGAACGTGATATGTCTGAATCAATTTAGATAATTTATTAGAGTAGAAGAACCTGCCTAAAGTGCGTTAAAGTGTTATATGAACGATCACTTGTAAAGATTGCGATGAGTTTTGAATAATTGTTGAAGAAAAATGATTAAAGTGGGAATTTCGTATTGAACATTATACATACATAAAGAGCTACAAAAGATTTTATTCAGTCGCTTTATTAATAGCCAATATATTTGGTTGAAAAGAATCTATAAAAATTTCATAGTCAATACTATGAACAATCATACACAGTGAATATTATATTTATGAATAACTGTACACTGTGTGAATACTTTATCTCACTTGTGTTTCTCAGCTCATACTAACACTAGTAGCAGTTATTGGAACAATATTGGTTACAAATTGGTTCCGCAACATTAGTTTGCACCTGTAAAGTAGATACCTTACATTTTATAGTCAATATTGAATTTCAATAATGGGTCGATGTATATTTCTAATATATTAGTAGAAGTTATGTTTTTCATTTGTTCACTAATATCTCTGTGCTAAAAAAATTATATTGGATTAATTGTTAAACTCTAAAAAACTAAATAAAAAGTAGTAGAATCATTATTATTCAGTCGCAGCTGTAACAAATCGACATACATTGTATACAATTTTTGGGATAATTTATTTTTGCAAAAATTACAGGTAAAAAATCTTTTCAATAAACTTATCTACTGTTACTTTTTAAAATATTATAGATTGCAATATTAATTCTCTCTTGATCCTTAAAATTACAAAAGTATTTATATTTTTGATATAAGAGTTTCAATCGTCATATTAAATTTATTGCATAAGATATAGTCTTTGATGATCATATAATCAAGTAACATCTTGGCAGAAACTAATATTGCAGTGTGTTTTTGTCTGATATCGATATTTATTTCAATGCATTTAATTTATAGCTAACATTGGCTTTATATCGGGCATTGTACCCTCAACATATTCAATGTTTAACCAATCGTAACCAATCAATCGTCTTACCAATGAATTTTGCTATTAGGAAACTTGAATGTTCTTGTTTAGATTTTTAATTTTAGATTTCCTTTACAAGAAAAGCGCAAGAATGTAATGAGAATAAGATAATGTAATCTAAGCGCTAAGTATATAATACATAGCTCATACATATTACGTGTATTTTGATATCAGATTGTCCTCATTTCTAATTGTTAATAGTCGACTTGTCTGTTGATTTATTATCCCAGTGGAATTTACTTCAAATGCGGCTGAGCAAGAGAGTTTAGTGAACCCTATTTAGTAATAAATTTATCTTTGCATTTTATGTACTTCCGGAGATATTTCTCACCCGTGAGACAGATTGAGTCACCCGGCGTCATCTAGTCGAGCAGTTAATCGTATTTGCAAGCGAAACATTGCGACAGAAGACAGAAAAATAAATATAATGTATATATTATGTATAAATACTTATGCTTTATTTGTAAAAATAAGATATATAATTATAAACTGAATATATAATTACAAGAGAGGAAGAAGTGAATCATTATCTTTCAATTGAATCGTCAGATTTCTTATTCAAAATTTATCAATTAGAAATATTGGTTGTTTTTGATAATTTCTATCTTCTAAGAAAGTTATTCTAAGAACGAAAAACACGGGACTTTCAAAATAAAAAAGTGACTTCTATTGATGGTTATTTCACAAATATAGGAAGAAAAGAGAGATTGTGAATCTTGGCTCGAGGTTTCACTGTTTTTAATAAAGATAACTTTTCTGATTTTTATCGTCCTTTTCATAGAAATAAAAAAACGCAGAGAAAATAATGAGAATACCAATATATGTTTTAATTGCAATAGTTTATGTATAAAAGAATTGTATAATTAAAAATTAAAATAAATATCAAGATAATGTGAATTGTAAATGTGTGTAAATTTACAAACTAAGGTAAAAGTTCAAAAATTTTCAAGATTATTCATATCTTAATACTTGTTTATTTCTATTTGCACATTGATATGTATATTTTGACTTTTGAGTTTTAATGATCGTTTCTTATACATATATTATTTTTTAGCACTTTATTTTACTAGGCATGCTCTTTCTAAAAAAAATGTCCATTTTTATCCATTCGAGCATCCTTTTAGAAAATATGTCCACCCGACATCTTTGATTCTGTTCTGCTATGTGCTATTCTAATGGAGCGTATAATAAGATGCTCCAGAACAGTAAGCTTTTTTATCCGTTTATCTATAGTTGGATGGTTGAATAGTGGAAAGTGAAGGGAAAAAAGACACAGGAAAGGGCGTGATTCGCTTTCTGCCAACGAATCCGCCAGCTGATCTTCCGGAGTGATCGACAGATCAGATTAATGGAGTTTCATGCTAAATTATGCATTCCCATTCTATCGCGCGTCTCGCGTTTAATCAAGATGCGATCTTGATTCTGTACACCGTGAGATATATCGGAGAGTACATCTTGCTTCCTCAACAATTACGATCTACAATTATATCCTTTCTTCGGAATTGCGCTGCAAAATTTTCAATATCATGAGTTTCACATGTGGGTGCACTCGGTTTTACTTTCCTTCGTTTCAATTTTAAACGTAAGAGATAAGGAACGATTGCAAAAGTCTTTATTTTCGATGATGCAGGAGAATATGAGATTCGCTTTTAAGTAAGCCTTTGTAATCCAATTTCTTTTCTAAACTAATAATGATTAAGAAATATTTTCTTTCTCCTAATTATTTCAGTATTTTCAGCAGCATACGATAACTCTTGTTAAGATTTTAATACCGTGTAATAACTTAATACTCCCAACATTCCCGGTTAAAAATGAGCCTTCAAAATTAGATTTGTAAGAGAATGTTTCGCGTGGTACTATCTATAAGTAAGCTTTTCTCACATTTTATTATTAATTACAGAGATCTTTTTATTATCTAATTTTTTAGAATTTATGTTTTATATTTTATAAAATTCAAAACAATATACTTATTAAAGTCTGAAATCGATGTAGATCAGGCAAGCTTAAGGCATTAGTTAACCATGCTTCTAATTACTTATTTCCTTATTGAATTTAAGAATAAAATGCAGTTACGTGATTTCACATATAAGGCTGATTTTTTACCAAAAATTCTTTACCGTTATTAAATCCACTAACTTCTGATGTAATCAAATACCATTAATCGACAAGCGTGGAGACAGGCGCAATTACAAGTTTATTATATACAATAAAATCAATTTTGACGAAGGACTTCCGAACAGGTGCATCCTGCAGAAGGAGCGCGATGATGCAGACGTGAGGAGTCTCCCACTACCTTGAAGAGGACCGAATCCACTTTATCTGGTGGAGGAAACTTTCAGCGGAATACGCTATATAAGAGAGTGACATGCCGGCTGGCCGAGATAAAGCACGCGTGTGTTGTTGATCTCTCGCAGTATTTTGCCCGTCTTATCGAACTGTCCTAGTATTTTCGTCAGTGACAGGTAAGTGGGCCTTAAATCAGTGAAACTTCAACGCCGATGAAATGTATTTCGAGGGACCGAAGGACTTTAGCCATACATCATCATGTTGTGTCGATCGCTACTTGTTTTGAGCAAAGATATTTGAACAAATTGGGATTCTCTTAATTCTTTCGTCAACAATACTGTATAATAATAGTTACTCTCTTTTACACTATTTAATATTAATTTTTTTATAAGTTTGTTATAATATTTAAGGTAATATTTGTAAATTTTCTCGATAAAATAGATCGTGCGTTAACGTAAATTGCAATTGCAAAGATATGAAAATGAACTTGGTAGTTTTCGATGCATATATTATTTATACACAGATTCATATTTATTTAAAATCATTTTTGTTAGATTTTTCTAATAATTAATTTGTTAAAATATAACATAAAATAGTTTGTCTTATATCTGTGTGTATATTTATAATCAATTTTATATTTACCGAATTTATTGTACGAGAATTTATTTAATAATTACTTTTATTATATTTAAAAAAAAAAAAAAAAATTTATATTATGTTTTATATTATTATATTTAGAGAATTAATAATTGATTTTTTAATAGTTTGAGCACCATTTTATATAAATTTAGTTTTAATATTAAAATTGAACGTAGACAAAAATTTATTAGTTAAAAATTTAAACTCTTGTGTGTGCTTTCTTTTTCATTCACAAAATTTTCATTCATAAAAAAAATAAAAAATGTTAAAATATTGACTATTACCTATCATTCTTCTTTCGATTGTTCTATTAAAAATGATAATCAGATTTTTGACAAAAATAATAACAAAATTATAATATTTCATATTTTTAAGAAATACTCGCGATGTATTTGAAATTTAACGACCCTTCTACTTTCATAATTAATTTTACAAGAGTAAAATGTATTCTCTAATATTAAATTATTATTTAATATAATTGTCTTTATATTCAGTGTTCCCAGATGAAATTCTTTAAATCTACTTTTTTTAAATAAATATTTAACTAAAATATTAAATTTGCTAGAATGTAATTTTTAGTAGAATACAATTTTGATAGTAAAATATCAATAAGTTCCATCTAATATGCTAATTTTTAATTCGCACTCGAATTATTTAGAGTAATAAAGTTTTCTTCCGCTTAGAAATTGTTCAAATTTGCAAAATTCCAAATAATGGAATTTAACACTTGATTAACGCTAAAGAATGCGATCGGCATGCTAGGGTTAACGACTGCGCTATCGAGATAAATACGATTTAAATGCTCGACTTCCTTATCTCGCAACCAAATGATTTCGCGGTGCGCCCAACCGGTTCTTGTTGGTTGCTCGCTATAGGCACGTGTCATAATTCCTGCTCCACCGTGCGTGACTGAGTTAATTTTATAAAATTCTTGGGGTTGGTGGGTTCCTGAGGTCCCTCGACATATCAGCCTCGACATGAAACAATGTTGCTACCTTAGAGAAAGTACTTCTGTAACACGCCAATGCGCACGTTCGAATTCACTCTTATTTTCCTTTTTTTTCTTTCGCACTCACACATTCGCACAGATCGGCTTAATTGAAATACTGCGCGATAAAAGCTTCTTTTCATAGCTCGCGTTGATGTAAACAACGCGTGTAAATGATATTGAATATATCAGAATATTATAATATAGTAAGCAGATTATAAACATACATAATATTTGAGATAATGATGTTTTGTTTAAAATACTATTACGTTCATGAAGTTAATAATAGGGAGTTTTTGCAATATCGTTTTTCAGATACGGTAAACGTTAAATTCACGTTATTCATGCTATCGGGCGGAAAGATGATACTGGCGTACGCACAGGAAAAAAAAAGAAAAAGTGCGCCAGTTTCATCTTTCCACCCGAAAACATGAATAACGTGAATTTAGCGTTTACCGTATTGGGGGTTAATCATAAATCTTTTCCCCTAGGACGGAAACGTGAAAAGTGAAAAATTTCTCTTTCTATTGGTGTTGAATAGAAAGAGATAGTCATATGAAATTTTCCCTTTTCACGTTTCCACCTTAATACATGATTGACCCCCTGAAAGACGGTATTGCAAAAACTCCCTAATATTGATGTCCAACTCACGCTAATTATCTTAATTTTTTCACGATTGTTATGCTGTTAGTCTTTAACAAATTCTAACTTTATTGAATCTCTTTCTCTCCTTTCTCTTTCTCTTTTCTTCATTTCTTTTTCATTCGTGGCCTTAGTTTGAGCATAAGAAAGCTAACAGGTAAAATCAATTTTAATTGTAAATGTCAATGTACTCAAATCTATATTACTTTTAAGTAAAAAATAATGTATAATATTAATATTAATTCAGAATTATTGAATTATATAATATGTTGTCAGAACTAAACAATAGATCTTTAATAAGATCGAGTTTTAATTACCGACAGGTGAAATTACTCTCTCATTTCTTCATTACAATCATACGGTTTCTTTATTAAAAATCGGATTAATTATCAAATTTTTGTAAATAAAAATTTAATAGACTTTGTCAATACCAACTTAAAGTGACATCACGATAATGTAATCGTTATTATCTGATGAAGGGACAAAGATTAATGGCGATGAGAAGCGAATTGATTGGCGGGGTCGCATTTAGCGAGGAATTGTGGCAAAAAATGTTGCCCGGCGGCAGGTATTTGAGATTTCCTTTAGCCAACCGGTCGAGTTATGCGTATTACATGCACTATACAGCCGCCTTTGATAGTTACCGGACAACTATCTCTTTTTCCATTATGCAATATATTGCTTTCTTTGCGCGGCAGGCGGGAAGTCTGCTGCAGTTGCCGCCGAGGAGAACGCCCTTCTGGTATACACGCGTGATACACATGTATACACATGTCATGGGGGACTTTGTTAAAAAGATTATTACGCATCATTGCCGGAGATTATATCAATAGTAATAATCATTCGCGCGATCTGCTTGGTGGAGAAAGTTTTCGAGATTTTCCTAATGACGAAATTGGAGAAACCGATCGGACAAGCAAAAACGATTAGCTGGAATCAATGCCCCCCGGTCATTAAAACGTGACAATTAGATTTCGAGGAGAACTGAATCTATATGTTTTGTATATGTATATTTAAATTACGTAAATATACAAAATACCTACGAAACTGCGATAATGCACGCGCATTAATGCACTGTAAATGTTTACAAATGACGCAAATGTAGCATTAGCATACGTTTACTGCATCAAATTCCGTTATTAAGCAATAATGAAATTCTTAATAAAATTAAGATCGGAAATTTTCATATATGTGTGTCTTGTAACTAAATAATTTTATTTTACATATTTTTTATTATAAATATGTTTTCATTATGATGATATTAACAGACTAGAATAAAATATATCATACAAGATGGACTTTATTTTAATTAATCTTTCAATTTCTTGTGTTTTCTCCACATCTTCAGTGTTGACTACGATTAAGTCAATAAGAAAAATTTTAATTTAATCACGTCTACTAGCGATGACCATGACCTTGATAAACTGTATAGAAAATTTCTACCTGTTTCGTAATCTGTGGTATCATTCCGACTATTGTGTCGTTTATGGGGATGTGAACTGAACTTCGGTGTAATATTATATGTCTCATGTACCTCATTGAACGCGTTACATGCCATTTTTACACACAACTCCTCTCACTTTCACTTTGCTCGGGTTTTAATCTGGGGAACATGGCTGGAAAAAGACCGGTACAGGATTTTCATTAATTACGACACACATATACACACACACACATTAATGTACATGCCACTCTTAAGCAATGGAACGCAATTTTCGAACGCCAGTATAGTGAAATTTTTCTGAATGAAAACATCGAAGTTTCATTAAAGAATGCTAATAATGCAACATTTCTTTCAAGTGTAATTCATATAGGTACTTAAAGATAATTAAGAATCATGAAGAAGGGAATGTCTCTCTTAATCGAGTACATTTAAAAATCAGAAGTATTTATTTAATTTGTATAAATTGCATAGATTAAATAACAAGAAGGGAGGAGGTCGTTCAAGAATAAAAAAATTAAAAGAATAAAAAGTCTCGGGAATAAAAAATCTGCAAATTGCAAACTTATTAAATTATTTCACTCGTTCACATAACATTCATGTCACATAATTTGCATTATTTACAGAAAACTACAAAATTACTGTGAAAATTAAATTATGAAATCGAAGTAACATATGACGATGTCATGAGAAGATAATCATATTTAAAATATAAATCTTTTTATAAATATATAGAATTAATACTTTTTTAAATATATTTAATAGGTACCTTGTAATTCACACAATTTAAGAAATCAAAATGTTTCATCAACAAGTCTAATTAGTTCGATTGATTTAGCTACGTAATGATGATTTGCAACCTATTCATTGTGTGACATTAATCTTAAATCTGCAGATGATGCGAACGACGAGTCCGAGTCCGCAGAAAAATCGCGTTACGCAAGGCGTCTTATTACGTGGAAAATAGTGACTTACCTTTGACCTATATTTCTTATATAACTAATATTGCCCTTTCGATACGCTTATAACTTAGCTTCTCGTGAAATTACAATTGTTTCCGTGACAATTGGAAACATACAGATTAACGTGATTTTATATTTTATCCACACAATATCACGTGTGCGTAACTTTTATTTTACTTTTATTACTTTCGAAATATATTTCCGGTCGCGATTCGTAAAATGGATGTTAATTGCAATAAATTTCCAATTTATTCTAAAATTTGTTATTTGTTATATGAAAGAAATACGTGTGACTAGCTATTTTATTAAATATTTATCCGGATATTCGAAAAATAAATTAATTTCAGACTATTTGCCCAGCACTAGTAGAAATGGATGTTAGGAATTCTTCTTTCATCTGTTTTTGCTCGAGTGCGGACGTTGCGGTGATCACATTAATTAATTCCAAATTAATTATTTTCCGAAATAAGAAAACGTGGGCTGGACTCAATTTACGTTTTATGTATACTAGATGATGTGTGTTTGTAAGAAAAAAATTATGCATCATCCGAAAGCGATTTCAAGGCGAAAGGAAACTCGCTCGACGGCCGCCGCGGCCGGCGTGATCGGTGGTGAGGCTGAGGTTTGTGAATAGGAGCAGCGCGAGAATTGATCTTGCGAGGAGCAAGCGTGAGGAAAGCGTGTTACTTTCTATGTGTGCAAAACTCGAACGGAGGTTTCACGATCGGTTAAAGCCATTTCGGTCATGCCAATGACGTGCTCAACGGGCTCAAGTGCTTTCCATAATAATTCTCGAACGCGGCATGTGGCATACATGCACCTGGAAAGCTAGTTTCTAATTGCTTGGGCGCTCGAGCTAAGTGACAAGAAAACGAGAGACGATAATAAATGATATCGAGATGTTTTGTTCGCGTCATTGGACGGCGTTTAACGTTCAACAAGTTTTTAGATTCTTGCCTGTATGTTGTCAGTAAATTCTTCGATCTGTCAACTTCTTAAATTATTGGATAATTCCTCTCCCTTCTTATTTATATATCATCACATTTCACATTCCTCAGATCTTCTCAAGTATTCCAGTTTAGCTTCTTGAATTTCGTATGTTTGTACACTCCGTAGTTTTTTCTAGAGTTCAAAGAGAAAGGTAAAAAAATGTATGTCAAATACATAAAAAGTATTCGAAATTATATATAAATAAAAGAGTAAAAAATAAAATTGTTAAATGTCGAAAATAGAGGTGCAGGATTAATTAATCGAGTAGGTACTTGTTTGTATTTATAGTCGCATGCACAAGTAAAAGGAATGCCATTACTTGGATTTTATTATCTGAAAATTCTTTAATCGTTGTTTAAAGCATTTTAGAAATGTTCCCCAAATTGAATAGTAGAATGGGACTTTGTGCCCTATTATTTTTATGGAACGCTAAATTCGTAATACAAGTTTTTAAAAAATATTAAAAGAAACATTTACTAAACAATTAGCTGTGAATATCGTTCTTTAAATCCAAAATCACTGCACGCATAGGTATTTATTCATATCGATTATTTGCAAGTCCCAATAATATCTAGCGTCGTGAGTATTTGATGAATAAAATCGTTTTACGTGTCACGCATAAACGAGACTAAAATTGCGACTATGACAGATAAATTATCACATTCCTTTTTCGCAAAAAAATTATAGCATATAGATTTAAGATCTCAAGATTGACCGCATTACCGATTTTAATCGGATTGGTCGCAACCGCAAGTATGTCTCAACATTGCAGAAGAAAAGTGCCATTAAGTTTTTTGTTACAGTTTTAGATCTTCAAGCATTTTATTTATATTAATATTTTTTAGTTATATTTTATTTTTTTGCAAGATTAGACGTAAATATTCCAGATAAATTATTCCGCGATTTCTCTTCTCTTATATGCTTGATTTTTAGTTTTATCTCATTTTTTTAGCAAATTTAGACGTGAACATTCTCATGTATAAATCATTCAGTAATGTCTTTCTCTTTTTATTATATGCTTGATGTCGAAATGCTACCGCGTCTCTTGATTTTTAGATTATCGGGGATGTATATGAAAAGGAAAAAATTTGCGAGAAGGACTCTCTCGGGCAATAACTCTGGTAGTTTTAATCTGATTGTGAGATATCGAATTGGACTGTAATCGTATAGCAGTGCCATTACAGAGGCAAAAGAACATTTATTTGAGAAATCGCAGCCACGTACTGCCGTACTTTCTCGCAAATCGACGTCTATTAAATTTGTACGCACGTACGCACGCACGCACGTACGCGTACAGGCGAGAGAAAGTGATCCTGGCTATTGATATCCTCAAAATGCAGCCGTTTATATCAAAAGACCGCGAAATCGAAAGCGGTAACGTAGATGACGTCCTGTAATCTGTCATTTCAATTCGAATTGGCGCACGAATAATTCGATTGCGCACGAAATTCGTCGCTTCGTGCCATAAATCAGTATAATCGTATTATATATTAAAACGCGAGAAATAAGGAAGTTTTTCTGACGAATAACGTTTTTACAGAAACTACAAGATGTAATAATTTCACGGATATAATCAGTAATCACTAAAAAAGTTTATAAAATATAATATAAATATTAAATAATTTGAAAATTATATAAAGTTAAAATCGTAGATCTCTCTTGGTAATTAGTTTCTTTAATTACTCACAATTAGATAAACGAGACATTCTCTCTATGCGTTAAATTATGGTTATTTTCTGTGTTTTTGCAGGATGTATTGGGTGCTTCTAGGATTGTTCAGTTCCGCCATCGCGGCGCAGAATTCTTACGACTTAGAAACCAGAGCTGTTTCGTTTCCCGGCAAGCCAAGCTTAGGACCACTTTACTCGGCCGGCTTAAGTTCGGCCGCCCAAGGATTCCGTGATAACAGTTATGAGGATAACGCGGTGACGCCCACGCCGTCGCCGACGCCAATCTACAGGAATTCTAATCAACAACCGGTTAGTTTTTAAAATTATATAAGAAAAGATATACATATAAATATAGATATTAATTATATTCAAAAATTGTATTATAGTTAAAATATTTTAATATATAAAATTAATAGATAGTGATAAAAATAATTATTATAATTTAAAAAATTATATATAAAAATTAATTTTTTAAGGAAAAATTAAGTAAATTAGAGTAACATACATTTATCTACGCGCGTACATATGTATGTATACGTACGTAACATATTATGTATGCACATATTGCAGTTATATCGCAAGCCAACGGCGGCACCGGTAGACTCCCGCGATTACACACAAGCAATCCGCGTTGGTTCTCCATCGCGGAGGGGTCCATCCCAGTTCGGCCCCAACGTGCCCACTCAGGAGGAACTCGAGGAGGAGAAGGAGGAGCCCGATCGTCTCAGTCTTCTTCTACCCCAAAGCAGATTCGATTGCGTTAACAAGCAGACCGGCTACTATGCTGACGAGGACCTCAACTGCGAGGTCTTCCACTATTGTCAAGACAACGCCAAGCACTCGTGGATCTGTCCCGAGGGTTTCACTTTCCACCAGGTCGGTGAAGTAACAGCTACATATATCTTTCTCTATTTAATTTTTTACTATGATTTTATCTTTAATTCTGACCAACAGAAATATTCTGTTAACGATATCAATTGGTTGGTATCTTACAGTTAAATTTGGTTTACGAAAAAAAGTATCGTCTACAGCGATTGTTTGATTAATTTTGACGAAACTAAAATATATTTTACTATTGTCATCGTATCAGGTACATCTAATCTGCATGCCACCCAGCGGCGATATCAGCTGCCAAAAGAGCTCGCAGTACCATTTCGTCAATGAGTATTTGTATAAGCCATTGAATCTTCAAGAAGCCGAGACCAAGCCTAATGTCACTATAAGATACAGCGAGAGGTATTACCCCTCTGACATTTACACGGACGAAAGGGAGGTCGGCGATTATCAGATCACCCCTACGCCTGCTCCGGTGCGTCGTCCTTCCCCGCAGGTATGGTCATCTTTAATTAACTCTCATGATCATAATTAGAAGTTGTAAATTAGAAGCTGCAATGTCTCGGTAATTTTAGAATCTGACATTTTGGTAGACCTCATCGCGCTGAGGAATCTCTAAAATGCAATCCTATAACGCAATACACTTTGATAGAGCGCACAATTAAAAGTCAAGTTTAAAGTTTCGAAACTTCGGAGAGCTTTACAATTTTGTCTTTACAATTTAGTATCTTATAGCGTTAAACTTTTAAAATTTAGAAGATTTTTGCAATTTTTTCCTTCTGTTTGAATTTTCTACATGTTAAAATCTTGCATTAAAAAATTTTTAAAACAAGGTTTCAAAGTTTTTAGATCTTTTTAAAGTTGCAGAACCTTGAGACTCGGAATTCTGCAATTCTGTATTTTTTAACTAGAGCTTTTGCGTTACTCACTTTTTAGTTTGTTTGCCGCTTCTACTTATTCATGCCGAGTGCAAGATAAATTTATACGATCCTCTTTTGATCAACCGTATTGACACGTTAACGGTTAGGTCTTGTACAGATCCTTGTGAATCCACAGCCAAGTTTGAACAGCATCCCCACGTCGGCCCGTCCGCAGCCTACAGGACTTCCACAGTTTCGTTTCCCGGTGAATCAGGTATTCCGCAGCCCCGAAGAAGTCAACATCCCCCTTCAGCACAGACGGCCGCAGCAGCAGCAGCAGCAGCAGCAGCAGCACCAAGTTCTCAGACGGTTTCCTCAAGTTCAAGTCCGACCCGATGAAGAGGACTACGAATAGAGCCTTAGATCCACGAATTCTTCAGTTTACTCAAATTATTCCGTCCCTCTAAATTTCTTTAAGTTCTATAAACCAATGATGTTTTAAAATAGGCATTTATGTCTTTAATACACTTTACATTACTTTACAAAACCGACCAAAAACGCGGTATTCGACACGGATTCATTGGATCAGTAGTGACTTTTTGTACTGTTATATTTTTATATATAAGAACTTATAAAAAAAAGTAACGAGGAAAACTGCAACTGCAAAAGGGACGTAAGTTTATAACGTATACATTTAAAGGTGTTATTAATGTTCATTTGCGTATATAGTTATAAATTTGTTTTCGTAAAAAGTTTTTTTATCTTACAAACTCTCATTCTATAAAATCTTCCCAGCAACGTCCGAAATCAATAAGAATTAGTGCTAAGAGACAAGAATAAATCTTGTTAAATTAACGATAATTAGCGCCAATAATTAGCATGCTCTTTTTCTCATTAATTACATGTTTATATAAGGCTGAGATGCAGAGATAATTTAATTCACGGTGCAATTATTGTGAAAGTAATTTAACTATTGTAAATACCACCACTAATAATTATATAAACGATATGCTAAATTTGCTTCTATTTATAATGTAAACTGACTTTAAGAATTAACAAGAAAGAGGATGGCCAATAAATTGTTGTTACATTATTTTTTATTGCATCCATATTTTCTATATAGGATTTCAGATATTTTATGTCTCTCATTCAATTTTCAATAATTGTATCAAGCGCTACACAGTCACAGTATTTCATAATCAGTCTTGATTTGCAATTCCTGTGAAGATTGTAAACCGTATCTATAAATATTGTAATAACTTTAGTCAATATAATTTATATTTCAAAAAGTGAAAAGGATAACTTGTTTCAGTCATAAAATTTCGTTATAAAAAATTTGCTATAAGAGAGAAAGATTTACTATAAGTTCTATATGTTTTTTTTCGCCATTTTACCGCACATCTCATATTGCTGTCGAGCTTGCTCTAGTTCTGATCGTAGCACTCGAAGGAGTCGATTTGCGTGAGATCAGCATGGCTTTAGCGTCTCCGCGGTTCTGCGTCTCCAGTGCATGTCGCTCTGCTTCTTTCCGCAGCTGTTCTGAGAATCCTTTGGCAGTGTCGTATGATTCGTTGTATTCAAATTGTAAGTTGCTGAACTTTCGTTCGAACATCCCTCCGATTGCTGTGTTGTATGCTTCTTGATCGTAGAGACGCAATTAGATTCTCGGAAAGAAACGGCTGGATCTTCATAATCCTTAAAGTTCCTTCTTTCACGATTTCTTTCATCCCCCTTTTCATTCTCGTCTTCATTCTGGTTGCTCTTTACCTCTTCGCATCTCGTGAGTCTCTCCTTGTAAACATCAGTTGTGGGATCCTTCCGATCCATCGTCGCTCTCGGAAGAAGTGCCGCAGTTTGCGAGGATGCGTCCGCCGCAAAATTGTGATTTTCTTGCGACGCTAGCTTATTGTTAAGATACGAATTCACCTTGGAGTTCCTGTCCTTAAGATAACTACGTACGAAGTAATTGTGGCTGCTAGCACTTTGCGAATACAACTTCTCCTCAATCCGACAGTTAAGCACGACTGCCTCAGCGATCGGAATCGGCTCTGTGTATGTGAATATCTTCCTGTCGGTCCTGTCCTCTAGCCGCCTGATATTGATGGGCCCGTTGATCACCGGTACCGCGTTACTCACTTCGCTGGTAGCTCTTATCACAGGCGTGATATTGCCCATAGAGTCGAGCCGTGAGTTTATCTGATCACGAGAGCTCGGAGAACTCGCAAATGTCGCTGTGACCTTACCGGTGCTCTTCGGCTGCGTCTTCTTCGACTTCGGTTTCTGTCGTTGCTGACTACCCTTCGTCGTGCAGGCTCGATCCGTTTCAACGACTGGCGTTTTTCCTGGCGTTACATCGCAACTGAAGTCCTCAGTATGGTGGTGCCTGATATGTCGATTGAGATTGTCCTTACGTCTAAACAGCGTCTGGCAGTACTCGCAGGAGAACGGTTTCTCGTCTGAAAGAAATAAGCGAAACTTGAGAATTCGAGACTTTGCCATTATACGAAAACAACGTATTTGACGCACCTGAATGCACAGTTAAGTGTCGTCGTAATTCGCTCTTTGACAGGAAAACTTTGTTACAAAGAGCGCAAGAGAACGGCCTTTCTTTCCCATGAGTCCGTTTATGCCGTATTAACAAAGATCTGTCTTTGAAACTCTTGTCGCACTGGTCGCACCTGTGCGGCCGTTCGTCTGCAATAATATAAGAATAATTATAGTAATCAATAATAATCATTCATTCATTATCATTCACGGACTCTTTTGAAAGTGGAAAAGATACGATAAATAATCTCATCGTAGTAGATCTCAAAAACAAAATTTGTTCTGTTTAAACACAACTCGCATGGAATTCACGAAAAAAGAAAAGATCTTTTTAATACTTACTCGTATGCGTTTGCATGTGGCGTTTCAGATTAGTTAATACGCGGAAGGACTTGTCACAGGATTTGCATTTATGTATAGCCGTTGCGTTATGTACGTTTAAGTGATTCTTCAAATCATCCCTCTTGCTATACCGTTTATTGCATTCAGGACATACAAACTGCTTCTCCTCTAAAATATATAATTACAGTTATATAAATACATAGAGCGTGGATTATGTTGTATATAGTATACATCACACACACACACACACACACACACATTCGCTTACAATATATTTTTTAAAAACTGCTATGTTTAATAACACTACATTCCTATATCCATTATTTATTAATTAATATTGATATACTATAATTAATTGGATAATTCTAAAGCACACTTACTGCTGTGAGAAAACATATGTCTATTGAGCTTGTTTTGCTGAGGAAAAGCCTTCTCACAGAGTTTGCACTTGTATGGCTTATACCCTCTATGAACTCTCTCATGATATTCGAAATGAGAACGTTTGACGAAGCTCTTGTCGCAGAGGGTACACTGATAAGGTCTGATGCCCGTTACACAAGCATCGTGATAGCATTTGCCCTTCTTGTTACGGAAGATTTTACCGCACACATTGCACTTGTACTTTTCTGGAATGCCCGGCACTATCGTTATGTGACTACGGTTACGACATTTGACATTTTTGCTCTTCTCCACGACCTCCTCATTGACTTTTGCTTTTGCCTGACCATCCTGTAAAAAAACAGAAATACACTTGGCTTACGTAGCAAACAATTGCCATTTTGTTTTACTAATAATTTCCCAATCCGATTTTTAATTTCTATATATAGCACTGGTAATTAATTAATAATTAATTAATAATTTGTAAAATCTTTATATCAATATAGTAATAAAATATATAACATAATTATAAACATACTAAAAAATTAGATCAATATATTTACATTTTTTACATGTGGATTCTTCGAATCACGATCACTGTCATTTCTCAAATGGTTTTCAATGCTCAACGCTACATTGTAAGGCTCTATCTTTGGAATGTACACTTCACTGGAATCGTCATTAGTGTTTGAGTCGTTTGTTACAAATTCGTAGGCTTCCTCGTTATTGTCAAAAGTGACATTCTCATAGACATTCGATGATTCGCATTTGGCAGAATTTAAATCTGAACGATTTTCCTTTAACTTGGAATCCTTGTTGATGACCAATTCTAACGGCAACACAATCTCTTCAGTAGGTGATTTGCGCGTATCATTTAGCTCTCCGTTCGTGATGCGTGGTTCTTCTGTATTAATAAAATTATTATATTAGATATTACAAGAAAAAAAATTATTTAAATCATAAATTTTTTGATTGGAGAAAAATGTATAAACGACAAAACTCAAAAGCCATTTACTCAAATAATTCTCAACATCTTTTCTTTGAACGCAGTGTTTACTTTGGCAGATTTTACATCCATGCTCCTCGTATAACAGGCACATTCGACACTTTGTGTGGCCACAGCTATCTTTCACAAGCCTTGAAAAAGATGTGTTTGTAAGCTGTCCACAATTTGGACATTTCTCGCTTGTCGCAGCACATCTTCCGAGTTCCTCAAGGTATATCATACTTCGTTTTTCCGCACCATGTATTCACTTTGCCAAAGACTTTTAATCCTTGCATAAATAAATCTAAAACAAAGATATAATTATTATACCAAGTAATTTGCGCATGAGCAAAATAGTATAGCTTTTAATGCAGTAAACTTTGAATGGTGCGTAACATTTTAATCTAATTAATTATCAATCTTGGAATAGATCTTTGGCCCTTGACCATTCCACACTGTTTTGATACACACAAGCTTGATTCTCTTTAATTTATCTTTGAATAGCCTACTTGCAGAACTCAAGTTCGAATTTCATTTAAAATAAGAACAAAATTGGAACGTATTATTTGACAGCATCGACAGATCTTTATATTAATAAATAATAATTAAAGATATAAAATTACATTGCTCCATTTTTCTGATTGCTGAAGATGATCTGGTAACAGCCAGTTATGAATATCACACATTTATACTTTGTTCATATTTCATTCATATATTCACTTAATTTATATTTATATAAGAGATATACATATATATCATGATCATAATCACATTATTTATTTAACAATAGTTAATAATGGATAATGGATATTCATTTACATACTTTGCTCCACCTCATCTCTAGTTCCTTCAATCAGTTTCCGTCTTTATTGTATATACAAAATATCACTTAATTCTTCTTATTTGGTGACAACTTGGCCTTCTTACGAAGGACAATAGGCGTACATAACACATACAAAATCATAAAAAATATCATAAGTGTCCCTTTAATTTAACACCGTATGTTACAACCATAGATATAATAAATATGAGGCTTTCCAGCTAGCAAAAGTTTGTAAAAGACATCTTGGCGACGTTTGGGAGACATCTAAGGACGTCTGAAGTTCTTTAAATGTCTTTTAAACATATTTTTGGGATCCTTTGGAGGCTTTTGCTAGCTGGTTTGTTTTTTTATTTCCATCGCAGTATAAACAGCTTATTTTATCATTAGCCTAAAAAATGGCATCAAAGTGAACAGTCTAGTTAGTATAAGTTTATGGCTCATTCGAATATGGTGGGAGATGAATGCACGTTTTATTGTTTGCCGAACGTTATAGTTTCTACAAGTTGGAATTCTAATTAAAGAACACGGTGCAGTTACTGTCGCATGCGTAAAAAAATCGCTTCGATGTTTTCTAAATAGATAAATGCGCACGTCAGGTCGCACGAAACCTACGGAAGTCTAACTTGCAGTTATAACCTCAACATGTTCCACGGGTGTGTACCTTTTATTTGAATTCATTTAATTTTATTACAAATATTTTAGATAATCTAATATTAATCTCTTTGATAGTAAGTATCAATTGTGTAGAATTGAAAACGTTTCCCGCTTCAAGTCCCGTATTTATAGTCGCATTGCTGCTAAGAAACTGCTGAAACTCATCTCAAGATGTGAAACAGTTTAATAAACAAATCTTGAAACAACTTGATATTCGTAACGTTAAGTACATTTGTAATTACAATTCAAGCGAGGAACTTGGATGAGATTTGTTTTAGATAGAATCCTCTTTTTCACAATTCAATAGAATGGAGTCTTGAGTAAAGATCTAACATATTATTCTTATAATTTTATATCAGCTGAGTCTTGAGAAAAATTGCATATCACCCAAATGTGGTCTGGAAATTATTTGAGAAGAGATTACACAATTAATAAATATATCTTGTAATAAGAAATCTCAGCAGTTTTCAAATTAATTACAAAGAATTATACTTATGAAGAATATGTATTATATATATATAATATATTATTTAATTTAATTTATAATATAAGAATATAAAAATATTTTAGTATATTATATTAATACTATAATATATCATAAATTTTAATTTAGTTCTATCTGTATTAATTAAGAACAATCTACCGTACAGATGCAAGAAATTTTGTGCAAGTGGCTTGAGGCTACCTGCACAGATCCTATCGTCGAGATACACTGGCACGCTGTCTAAGGCAGAAGCGAGGAAACGGAGGAGCCAGCTTTTCGACGAAGAGAAGCGGAGGCAACGATCGGAACTGGGTAGGATTGAGAAGATAGAAGTGAAGTACAAGTCGGTGGAAGACGAGATTGTAATGGCGATGAATCGTAACATTTCTACGCCGTACGACTGTGCCAAGCATATTACTGAAGGCGTTTCTAAGATGTCCGCCATTGCCTTGGTGGACGGTCACGTTTGGGACATGCACAGGCCATTTACGGGCAACTGCGAGTTGGAACTGGTGACCATGCAAAGCCCACGGATACGGGCGGTTAACTATGCCTTCTGGCGGACTTGTTCGTTAATCCTGGGCGCTGTGGCGGACAGCGCGTTCAAGGATAACATAAATGTACATTTACACAGCTTTCCCGTCCCAATAATCACCTCTGGTAGCTTTACTTACGACGTATTCATCGATCTGCCGGACTGGCGGCCAACTGACTCTGAATTACGTGCCATGTCTGCGCTCTTTGTCAAACTGTCGAATTGCGAATTGCAACTGGAAAGATTGGAAGTGCCGTGCAGCGTTGCGCTGGATATGTTTCAGGTAGAAACCTAATGGAATAAAATTAGCAATTAGTTTGTCAGTAAAACGCAACGCTCTTAGATAATCTGATATTTAAATTTCTATGTGAAACTTACATATATTACATTTATGCATTTTATGTTATTGCTGGAACAATTATTTCTGTAACGTTACATTTGATTTCAACTTTACAAGATAACATTAAACAAGTTTTTTTTAACTTTCTATAATGCTTTTCCAAAGCTGATATTATTTTACGAAATTTGAATACTATTTTTTAGAACTACTTGAGAAAGATTTGATCATACCTTTGATTTCAGGACAATCCTTTTAAATCCCAGCAGATACCCAATATCGTCAAAGATAACGACAACGATAGGATAACGTTGTATCGCCTGGGAGACCATGTGGACATTAGCAAAGGTCCCATGGTGGGTAATAGCGGCTTGATAGGACGCGTTACTGTATCGGCAATACATAAACTTACAAATGCGTCCGTCGATGGTCTGTACCGTTTCCAGGGCATTGCCCTGCCTAAAGGTATTCTGCTTAATCATTTCGCCTACAGTATCCTGGAAAAACGCGCTAAGAAATTGAACACTACCATGTGGCAATCTCAAGCAGAGGACGAAGCGGTCAGTGTAACGGCGTCCGCGAATTAAAGACACTCAATTCAATATTTAAGGAAGTACTCTTGTAAATAAATGCATCTTTCAGTCATTTGGTCTTAAATGTATCATTCTTTTGTTACGTTTATACAAATTAAGATTCCTATTCTTTTATCGTAGCTATTTTCTTATCACTATTGGATCATGATATCTCAGCGAGAAATTGCATAAATTTCCGTGCAATATTATATAAGAATAAAGTTTTTACTATTTTTATCTATTAAATCATTAGAGACGGAGTTTGAAAACTTGAGCGTTCGATTAAAATGTATGGACCGTTTTATTTCATCTTCAGTTACACAACAATAAAAATTGATTGCTAATTGCTAAATATTATTGTACATTAGATATAAGAATGTATATATAATTCAACGACATTGCAAACGGTTTTCTGGAGGGCCGCGCACCTCCCACGTAAAGGTATCTGGCAATCTATTGGTCTTGGATACCGCACATTTTATACTTAGTTTCAGGTACAATTCCTGATGCGAGTTCGTATCGCAGCCGTCAAGATTGTCAGTTTTCAGATTTGTCCTTGCCGCTAGCGGCGCCAATTCTGGCGAACATCTAAGTAACCGATAATTTGCTCTATTATTTCACAGTAATGTTGTATAATAATAATTATATTAATTATAATATTAGAACGAAGAAATTAGCCATCGTTATTAAATGATTATTTTATAATACCTATTACTGAACGAAGCAAAGAGATTAAATTGTTCTTAATAGTATCTGTTTCAATCTTAGACATTTTATCTTGCGATATGGAAACTCATAGAGAAGATTTTACTTTCAAGAATCTCTGAAAAAAGTGGCTTCATTTCTAGTAACTTCAGGATAATTATAGTTTTGAAGAAAGACAATAAGATTTTTAAACAAACTGTTCATAGATTTGGGAAGGTTTCGCAACTTTATTACTGTAACTTTACTACTGTAATCTTGACAAATAATTATTTTATTCTGGTTGAATTGCCTTAATTGGACTCCAATGACTAGATCGAAGCAAGGCGGCCTATTGTTTTCCTCTTCAAATTCTTCGCCGGTATTCCCCGCGTTACTGGTCCTCGTGTACTTGAATCTAGTTTCGTAAGCGTACTTGCTCATGTTACCATAGTAGAAGAATTGTCCCCCGTATTCGCCGTACCCTGAATACGTAGAGGCTGGCGGCAGTCTTCGGGATGGCGCCTGGAGATACGAGAAATCTCAATTGGCGGTAAAAAATATGTGTTTTGCACTACGTATCGGATAAACGAGTTTTCGATAAGTTAATAGATATTGTCTGTGTAATAATTTGCAAAGTCTTTCGCTTCCGACAGATCTTAGATGTCTGGGCAAATGTTCAGCAATTACATCAAGTTTTACGAACCGTCGCGCGAAGAACGAGCTTGCGCTCGTAGTGCAATTTATGGAACAGATGCTTGTTGTAGCTGCCGACCAGCCGGCGTAATCTCAGATACATGTATCGCTGCTTGTCCCGCCAGGAATACTCGTTCCTCGCATTAGGCACCCACAAGCACGTGAACCATGCGCGTCTTAGGACGTATTTGAGATGCATGCTGACCTGGAACAGATGAATTTATGTGAGTTATATACGATATGTATAATATATTTACATATTTCTATCTTGATTTAAGATCCTTAGAATTCTAGTTTTTGCTTTAGGAGTTTTATTTAAAAGATGTTCATACGATATCAAAGAGATATATTGCTATCAGTAGACTCCCTCTTTACAAAATCTTCAGACAATCTTTTGAAGATTTAGATCGCTTAATGAGAAATTCTTAAATGTTGAAAACTTTGAATGTCTCAAAACTCTTGAAAGAGAAGTGGGAACATCTTCACACTTCAAGGAATATCAGAAATGCTTAAAATTCCTACAAGTAAAAATTTTTCTCTCAAGTCTGTATATAAAACAGAGAATAGATCAAGATAATTTAGATAATAAAAGTGATATAAAAAGAAGAAATATATTAAGACATTCAAGATTTTCACGACTCGCAATATACTCGAGATTGTAGAAATCCACAAAAATTTCCAGATTTAAAAATTTTTTAGTTTCAAATAGTAGTTAGTTTCGAAACGCTTTTCGTCATATATTCGAAACAATTCGTATCTTGAGTTTATCAATGAATATCGCATTCTCTTGAATTCTGTTGATCTTTACCATGGGATTGTCTGTCCTCGACGAAATCCTGTATGATACCACCTGCCGACCTTCCTCCAGACATTCCAGCACGTCGACGATCTTACACCCCGAGACCAGCGCAGATCTATTGACGATTTGTTTTTACTGATCGTTGATTAAATGAACGAGAGCGAAAACTATTCGATTGATAATATAATTGTTGATTCGATCGCTAATAAATGGTCGTAAAATTCCGTGGTTATTGCTCCGATGAGACAGCGAAAAGAAGGAGACGTTACTCATTTATTCTGCGTTCGGTGACCTTCTCGAAGTGGTCCATGAACTTCTCGCAACTACGCGTGAAGATCTGCAGATCGATGTAGCTGAAGACACGCGATTCTTGGCAATGATTAAAGACCGTTTGCAGCAGACAATTGAGATTATCGAGGATCCTACCGCCGTAAAAGCACGAGACGGGTAAACCGCGTGACCTTTTCAACGTGAATAAAATAAGCAAGGGAGTATAATGGTCCTTTATATATATATATATATATATATATATTTATGTAATATTAACAATCCTCTTAAAATTAATACCCAGTCAAGTGCAAAATATATTTCAAGTCGGAAGAGAATATTTGAATAAAAATCAATTGATTAATATATTGATAGGTATTGAATGACATATAATATTAATATTAAACAGTTCTTTATCGTATATATCATAATGCGTATAAAAGGTATGTTTTCTCAGAAGTTTTAAAAAATATATTTAAACTATACTAGAGAAAATACGGGATTCGGCGCTGACATACAAAAAATACAAATAAGAGCATATATTTTTAAATGTGAAAATATGGGAAACAATATTAAACACGAACAGTGTGTTTTAAGTCTGATGATAAACAGACTTAAATAGAATAATCCAATAATCTTAATTAAGGGTTTTACAACCAAGCAACAATGATCTAACATTATGATTTAATATATGTCCATTCAATGTTTTTATTTTTATTGTTACTATTACTGCTACTATTAGAGAAGATTTGAGGCTGAATTTAAAAACCTTGGATGGGTGTACCGCCACGTGACCGCTTTCAGCATCCGATATTGAGACCGGACCAGTTCCAGCGCGTTGAAAATTTTGTTGCACTCTAGTAACTCCGTGTCAGTTTTTACACTGTTTATGAGGTCTTCTGTACGCTTTATTGCAATCTCAAGCTTGGTGCCAGCTATTAGAAATTCGGTGTTCAATACCGTGGCAGCAATGTCGGAGCAACGTCTATTTAAGAAGGAAGAGATGAGAAAGAGGATATTGTTACTTGGATTCTATACTTTTTTGGGAACATGGATCTTTAGAATAAAGAGAGCTGAAGAGCGAGAGAGAGAGAGAGAGAGAGAGAGAGAGAGAGAGAGAGAGAGAGAGAGATTTTAGGATGTATAAGATTTGAAAGTTTTCAAGAAAAGCAAAGAAATCCAAAAATTATCTTTTAAACCTGAAGGTATTAAGCCAGATCTAAAAAGACTAACTTTTCTAAAAAGTTTCTAAGTATTAAATTCTTCTTTCTAAAACTTCTAATTCTGAGATTAAAGCAAAGTTTTATTAAAACAGATCGCGGGGTTTTGCAACAATACTTGTATGAGATTTATCAATACAAAAATTGAGACAAAATAATCTCTAAATTAACAATACTTAAAAAATCAATAAATTCAAAAAGTTTATTTTCTAGACGTTCAATAATTAAACTCACGATCTATTTTTTTCATTTATACATATTTAGATAATTGTAAACACAGATGATTCTGGTAAAGTTCTTTCATAAATTTTAAAACAGTATTTTTGCAAGATTGGCAAAGATCTACCTGGAGACTAAACGAACGATACAGGCAACGTCGTGCAACGGCAACATTTTCAGGATGATGCTGAGGATTTCCGGCGGTAAAGTGTCCAACGTGAATCCCTTGCATCCTCGTGCGCTCTGTCTGCATCGCGAGGACACTTTCCGGCGTTTCGCGCTCATTTGGCTCCTTTCGGATTCAATGTAGTTTTCGCTCGCGAGTCGCGAGCAATCACAACCGATCGCGACCAATCATAAAGATCATGTGCGTTTTCGCATGTCGATCACGATCGATGGGATTTTTTCGGTTATGGAACAAGAATTCCCAGAAATTTTGCAAGAATCTTTAGAGGAATGAGAATTCCCTAATTTGCGTGAAACAAAGGAGTCTTATATTACAATTTTATCATTACAACGATAGCTTCAGCCTGAAGACAAGCGAGAAGTTATGACCGAAACGAAATACGTGCATCAATTCAAAATCTGTTTCTGAAAAAAATAAGTATATTTTTCTCATTTTAATTAATCTGTATAAAATAAATGCATATGTGAAAATCGAGGAATAAAATAAATACAAAATAATTTTTCTTGCTTAAGATTTATTTTTTTTTATATTTTTCGTAAAGCATAGAATAATTGAATATAATCAGCATAATGTTCACATCGTTTTGATTTGTTAATTATTAAAGTCAATTAAATTCTTGTTTGTCATCCAACTTGAAAAAGTTATCATTTGGACATATATTAATTACTTTCTGGTCGTTGGGATACACTGGAATCGTGAGAACTTCAAGATGTAAATTTATTAGAGCCTTCCGAATTTCGAGGATCCAAAAGAAGGATCCAAAGATCTAAATATAAATATAATAAGATGTTATCCAAAATTTCATAAATGTGAAAATTTGAAATGTTTGAAAATAAGTTTAAAATTTCAAATAATTACAAATTTTAATTTTCAAGAAATTCAAACTCTTAAAGATTCCATCTATCAAGCATCCATTATTCCAAGGATCCGATTTTCCAAGTATTCAAAGTTTCAAGGGTTCCATCTTTAAAAGAACCAAAATTCCAAGGATCCAAGCATCCAAAGTTCCAAAAAGCCAAGGTACCAAAGGCCCAAAGATCCAAGGATGCGATGTTTAAAAAAATTAGGATCCCGTCGATCCGAAAGTTCTCAAGGAATCAAACTCTTACAATTAGTTGACCATGAAGGATCCATAGTAATCTTTTTAGACGACAAAGGCCTCTCCGACTCTTATGCACCAAAATTTACCGGCATTAACAATGTGAATTTGGCCTGATCAATGTTCGTCTCTTCGGCCGCGCAGGGTCCAATGCTATCTAACAAACTCTGTATTGCGCTCTGGTTACTGGGATGCTTTCTCTTGGTATGTTCGCGACGGTGCTTGAGCTCTTTGAACGTTTTACCGCACTGCTCGCAGGCGTATGGCCTGGCGGCTTCATGAGAGCGGATATGACCCTCATAGTGGCTCTTTCTGACGAATTTCTTACCGCATTGACCGCAATCAAACTGGAAACGGCCTTCGTGAGCGGCCACGTGCGAGCTCAGAGTCCATTTAGTTTTGAAAGTCTTTGAACAGTAATCGCACCTGATCTTCGAGTCATTCTTATCTGCCCTTCGAGGTTCCTTCTTTAGCAATAGCATCTCCTCCAGAAGAAAATCGTCCTCAGTAGGATTTTTCATTGCTGAGGACTTATCCAACATCACTTGACTCTGCAGCGTATTCCTATGCTCCTCATGCTTCAAGTGATTGTTCTTTGGCGTTGTCTAAACAAATAATAACATATTTACATGTACATTAAGAACCATATAACAAATTTGATATACAAAATGAATGTCTCGCTCTTATTCTCTTGCTAGAAATTGTGGATTATTTCAATTCTTTTTCTACTGCTTCAATTATGTACAAAGAGAGATATAGAGAGATTGTTTAAGTGATGTACTTTCCAAGGGTCGCAAGAATTTAAGAATTAAAAGAATATTGAATAAGACGTACTTTGCCATGTGAAGCCAGATGGGCTTTCAGCTTATCTTCATCATTGTACATCTTCTTACATCGCGGACAGGGATATCCGCACTTGTTTTCTGTGCCGCGCAGAAGAGCGCCTCGTAAAGTCGCTTCGCTCGCTGTGTTCTCGATATCGACTTTCTGTTGGTCAGTTTGCTGCAGCTTCTCCTTATGCGTGTGCCGAATTATATGCCGCTTCAAATCGTGCGCTCTGGAGAATGCCCGTCCATACCGCGAACATGTGGGAAAGGGACAGCCTTTCGTTCTGTCGTTTCTCGGACTGGGAGAAGAAAGAATGCATTTAAGTTTTCCAATCCTAAACTCTTAAATATCGCAACATTGTTCAGTAGTAATAACTCGTTGAAGTTAATTAGAGAGAAGAGAAGTGGAAATTGACTTTTAATGAAAAACAGTTTGGAGTTGTGTAGCTGAGATAATGAAGATCTTGAAAGGATTTAATAATTTAAAAACTGAAATTTTTTTATTATTAAGAAATTATTGAGAGTCAACAAAATAAACCTCTATCCCAAGAATATCCTTATATCCGATTGAACATGCGCATAACATATGCTTCACCTCACCGCAGATTGTATCGAGAGAATCTAGAATTCATAGGTTGCGGGAAGAATCTATGGAAAATCTCATTGTTTCTCGTACCTTCGATTAGGATTGGCAGCTGGAACTGGTCGTTTCGCATCTTTGCCGCAATCCTTACAATTCTTGTCGACTTTCTGACCAGCCATTGTGGCCAGCTGCGCTGATAACGGTATCACGATGGAAATGGTTTCGTTGGACCCTGGGGTGACGATAGGCCCAACGTGGATCGCTGGCGGCGTTGCTAACGATATACCACTTTCGTTGTTCCTACTCATGCCGATCTTATCAACAACCAAGTCCTTAGGAAGGCTATTTACTAAGGTAGAATCTACACAATATGTTACAATTATTAATACAGAAATCTTGTTTTTCAATTAATTAATTTTTTATTACAGCAATTATTACAAACAATACTATTATTATTAATATTATTTACCTATGCATTATTAATCATAAACGTGAAATGTTAATTTCGAAAACAAGATAAACGAAGAGGTGAGAAGGTTTAATTAATTAAAGTTTAATTAAAGAGACTGTTGCACGAATGATAATAATTTCCTAATTGAATTGTTAAACACAGTTTATTCAATTAGCAGGATGTGCACGTAGAATGGTTAAAAAAACGTCTATTTGCGTTGCAGTATTGAGAAATTTTGAATATAATTTAGATATATTTGCAAATCAAATATTGAGTGAAATATGCATAGGTATACCGCTATCTGTGAAATATAAATGTTACAGTAAAAGTATAATAAAATTACATTCACCAAAGATTTTAGAGAAAGTAAAGAATAAAAATGAATTTGTCTACTACATTATTAGTAAACATATGTATTTATTATCAAGTATACTTACTGAAACGCATTAGTAAAGGCGTGCCAATTGATAAACTCTTTGCAAACTGCATATCTTGTTAACAAATGTTTCGTTAATTGAACCGCGTGCAATTTGATTTCATTTAACTGAGACAAAGGAGAACAAAAATATAGTTTATAAATATAATCTTGTTCATACAATGCCTAAAATAAATATACCATAAACATTAATAAATACTTGTCGCAAAAGTGAGTAAAAAATTTATCAAAGATATAAAAGTAAACAAGTAATTCTTATTTACTTATTTATTAATTAGAATAGAATATATTGTAAATAAAAGTATCAATCGCCTTGTTTTTTAACGCAACAAAATATATTGTAAAGAATGTAAAGATATCAATAGTCCTGTCTCACTTTATAAATAAACTTTGACGATAAAATAATTTACACACCCCAATTTCATGCCTTTACTGTAACATACTGTACACTGTACATGCTATATATACATTCCATGAATTTCAGAAGGGTTAGCGTAAACCGCGATCGATGGGAGGTCGCCTGGTCTACGCGAATCATCGGCGTATCGCCTTCGCGGAGAATTAAAAAAAAAAAAAAACAGACAATATTAATAATCGGGAATCGAAACCAGTATAAAATTTCGGAGCCACGGAAATCTCCTTTATCCGCGGAAATCTCTACATTTCCTCGCGACCGATCTCGCTCCAAGCGTCACTTTACGATCCGCCGGGAATTCGAACCCGTCGAAGATACACACATATCGGTTTCGATCCCCGTTTCGGAGGCGACATTACGCGGCGAGGCAGAAGCGTCAAGCGTCGCGGAAGCGTCGACGACGATCGTCGGCGACGCCCGCGCGATCGCGAGATCTCCCGTTCGGGAAAATATACCGCGTATGATTTATACGACTCGTGTGAGAAAGTGGAAAGAAAGGAGATTACTCCGAAGTGCCGTGGCATTACCGAGAGGTCACTGAGGCGCCACGAAAGCGTCGCCGTCTGCGGATGGTTCTACGCTCCCGGCTCCACTGTCCGACTGTCACCGCAGGCAGGAGGTTCCCTCTCGGCGCGTCTCGCACGCGACGCGGGGGCACGCTCGTGGTCGATCTGCGCGATTTCGTCGAGGGTACGAGCGGGGCACGAGGTCGACACGAGGAAGGAGTCACAGAAGCGTCGCCGAGCGACGTCGAGAGGACCTCGGTCGCACACGCCTCTCTTTCTGCTCCGTTTGTTTTTCCGTTTCACGCGCGATGCTCCAGGCTCCAGGAAGGGGAACGATACTCGATCGCCGGGCGACACGCCGACGAACCTTTCGCTGGGGGCACCTACGTTCGCGGGATCCGCGCGAACGCACCGGATCGGGGACGACGTGACGGCGTAGCGTTGCTTCGCGTTGCACGCGCGACACCAGGAGTGGCCATTTTAAAGCCCGAGTTCGCCTGACGTCGCGTTTCGCCTCCCTCGGCACAGTCACAGTATATAAGAGGTACTCGTGCGCATGTCGGAGGCCGCGAGTGTCTCGCGTCTCTCCGGGCGAGAGAGAATTTTAGAACTTGAGAGAGTCTGTCCTCCTCGCTGCGTGAGATCTGATATGTTCTCCGTAGGCCTCGTTTGTTGCGTTTTTTCTTAAGAAAATTCTTCGTTCCTCTCTTCTCTCCCCGTCGTACGCTTCAATATTATTTACATCATTTTGGATGCGAGATGTATAGGGATGCAGTTGATCGAAAAGGACACAGATCTGAAGATTTGAATATATATATAAAGTAAATTAAAAAACTGAAATAATCTACACATATTATAATATAAATCTATAAATAAAAAGTTTATAAAATTAAAATTAAAAATTAAATTTTATATTTATTTTATAAACACGCAAAATTATGTTATTTATAAGAATGATATGTATGAGCGAGTTTTCTACCTACTTCTCACGCGCAAATTAATATTGACGCTATTGGGCATTTTCTTTTGCAGTTTCAACGTAAAGAATGGGAAAGTCACGTGTTTTAGTATAGAGGCGACTCGAGTAACGCCATCTCCTCTCAGCCGAAATCAAATCAACACGCTATCCTATTTTCCTTCTTTTCCCTCATCGCGACCAGGTTTCTCTCTCACTTTCTTCCGTGCGATGAAAGTATACTGCTTAGTGCTTGATCGCACGTGAAGTTCGATCTAAATACGACGACCAGCACGGGCCCGGGCGGGATGGAGGGAAAACGCACATGCGAATTGCGCGCGCAGTCGAATTATCGCTCTTTAAAATATCGTAGTTGCAAGAATTCGAGATATCGCGACGTTCAAAATTTAAAAAATTTCGAACTTTGAGACTCAAAGAGACAAGATTAATCTTTCAAGAATTTAAACACAGCGTGACCTAAATCACGTATAAATTGCAATTTCGAGGGCAATTTTAAGCAATTTTCCAAGGGATTGGTCATTTGAGAATTTTAGAAATTCTAATTTTTAACTCGAAATTCTGAGGTCTAGTCTAGGATGATATACAAAATATTTATTTCATATATGTACATGTATAGTTATAGTATAGTCGAGTATGTTGATTATAATACCGTTCGTCACTCCTTTTCCCCCAGAGACACATTTCTCTCATTAACTAATGGTGCCGTTAATAGGTAGTCAGAAAAGAATTCGGTGAGAAGCTGAAAACCTTTGAATGTCAAAAGAAATTCCGAAACGTTCGCGCGCATGCACATTTTCACGTTATTTTTAATATTTTACATTTTATAATATATATATATATATATATATATATATATAATTTTATCAATTTAATAGTATTTAAAGACTTTAATCTTTTATTGAGAGAGAGAAAGAGAGATTTTGACACGTAATTTCCCGAAAGTGTGCAAAAATAAGCATGAAGTAGTGTTTTTGATTTATTTTGGTTTTATTCAGCACACGTGGCTTGCTCTTGTTTCGCCATTGCGTTATATCAGAACAAATAGAAATGTGTATACATATTATATGAGAGATGCGTCTTGAAAGTTAGAAAGAAAAGCCATTTGCCACGAGAGAACGGGTACGGAGGATATCTACATTTATATAAGGATTTCGATTCTGAGAAGCCACTTCTGCTGTTGCGTAACTATATGTCGAGCGAAGCGCGGTGTATCTATCAAAATGCCGTATTGTATTCCAATTTGTAATCCATATTATAGACACAAGTCTATTTTTATTCTATCATTTATTTCTCTCTATTATAGATAAACTATTTTTATTCTAATTCTATTAGCCTGCATGTAAAGAAAATGAAAAAAATTGTGCAATAAAGTTTTAAATACATATTTTATTGTTAGAAATATTATGAGAATATATCTGTGTAAATTAATGAAACATCTCTATCAGTTTGGTGAATGTTATCGGCCCTCTAAATCTTGAATTCTATTTTCAAAATTAGAGAATATGTATATGTGGTACATATAATATATATGGTATATAGCCTACGTTATTTGGTGGGTATATATAGATCAACTGTACCTCTGCGAAAATCACCAGGAGATACACCCTCGCGGAATGTCTTTGGCATCTTTGGGAATGTCTTCAGTATACTGTCTTCAGTATACTGCACTTACTTCGTCACTTGAATTATTTGCTTTATGAGTTATCAGGATAACAACGCCCACGCAAGAGAACGCGATGCACGCCCGAAACGCCGCGCATCTGTAATTAATAATTGAGGCTAATTAAACTCGGTAATCGAATATGCTGCTCTCGCAGTGTGTCGCGTGTGTCCTTTGTGAATCAATATCTCCAACTCCACTCTAGTTTACCGTCGCATAGCACCGTGTATCGCGTTATTAAAACATTGTAGCGTATCTGGCAGAGCAAACAGTCACATGTTATAATTTATTCGCGACTCTTTCGAAACGAATAAAGCCGTAAAATCACGGATGTATTCCACATAGCGGACAGGGAAATTTTGAGGGAGACTTCAGCGACGTCTAATTCTCCAGGAATTTTCCTACATTCGACAAGTCGCATGATTTCGAGCGAGATAGAAATTCATGTTTCTCCGACATAATTTAACACGATTTGAAACGAGATCGTCTCATCTTTTCCGGTTGAATGAATAACCGTGAAAGTTTTAACCGGCCGCGGCCAATGTACCGGAAAGAATCTTTACGATCCTCGGGACCTATCATCTTATTTATTTTGATTCCGACGTTTAATCGACTGGATCATTTGCGAATACTTATAATTACAATCTGTAAATAAGATGATTATTATAAGCAACTGTATAAAAAGCTCTTGCACGTCGTTATACCCTAGTGTTTTCAGCTTTCTACAGCCCGTTTATTATCTTTATCGGATTCACAACGTGACCCATTTATATATTTATTTATTTGATAATGTTATCTTGACTTCATAGGTGTTTAATTAACGCCTGTTTTTATTGAATTATTATTTGTGGACTTAAAACTTTCTTTTTCCAAATGTATATTATAAACATACAAACAACGCAAATGTACAATGTAACAAATGTAATACGCTACATGTGAAATGCCACGTAAAAATGGAGATCATTTATGATACACCTTGTAAATAAAAATGAAATATTTATCTACTTAACTATATTATCGCATTATAAAATAATTTTATTACATAAATTTTTATATCACATACCGCTTTTAACTAACCGTTTAATTAACTGTGTATAAAACTGTATAAATAATGTATATATAAATAAATAATAAGATAATATATATTTCATATAAATTAAGTAATAAAATTTTAAACCGTGCGACAATATAATAGAAAAAGCGCTACATAATGTATATGTACATTACTAAGATATAAAATAAATATAAATAATTTCTATGTGCAATACAAATTAGCGTACTACATTATACAACGCACGTGAGATATACTATATATACAAATACAAGGAACTGCATACGCTAGCATACTGTACATTTGTACAAGAGCATATTTACATCATTGACATTTACAGGGAGCGAATTTCATCGCCGCTCATCGTCGTTGTTGGCGTCGATTGTCTTGTTGATCCAGTGTAGATAATGTTGTATCTTGGTGTATACATCCGGGTAGCCCGGTCTGGCACAACCGGATCCGAACGACGTGACACCGACCAGCTGCCAAACGCCGTCAGTACGACGACACTGCAGAGGTCCTCCGGAGTCACCCTGAGGATCAGGACAAACCAAAATATATAAAAAAAGACGAAATTCAGTTATTTATTACTATTATTCGATATTATAACAAAGCCTACTTTTTGCCGATAAAAAAATCTTATTGACATGAGCTTCTCTGCAATCTTTCGTTGAAATAGGAATTTGTTTTTAAAGCAGGTCTTATTTGCTAATTTAATTCTGCCAAACTATCTAATAAATATCGTTATTATGGCAGCACAATTATTCTAATAATGTAATAAAAATTAATTTGCTATTAAATAATTCACAATTTTAATAACAAAATTGCAGCAAAAATAAATATAATATTTTTAATAAGCTTTTGCCATATAAAAATTTGTTATGTGAACTGTGGTGTCCACAAATGTTTGTTCTCCCTATATTATTCATTAGTTCTTTTTTACTAATATTTAATTTTAAAGACCGCAGACAAAGAACTTTTAATACTTCTAATATCGCGAGAACGTATCTTCCAAAAAAGTAAAAAATAAATGTCAAGTACATTGAAAAGTCAAACGTATATGCAACACATAAAGTCAGTGACATGTAATCACTGAAAATTTTTTATTTTAAAATATCGTGGATTTTTACAGAAAAGTGCACACTTGTACATACATTTACAATTCGAAAATGCTTTATTTCGAGTCGATAAGCAACGCCGCCGAGCGTGCGACCGATTTTATTATGGGAAAGTGCACAAGCGACGTAATTAAACAACAAATCGACGCTTTCAGATAATAAAACGTGTTAGCGAGCGGTTCGTTTTACTCTCGGTAGCCGGTACACGCATGTATTAATTCGCTCGCGCGTTTGTATCAATGAATTATACAGGGTGAATCAAGTTTCCCGTTTCACCGTTCAATAATAAAACGTTCCATCCTACGTGGACGTTTTAAATAAGAAAATTAGAACTTTCGACAAGAACTCTAAGAAAACTGGTAATTTTCTACGCAGCTAGATTTTCAATAAACGTTACAAATTACTTTCTAGAAAGATGATGAATTACCACGCAGCTTCCGGAGGAACCATCGATCTGACCGGCGCAGAGGTGGCCCTTCCTGATGGGAACTGAGTTGCCGTAGGCTTGCAGGCACTCCTCCAAATTTAGAAGCGGGACACTGGCCTCCAGAAGGGCGATAGAGAGCGAGGGCGAGGGACCGTATCGACCCCAGCCGGAAGTCACGCATTGCCCTTGGCTGAGATCCTGCCCGGGGCCGGGAAGGCAGATGGTGCGAACGACCTTGGACAGAGGTGCCGGCCTGGCGAGTTTCATCAAGGCTGTAACAGCGAGATCATTTTCAGGACTCCAGGAATCCGCGACTCGCGAGATTTCTCCGACTTTAGAATTAATTTAGGAAGAATAAGATAAAAACACGCAGATTTAGTAGAGGATTATTCTGTCGAATATTTCTCCGCGCATTCCGGAGGTATTCAAGGACTCACCTATGTCGTGCACGTAATTATTGAATCTCTCGTGAAGGATCACTTTCTCGACGGGCAAGCGTGCGGATCCGCGTCCTCCCGAGTCTAATTCCCATTCACCGACTACCGCTGTCCAAAGCGCACCGATGGGTAAATTGAACAATTCGCTGAAGTAAATATCCACTTGAGAATACGAAGCATAAGGTAAATACTTGAGAAAAAATAGAATATGAACTAAGAATATCATTTAAATATAAATGATAAGTATTCGATGAACGATTTGGAGTTAGAAGTATGCTGAGAATTAACTGAAAGTTTGAAAAGAGAGAAAAAGAAATTAAGAAAAGCTTATTTTTGAAAAGTAGTAAGAGTTTGAAGTTTTAGAAAGATCAAAATTGAATTGATTAAAATTCAGCACGCGCTTCTCGCGGAACGGAACAGCGAAGTAACTTCCCAGGGAAATCTATCATTCTGTGGAAGTATAATATAAAACTCACTTGTGAATGCAGTGGGCAGCGGTGATCACCCACTTGGGGTCGATCAGCACCCCGCCGCACCAGTGACCGATAAAGCCCAGCTTCGGATGTAACAACTGAAGGGACACCTGCCAAGGCCACGCGCCCCTTCTGCTGGGCTTGCCGTTGAAGATACGACCGGTGGTGGTGGTGGTCGTTGACAACGAGACGCCGTCCTCCAGCTGGACCTCCGGCGAGACGATCGATCGCGGCTGCCGCTGCGACGCTGCTGGACATCCGCACTCTGTTACCGGAAGCCGTCTATATTTGTTTAATGCTTCTACTTTGGAATCGCGAGACATGAACTCTACGTAATTAATTTAAATACGGCATTAGGGATATTCGACAAGATTTAAGAGCGCGATGAAACTCGAGAATGTGTTGAGAACTTTTAAATTTCTAGAATCGATTTGCATAAATAATCGATGGGTAAGCGTTAAATACATCCAGAATGATTATAATAGAATTGCAAGGATGCTTTAGGATACGCGCGAGTATTTCTGAAATGTATTTGGTATTTTATCGCGTGATACATGCGAATTATCCAAAGTTATACCTAATATACACAGATCTAAAATCCAAACATATAATACTTCAAAAATAAAGATTCTAAACGAAATATAAACGAAATGTGGACATATTAATTTCCAAATAGCGGCAATTCAAAATTCGATGAAACTAAAATTCCAATTATTCCAGAAATCCAGAATACTTGAAGTGGTAAAAATATAAAATTAATCACAAGTTCCAGAAATTAAAAATAAATTACCAATTTCAAAAATTAGAACTCATATATCTTAAAGATTATAATTATGATCTTAATTATACCTTATAAACAACATTATCAAAATAAGAAATAAAACATGCATCGTTAAATAAAAAATTAACTACTCAAAAATAAATATAAAATTGATCTAAAATTAGCCAAGTATTACTGACAATGAGAGAAACCTAAATTTTACAAAAAATCATACTTTTGAAGATACCACTTATGTTTAATTAATAGAATTTTATTTTATTTTTCAGGGACTTTATTACACTGAAGAAAAGAAAGACAGATTTCTGGTGATATCGTAAGGAAAATCGCAGTGTCGAGGAATTACTTACTAAAATGATCCTCTCGGATGATTTTTATCATGGCACCCTGGACCTCTGCTAGAACGACCACCAGCAGGACGAGAAAATCACCGCGCAGACGATACATCACCAGCGAAACAAGAATATCCGCGCTGGATCACCACACTGATCGCTATGATCTATGGATCCGCATAGCCTGACTGGCCTCTGCGACGCCAATCGATCCTCGAGTAGGATTAGCGCAACACGAAGAGCGGATCCTTCGGTACGAAGCGATCTCGAAGAAAGTGATCGTTGAATAGCGCGGGAGAGGGGAAAAGCGAGTGATGTGGTCTAACAGATGTTGAAGAACATGAGGCGCGTTTAACATCATAATTTACGGAATGGAACTTCGACGTAAATTTTAACGAGCTAAGACGACGACAAGGTAAGATTTCGATCTTTAGAAACGTTCCGTTCAAAATATGAGAAAGAGTGATACTTATCTCACGTTTAAAGAATTTAACTTAAATAAGTAATACTATATAGAGCGCATATTGTATTTTTTTATTTAAAATGTGCCTGAGAGTTTTAATTGTTAATTTTTAGCTATTTGGAATCTGGAACTCAATAAGATCTTCGAATCTTCCAAGCCGCATGTCTTTGAGCCCGCAAATCGATTCTCGCGCAATTGCGCATAGATTTCGAAAAAGCTGGCATCACGATGAAAATTAACAGGCAAATGAGATTTTCCTTTCATTTCGAGTGGCGCGAATGGAAATCGATCGAAAGAAATCCTTATAATCCGTTCGAGAGTCGCGGTAAAAAAAAATTAATGAAGCGAATCGGTTAAAAAGGAAGAAGGTGAGAGACTTTCTCTCACTGCACCAGAAGACAAAGCTTTCGCAGGATTATTTGAATTCGGAGGACTTTCTTCCTCGGTAAAAGAATTTCGTCGCGTGGAGAGCTGTGCGAATAGTTGGGTATATCGTAATTAGCGATCAGGTGACTCGAGGAAAGAAACCGAGGGAACCGAGGCGCGATTCAAGTCTCTCTCTCTCTCTCTCTCTCTCTCTTTCTGTCTCGTTCATACACTTAAACGAGGCGACAACTTTCGAGAGCGAATCACTCTGCTCGTACGAGCTGAGAGAAACGCGGTCGATATAATGATATAATCGCTAAGACGATAATCCACTGTTCTGATTTGCGTTGTTACTCTATGTTGCAGGATATCGTGTTTACAGGGAATTTATAAACGTGCAACCGGCGATTTCTAATAATGTTCGAATTATATCCTAAAGATAATTCGATTTTGCACATTAATCTAATCAGCAGATTAATATCACATCATCGCTCAATTAAAATGAAGAACCTGTCACAAAATAATAAAAGTGCTACATTTAATAGATTTTGCATAATGATATCTAAGGATATCTGAGGATATCCCAATAATAAATAGTCGCATCCAGCATCGGATATCTGTCGAGTATAAACGATTAATTATTAATTAATTATTTCAAGTTGATAAATACGAATGAACCGGATGTAAAAATTTTCCGATAATATATTCATGAAAAATTCTTAATATTGTTCTACTTTGTTGTGCGACATCCCCGGAGGATTTCTTTTAAAGTAATACGCTATTAGAAATGAACAAAATATATGTTGGCGCGAATGCATCTCGCCTTGCGCGAAATGACGAGACAGAATGAGAAAGTGAAACCGCATTTGCAATACATATAAAGATATCTCATACAGAAAGAAAGGAAGAGCCGTCCCCGTTGTTTTCGGCCACACATATTTATCGCGCTGTGTACGCGACGAGTCGGAAGCGCAATAACAAATCGCAGAGCGAAATAAATAACGGCGTTCTTTACATACAGTTTCCTAAAATATTAAAAAAAATAATTAAGAAAAAAAGAAAGACTTAAATAAAAAAATAATATAAATTTAAATATTGTCTCAACGCATTTAATTAAATTTAAATGATAAATCTAATCGAATGAACAAACTATCAATAATGAAAGTGTTAATTAAATTCAAATAAAAAATCTAATCGAATGAACAAACTATCTATATATATATAATGAAAGTGTAGTGTTCAAGATCTGTTTGTTTCATATATTTTATAGTGAGGAAAGTAAAGCGTTCTTTTAATTTGAATGATTTCAGTCATCGCCGTTTTTTTTTTCCAAAGCATTCGCAGTAAGTATTCACGTGCAAGAGTTCTTTATTATAAGTAGCTGCGTTCATCAGAAAAAGCAGCTCAATGAGATAAGTAGTTCTTCGCTGGATCTAAGTATAGAAATCAATAATAATCATTAGATGCTGAATGAGCTGTTTTTTCGCTGAACATCGCCAATAATTTCTATCAGAAGACCTCACCGATGCGATGTTTTTCTACTTGGAGTTAGTTTCCTCCGGACGGGCGCATTGCGCATCATGTCTCTGTTTATCAGATTGCCAAGTTCGCCAACGTTGCTTCGGACTTGTAACATATCTGTTTCTATTGTTTGCACGTTTTGCCTTCGGAACTTTAGCAGCTTTAGCTTTCTCTCTTCCCAACGCTTTTATTATATGTCGTTAATTTCTGGAGATTTCAAGCAACGCGGAACAAGTCTCTCATGAATACATGGTGTCAAAAAACATTACTCCGAAGCGACGTGACGTTGGCGAGAATGGCGAGTCTGACAGTCACGCGCCTGATTGGAGGAAACCAACTTGAAGCCAGATCTGTTCACGTGCTCGTGTTGCCAAAGATGCTAGCATTTACGAGTTTTAGGTTATCGAGATACCGCAGATCGGTATTTTTGCCATGTAAACATTTGTGTAAATATGAAAATGTTTGTTATGTTAAGTTCAGTAGCGCAAGTAACAAGAATGCCGGTACGGAGACTGTCACGTTGTCTGACGGGTGAGGTTGTCACGTTCACACATTCTAACCTATATTTCAAATCAGATGCAATATTAGACATTATAGCGAACTTACGTTAATATTAGACGTTACAGCCTTTGAATTTTGTTGAAACGAAATTTTTGCATGTATTCCGAGTCACAAAATATCCACATGTGCTCGAGAAATATTATAAAGTTTACATGAAAGATATGTAGACAGTTCCGGTCGTACCGACACTTTTATCCTTATTTTTATATTTCAAATGTTTTTTAGCGAGTTTCCTTTTTTTCTATTGCATTACTTGTTGATTTGAAAAATTTTTGTTTAACTTCACATCAATATTTTTCAAAAATTAAAGATAATATCTAAACACGTATTGCAAGTTTTGAATTATTAATTAATATTCTGCGCTTTGTAACTAAATTTCAAGTTACTATGCAAATCTACCTGAAATTAATAAAAAATATGATTTTTTCATAGTTTCTGTGGTTTTTTTTATTTCTAGAAGCTCCTTGTTTTCAGTTTGTTACTTATTTGAAAAGTACTCAGAAATTGTGAGAAAGAATTAACTCTAATTAATTCATATATATTCCTGATTAACTGATATATTTTTTATATATTTAGCAAGCAGCTCCACTTCTCTACGGGCAAATATGCACGCTTCGCCGATGGCTGCGCGGTTGCGTCTCTGGGAGACACTTCTGTCATGGTCACGGCAGTCTGTCAAAATCAGTCGTCTACCTCTTCGTTCCTGCCACTCGTCGTGGACTACAGACAGAAAGCGGCGGCAGCCGGTCGTATACCAACCAACTTTCTACGAAGGGAACTTGGACCGAGCGAGCACGAAATTCTTACGAGCAGAGTCATCGATCGGTCCATAAGGCCATTATTTCCAGAAGGGTTCTACTTTAACACCCAGATAATGTGCAACATGTTAGCTATCGACGGCATGAACGACCCCGATGTGATTGCTATTAATGGCGCATCCGCGGCTCTCAGCGTTTCCGACATTCCGTGGAATGGTCCTGTGGGCGCTGTTAGACTCGGAATGATCGATAATGAATTGATAATCAATCCTACCAGACGTCAAATTCAGGACAGTGTATTGAACCTCATTATCACCGCGGCTAAGCAGAATCTAATCATCATGTTAGAAGGCTCGGCTAATGAGATATTGGAGCAACATTTAAGGAAGGCAATAAAGATTGGCGTCAAGGAGTGCCAGGGCATTGTTACGGCGATAACGAATTTGCAAAAGACATGTGGTAAAACGAAAAGAGAGATTGAAACTAATAGACAACAGCAAGACGATAATCTGCAGAGTACCGTGAAAGAACTCTCGGAGGCAAAATTGCAAGATATATTTTCCAATTATACATACGATAAGATATCGAGGGATAATGCAGTTAACGATCTTAGAAATAGCGTTATTGAAACATTGCGAAACGATAACGCAGATTTAGATGTTAAATTAGCGGAAAAAATCTTTGGAAAAATTATCAAAGATGTATTTAGGACGTTGATTTTAGAGAAGAATGTCAGGTAGTTTTTCTCATATCGTAAGATATTTTTGTTGTCGTCGATCTTCGAATGACGATCGAGATATAAGGAATTGATGATTTGCAGGTGTGATGGTCGCTCGACGGATGCTTTACGCGATATATCGTGTCAAGTAGATCTCTTCAACCCTCTTCATGGTTCAGCTGTGTTTCAAAGAGGCCAAACCCAGGTCATGTGCACCGTGACTTTGGACTCTTTGGAAAGTGCACTTAAAATGGACGCCATTTCAATGCTAATTAGGTATATTAATAGTAAAACAATTAAGCCTCGGCATTATTTTTTCTTTTGTGCTGGTTTATTCCGTTTTATGCTGCATCGCAATGTAGTGCAAGATTTTATTGTTACAGAGAGATTTCGATCTAAAGATATAAAGGATTAAAATTAAAATGTAGTTTTACTAAAAGAATTAGCGTGATCTAAGCAAGAATAGACAAGCACAATGTTTATGCAATTACAATATTCACTGTAGTAAGTAGTTGTGTTAGTAAGACAGTATTCACAACCTACTATTTTTGATTTCTACACGAATCCTTTTCAGCCAATTGTTGATTATTCATTGTATTTGTCTTATTTAATCTTATCAACGTATAATAAATACCTGAAATTTATTTTTTTTTGTGGCAGTGGCGTGAAGGAAAAGAACTTCTTCCTCCATTACGAATTTCCACCTTATGCGACCAATGAAACAGGACATGTAAGTCGAGTAGGTCGCCGAGAATTAGGACACGGCGCTTTGGCGGAGAAAGCTTTACGACCGGTTCTTCCAAAGGATTATCCCTTCACTATAAGACTGACTAGCGAAGTCCTAGAATCAAATGGTAAGGCAATGTCAGAGTGATTATATGGCCGCGATATTGTACCAGAAATTTTATAAGTTAAATTTATATTTTGTATTCTATATAAAAAGGTTCTTCATCGATGGCTACCGTCTGTGGTGGAAGTTTGGCACTGCTCGACGCAGGTATACCAATATCTTCGGCAGCAGCAGGCGTAGCTATTGGTCTTGTAACTAAATATAATGAAACCAATATCGAGAACTACAAAATATTGACTGATATATTAGTACGTATTTACTTAGTCATTACACCGTTTAGCTAACTAATTAACTCGGTTATACACATACATATAATATCCACATATCTTCGAATTTCAAAATTTCTCACTCAAATAACTTTTGAAGGAGAATGGTTTTAAGAAAAAATATATCAGACAAAAGTTGCTTGTCTCCTAACAGAAATTATAGAAATGATTGGTTTCATACAAAAGTTGTGAGACGAGAAGTAATTTATTAACTGAATATGTATCGATTTGATCGCGGATGGCATCGTTAAGATCACATAAAGATTATCCAAAATGAAAATTCTTATTTTTTAATGCATATTCAAATTGTTGATCCCTTCAGGATAAATTTATCCCGAGTTACGAGTTGTTAAAGTTTAACCACCGGAATTGGACGTAGATATTAAAGTCAGCGATTTTGACAAAAACTTTTGACTGCAGGGAATCGAGGATTACCTCGGGGACATGGATTTCAAAATAGCAGGTACCAAGCGAGGATTCACTGCGTTGCAAGCTGATATAAAGATACCAGGTGTCCCGTTAAAAATCATGATGGAATGTATACATCAGGCGACGAATGCTAAATTGGAAATAATTAAGGTAATGAATAAAGTGATACGGGCACCGCGACAAACTAGGAAGGACAAGATGCCAGTGGTCGATAACTTGGAGGTTCCTATTCATCAAAGAGGAAAGTTTCTCGGGGTTGGTGGGATGAACCTGAAGAAGATATTTTTGGAAACCGGAGTGCACGTAAGATTTTTATCATGATTTTGTATATGCTGACCTAATACTGTTAAATTCAAAATGAAATCGCTTATTACGGTTATTATTATAATTTAAGATATATCAGTTTTTTATTTTTGTATCGCTCAGATATATCCGCACGATGAAAACACCTACTCAATATTTGCGCCAAATGAGGATGCTATGGCTGAGGCCAAAGAAATGATAGAAGGGATTATGCGAAAGGATCGCGAGCCGACCTTGGAGTTCGGCGCCATTTATACTGCTAAAATAGTAGAAATTCGAGAAACTGGAGTCATGGTGACGTTATATTCCAACATGGTACCGGCATTATTACCTAACTCACAATTAGACCAACGTAAAATCCATCATCCTAGCGCTTTAGGACTTGAAGTCGGTCAAGAGATACAGGTCAAATATTTTGGACGAGATCCAGTGTCCGGACAGATAAGGATATCACGGAAGGTGTTGCAAACACCAACTTCGATTCCGAAAACTTTGCATCGCGATGACGCGGAGAAAACGTGAAATTTATGTTGTATAGAATGGAGCTTTAAACCAATGCGTTGTGACACACACACCAGCTATGTGTGAGAAAAAACGCTCTATAAATTTTCCGTTATCCTGTTAAAAAGTGATCATTGTTTTTATTTGCAGTCGATTCCGGCTTTATGTACTTGTCTTGTATTTTTGTACGATATTGTTATTAAGAATAGAAATATACAAGCATTGCAATTAAAAAATATTCAACAATGTGTTTTATCCTGCTATAATATGTATTATACAAATTGCTAGAGAATTTAATGAAGTTTACGAGATTAGATTGCAAAACATGATTTTTAAATTGCCTCTTCAACGGTATAGAACATTCTATAATAGACAAGGAAAAATGCATGACTAACTTTTCAATTTTCAAAGATGGTCTTCTCTCGAGAACAAAATCTTAAATAAAAACGTTCTATTTTACATTACTCAATATAATTTTGTCATCTATAATCATAGTTGTTTTATATTAGTTGTTTATATTGAATGGAGAAAATCCAAATCAAGCGCAAAAGTTGTGCAATTAATTAAAAATAGAACAGAATGATTCAGCCTATCGCTTGCGCTATCTTTTCCTAGAAATAGATAAAGAGAAACTAAAATGACAGAATAGGATATCAGGATGATAACTTATCATTAACTTGACAAATACGAAGTAACAATTATATAAAAATTAAATTAGAATTAGAAAGAATTAGTAAAAAATTGATACAGTTCTAAGTATTTAATTTTTTCTTGAAATAAAAGATTAGGTATATAAAGTTGAGTTTCATCAAAATTGGGTGTTAAATTTCTTTTGTTTTTCTATTCTCTTTCACTTTTAACTAATTCTAATTCTAAGTATTTTTTTTCAACGCAAGGGAGAAAAGAGAAAAAGAACAGATTGAATTAAAGTGATTGAAAGTAAAAGTTGAGCATTAGAGTTAATAACTAATAACGAAACGATAGATTTCATCTCGTAAAAGCAATAGAATTTATTTATCACACGTTCATATAAGTTTCATAAGTTGTCATATTAAAATCATCATAGATATGTGTTCGTAGATGTAAATTTTCACTGCCAGTAATGAAAATCTATATTTTACGTCACGTACACGTACTATAGATTTTCAGTACTGACAGTGAATATCGAAGTGCGTCCATTATAAATAAATAATTTGACAATCAATATTTCAATCCACAATGCACTTCATGTCTTTGAATATTTTCCATAATTTCTGACCATGTTCCGTACGACTGCACGCTTATTTTATCGCTACGTATGCAAGCGGAGCTCTACGTTCACACTTGGAGTTGTGATTAGCGCGATGTTCTTTGAGAGAGCTTACGATCAGGCTTGCGATTATATATACGAAACTGTGAACAAAGGGGTACGTTTTGATACATTGACATATATGTATGTTGATATATGTATATTATAAGAATATATTGTATAATGTACTAAATATAAAAATATATATTGTTCTATGTTTTTTGAATTAAATATATGATACCAAATACTAAAAATAAAAATGTATATTGTTCTATAATTTTTTAAGTTTTATATGATGATAATTTTCATTAAAAATAGATTTTCATCGAAGTTATCAAAATTAATTAGTTTACTTAATATTTTTTATTACAGAGACTTTGGAAGGACATAAAGCATCGATATGAAAATTCAATTATGGAAACTCGATATACACACAGTGATCAAACAAAGCCTTCTAATAAAAGAAATACCTTAAAGTCCGATAAATCATAATATGATTTTGTCGTTAAAATAGCCACAAAGAAAACCGTTAAAGATGCTTTATGGTGTATGCTTGGTACAGGCAATATATTTCATATATTTTATATTATTGAACATTAAAATTTGTCAAATTAATTATTAAAATAATTAAATCTTATTAATATTACTATATTTTAGCTCTATAATATTGTATTTCAGATAATTTTATTTTAGCAAATATGAGAACTGAAATAATGTGTGTCCATATTAGGCCAGAAGCACTTAGCTATAAAATATTCTTCTTTCAGTTTTTACAAATGCATTTTCTTAGTTACGTACACTTATCGATTCTATAAATAATGTTGCGATTAATTAAAAGTATCTTAAATAAAGAACACACTTCAATCTAAAGAAACATTTAATAATTTTAAACTATTTAGTTATTTTAACATTTATTAAAATATAGTAATTATAGATAAAAGATAAATACAGTTATAATAATTGCATTTAATTATAATTAGCGTCTTCTACATTCTAAAATTTTCCTTTACTTACTACTTTTATTCCATATACATGCACAGAATGAATGAAGAAAATGTACAATAGAGAATTTTAATGCAGGAGAAATTGATTATTATTTGTTATTTCAAGAAACTTCTTGTTAACACTTTGATGATTATAACGTTTAAAAATTTTTTTATATAGTTTTTATACATGTACGTTATATAAGTATATCATGTGCTTATATGCACATACGCAGGAAGGATTTCTATTTATTTGATAATTTAATGCGTTTGTTAGATATCTGCAAATATATCGCTTTCGATGAACTTTGCGTTTATTTCTGCTCCGGAACATCCGGATGATAACATGCATGAAATAGGAAACGCTGGTTTTTAATAATTACGTGACAGTATAAATATAGGCTGCAGTTACGAAAGCGCACAGTCTTTTCGAAAAGAGCATCTGACTGAGGCGCTAATAGCTATAATAGCCACGAAATAGAAAATTATTATACTTCAAAGCACACAAAAACGTTATATTACACATAAAAGGTATGTTACATTCCCGTTATTTTTAAAAAATTTACATATAAATTTTGTATATTTATAATTTATAAAGAAATAGTTAAAAGATACAATATTTCGCTATGACATTAATTGTGTATTACGATAATTAAATTAATTTTTTAAATACACACATCTGTGTATTTAAGCTAAAAATAAACATGCCTAGCAATCTTTGGATTTTCAACATTAATTTATTATAATTACTTGCTTAAAGAAATGTGTATATATACAGGGTGTCTCAGACCACCCGTATCACCCGATTTATCCGTAAACGCGACATTTTAGAGAAAAATGTTTCATACAAGTTTTATGACTTCGAGGGGTACATAAGATGATGCTATTGGTTTGACTTTGAATAGTCGTTTGTAGCTCACGTAAACGTCACCTTCAATTTCTTACATGAAACCCTCTATATTGTAATACATCCTTTGAAAGGGTTAAAATTAAGAAAAATTTTGGCTCAAACCAGAGGTCGATACAATGACCCGTGGGAGTTATTTAGGGTCGAAAATTGACTTTTTCCGACTTTGACTTTAAATAACTCCCGAGCGGATCAACGTATCGACCTCTGGTTTGCGCCAAAATTTTTCTTATTTTATGCCCTTTCAAACGGTATACTGCAATATGGGAGTTTTACTTAAAATTTTTTAGTGTCCCAAGGGGACTCCAACTCCAGAATTTGAAACAAAACCCCCTATATTGTAGTTTAAAAGGACATAAATTAAAAAAATTTTGACGCAAACCAGAGGTCGATACGTTGATCCGTTCGGGAGTTATCAAAGTTGGAAAAAGTCAATTTTTGACTTTAAATAACTCCCGAACGGGTCAACGTATCGATTTCTGGTTTGCACCAAAATTTTTCTTATTTTATGCCCTTTCAAACGATATACTACAATATAGGAAGTTCCATGTAAGAAATTAAAAGTGACGTTCATGTGAGCTTCAAACAACTATCCAGAGTCAAACTAATGACACCATCTTGTGTATTCCTCAAAGTCACAAAACTTTTGTATGAAACATTTTTCTCTAAAATGTCGCGTTTACGAATAAATCGGGTGATACGGGTGGTCTGAGACACCCTGTATATATGTCGGTACTTTTTATTTCTATTTGACTGTGTTATTTCGTATTATTATAAGATGGTTTTTTCTAGTCTATTTATGTTTTTATGACACTATCGAACAATTACGTTTTAATCTATCTGTCGATTCATTTTAATATATATAATTTTGTGTGTGACAATTTTAAATAACAATGTTGAATATTTGTCGTTATACAATTGTAAACGAGACGCATAATATTATAGATATATCTTTTGTGATTTTGTCTCATATTCCTGGGCAGCACCGATATCCTATGGATATCCATATGTCCGCGTGAACATTTCTGACATGAAATGGAGGTAAATGGATATCACGTGCTGTCCTGGGTTATTTTCCTTAATGTTGAAAGAATGTAAGATTAGGATTAAAAAATAAGTAACAAAGTTTTTTCGTAAATCTAGATTTAATCTTTTATTTTAAATAATTAATTAGTAAAGTTAATCTTCATAGGCAAGAACAAGCAAAGTCACTTTTTATTTAATTTTAAATGGATTTTTAAAAATAGAATTTAAATATGATAACATATGATTTCCAAGATTTGGAAACGTTAAAAATAGAGACAGTGGATAAAAGAATAATTCGAACAGTCGTTTTTTCGCTAATGAAAAGTCGAACAAAAGTTTCTAACTAATAAAGTTTTGTATAGTTTTCTAAACTATACCATAAAATATAGTTTTTTAAACCACTGTGCTATACATTAAATTCGTGTAATGTTACGTTATTTTTTTATTTTTGTTACAGATGAAATTAATAATACTGCTTGTATTAACGCTTTCCTTTACCGGAGCGTACAGCTCCCAGTTTTCATTTCGACCAAATTGGAAAAGCATTTCAATAAGCTCGAAAGAATTTGAGCAAATACACGAAATAAAAATTACCAACGAAGAAAATCACAAAATACAGAATTGTGTAAACACAGAATTTCTCAATTTGAGCAAAATGTATCTACAGTATCTAAGGGATGATATAATTAAAAGTGACGAAATCCGTCATGTGTCTCTATATGATAACTTTTTCAAAAAAGTTCCTCAAAATATTTTGAATTACGTGACAAATTTGTCCTGCTTTAACTTGTCACGTAATAGTATTAATCTTTATAAGGATAATCAAATTCGACATACTTATCTTCGAGTATTGGACTTAAGTTATCAGACGACATCACATGTAAATGCCATATCGGAAGTCGAAACTTTTGAGGGAACGGAAGATTTGTATAATATAATCTTCAACAGCACGAACATAAACTTATCAAATTTAGAATACCTAGATTTAAGTGGAAACGTAATTTCAACTTTGTTATGGGGTTTTAATACGTCTTTCCCAAAATTGGTACGTTTAGATTTAATTAACATTAATGCGCAAGATGTGGAAATGCATTTTTTTCACAAAATTCCGACGACTTTACGTGTTCTTCACTTGGAGAACAATAATTTCCGCAATTTGACACTACAGAACGTAGCGGATATTACATCTTTATATTTGGATGGAAATCCCTTAGAGCTACTTAATATAACTTCTACAACATTACGAATTTTATCAGTATCAAATTGCACGAATCTAAGAGTTGCTCTTCTAGATACCCCATACTTAGAAATACTAGATTTATCCAGAAATAATTTGAATAATGCCATTAACGTTAATTACGAAATGTTTCGCGCGTTACGTATACTCTTATTAGATTATAATAAACTTTCATATATTCCTATTCTAAATAATGTACAGCGGCTTAAAGAACTGTCGTTGCGTTACAATATGATCGAATATATTAATCCAAACAGCTTTCAGTATTTAATATCTTTGAATAAGTTGTCATTAAAAGGAAATAGGATAAATAGTCTTGAAAGTGAAACCTTTTCAGGCCTGGAGAAATTGGAATATTTGGATTTATCGGAAAATCAATTAAATCATTTGCCTACTGACTGGGCGTTGCCCTTAATAAATCTGCAGTATTTAAATGTAAATTCAAATCAGTTTGCTGATATTTTTGGAATGGGAGTATACTCGATAACTTCGTTAAAGCATTTATTTGTAAGAAATAATACTTTTACCAAAATAACAACCTCGGAAATTGAACCCCTACCGGATTTTATTACTATATTCTTAGTTTAAGATGACTCAGTTTTATATAACGCTATGACTATATACTGATATTGTTTTTCAACTTCATTATTTTAATTATTAAACGTTTGTTTAGCGTGCATTTATTATTTCACATACCATGTATAACAGTCTCTCTAATTTTTATATGTTTATCATGTAAGGCATTGTAAGGCGCAAAAATAATTTATTACGCCATAATTCTCAGTTATAATCCCAATATAATTTTTTTTTTTTAAAAACATTGTAAACTTATTTCAATTATTGTTATATTATTTTTGTACATTTTTGTAAACTAAAAATAAAAACTATTTAGTATATTTAACTGGTCCGTTTATTTGAAATAATAATTTATACCAAGGATGTAATAAGATATGTAATAAGAAAGCCCCTCTGCATTGGGCTGTTAGTTGATACTCACCGCGCTACAGTTTCGCTATCTGCTGAGTATGCTGCTGAATTCCCACTAAAAAAAAGAACGAATTTAGCTTTAATAGAAGTCATTCTGGCTGCTAAAAAAACGCATACGCGCGCGCGCGCGACTACTCATGGAATAATCTTATTAATTAAAAACTAAAGCAACTTAACTAGAATTAAATGTCTTGATAGAAAATGTTCAGAACTCATGTACAAAATACACAATATGAATTAATTATAAAATATATCCAATTCTTTAAACACCTTATGCCTTATTTAGAGATGCTAAAAGCCACTTATCGAGTAACCGAGTCTGCATTTCTGAGAACTTTTCTCGCCAGACTCTATAAGATGGTTCAGATTATTTACGATTTTACGTCATTGGACGTTGATGCTGCATAGTATGATAACTGTGTAAGACTAGCCGTAAGAATGCATGGAGTTCATGAGAAATCATCCCCGTGACACAAGATACGTTTTAATCGCACGTGCTCAGGAAAGTACGTCGATAATCTTTAACCCCGGATAAAAAAGTATATAGACATTATATGAATTTTACTACCTTTGACATTTTCCTTTATCAACTCCTTATGTCTTTATACATTTAATTATAATGCAATTAAACTTTTAATACGTTTCTGTAATACATAAAATAAAATAAATAGACATAAAAAGTACAAAGAAGTACAGAATCTAAAAAAATTGAGATTAGAGAATATAATTATTTCAAAAAAGACAATACATGTTCTTAAAAAGAAACATTTTTATACAATGTATATTCGTACGTGCATTAGAATCAATTACAAAGCAAGGGTTTTTAATTTTAAAACTATTCTATACTATTTTATTCTTAATATACACATACATATGATATTAGAGATATTTAATATTCTTATGAAAGATGAAATAATTAATAAAGAATGAATAAACTAAAAATGTGAAAAACCAATTTTTAGTATAAAATAGTATCTCAAACTCATGAAAAAGAATATAATTAAGGAAAAGACTATACAAATAAGGAAAAGGCTTCGGATTGATTTAATTAAGTAAACTTAACACAATATGAATATGCGTTAATTTCAATTGGAGGGTACGATGCGTTATATAGACGGCACTGTTATTGCGTGAAGACAGACCCCCATGAAGACCATCCTCAGTATATAAGAAGATACGTTTGCCTGCTTGCGACAAAAGGTGTTAGACCGCTTGAGTGAATTAATCCGTGAGTGAAAAGTATCTGGAAACGCTTAACAACTTTAAGAAAAAAACCGCACAACCAATATCAATGGTAAGTACCCCGCAAATTACTAGAATTTATCCCGTAATTATCATTACTTTCACGTAACTAAAGTTTAGTTAAGAGCATACGTATAATCTCTTTATAATACATTTATAATATGTTTATATTTTAACTATTTAATATAAATATATTTACATAATTTGTAAAGTAATTCTCGACTACAATATACCTATGTAAAAATGTATATATATATATACATATATATACATTTTTTTAAATAATTGCTTTTTATATAAAGTATTGCCTTATAAAATTTGAATTGAAAGTTGTATATAGAATTTATTAAATATTGTTTTATTTATTTTGAAAAGATGACACGTAGTAAGCCTTTCGCAAAAGAAAAAAAAACAATAAAATTCCGCGCGCGCGTGTGTGTGTGTGTGTGTGTGTGTACCGGTACTTGTATAATATAATTATTCTCATATACATAATTCTATGTTTTCATACTATAAGCGATGAATAGATGTAAACGGATGTGAAAGATAACTTACATGATCAAAATAGAAAAGTGCAGTTTATTATTCTGATAGATTTAATTTATAAATTAATTTTATTTTATTTAGTTAGTTTTTTTTAAATAAATATAAACCTGTAAAGTTTTAAACCGCATTTTTTGAAACATTATATCGTACATGTAAATTAAATTTCATATATAATTTAAATTTATATTAATTATTATTTATTTTCTATAAGTTTAATAATAACTAAGCCATTCCATTTCTTAATTTTAATTTAACTTTATTACTAATTTTTATGTATTATTTTTTAAAGAAATTTTAATTTATTTTATAAATTTATTACAGTTTTATTATTATTTAATTTATTTAGTTTATATATTTGTTGTTTTTATTTTATATTAGTTTATTATTAATAAACTAATTTTATTAGTATTCTATAAATTAAAATATATTAAGTTAGTTTTTTACTCTCGTTAAATATATTAATTATATTAATTTGTGTGTTTATTTTTTCTTTTTTAGATGGCGCGGCTAGACCACATATTCACGATTTTCTTCGTTTTCACCACCGTGTACCTAGCAAAAACTCAGGAACCCAGAAATAAATATCCCCCTTACGATTTCAAAAATAATTCAAATATTTTATTTGCAAAATATCGCTACACAGACATTCCCGACATAGACATTACTAGGACCCCACCATACCCTCCAAATCCTAATACAATAAGAGTACCTCCCACAAACCCCTGCACCCGTCACAGTCATATCTTCAGTTTCTCTAACGTCGGTCTTCAAAAAATCGGTCGAGACTTTATCAGCAGCAGTGACATCATCAACCTAAGTCTCGATAACAATGACATAAGCGATATTTCGCCATTCGCTTTCCGCAAAATGCAAAACCTGCAGTATCTGGACCTTTCTGGAAATAAAATTCCGAAAGAAAAGCTATTGTCGTTGAATGGAAACGATAAATTGGAGGTGTTGGTTATCGATAATAACCGAGATTCCCATAACCCTCTGACAAATACCCTGAAGGAATACGAAACTTTTACAAATTTGAAATATCTGCACTTGTGCAACAGTCAATTAGGGAACTTCCAAGTGCTTTTTTATCTCGCAATGCCCACCTTAACTCACTTATATCTGAACAATAACAGCATCAGTTCCAGTGATGCCGTCTTCGACAATATTCCGGCAACATTGACTCATCTTCACCTAAACAAAAATTTGATCGATCGAGTCAAACAAGGCAAACTCAGGTATAAATGTTTATAAAATTGTTTTTTATTTAATTAACATTTTTTGTGCTTATAAGAGAATATAAAAAACTGGATTTTAAATAGGCAGTAATTGACATTGCTATTTCTGTTATTGTCATTATTGGTAGTGTTAATATTGTTATTATTTTTGTTTTTAATAATATTGATATTTTTTGTTATTAAAATTGATATTATTTTTATTATTGTCCCTACCATTCCAGTTATTAATTTCATATTGTTATACTTTTGTCATTTTTATAACTGTTATTGTTGATGCTAATTACTTCTTTTTATTTTATTTTATCTATTAATTTTAGGCACCTACGGGAACTCATTATGGCCGATAACGTCATTACTCAAGTATGCTTTGAGGAGTGCGAAGACAAATCCATATCCTTGAAAGACGCTGTATTATTACATAATCTGTCTTTAGCCAACAATCTGATCTCAGAAATATCGCCCGATGCCTTCAGTGACACGAAACATCTGTTAATGTTAGATCTCTCAGGCAACAAGATCACCAATGTGGTCAAGGAAACCTTTAATAATACCCATAGTATACGTGAACTTTCTTTGGCTAACAATACACTTGCTACCATACCCGATGTTTGCTCGATGATTCGCCTAAGGATTCTAGATCTGTCTGAAAATCGCATCAGCGCAATTCACTCTGGCACTTTCTGCTATAACTTGCAGAGTTTGGAGTATTTATATTTATCAAACAATGTTATAACCACCATTGAAACCCGAGCTTTCTATAATCTTCAAAACCTGAAACATCTGGACCTTTCCGGAAATCGACTTAGGCAGCTTCCGCCGAACTGGGGATATACGTTGTATATTCAAGAGCTGCATCTTGAACGAAATAACTTCACCGACCTGGACAACATATCATTGAACAACATTAAGGAGCTGAGCAATATTTACCTTGATGAGAACCCCATGCCAATATTAAAGGCCGAATCTTTCAAATCACTTCCAGGACATTTAAGAGTGCATTTGAAGAATATGCGTGTTGAGGATAAATGCAAACAGTGCCAATGTGATAATGATGAAGATGAGGATGATATTGAAGATGATAACCAAAATAATTCTAATAGTATCTAACCATAATTGGCAATAATCCAAGTGAAATTATGGTAAATTTTTTAAATGGTTGGAAATACACATTTCCTTAGCATTTAAGCGTTCCATTGAAAAAGAAAACGTTGCAAATAAATTTTGTAGAAATATGAGAAATCCGAAATAAGAAAAAAATCAAGTATCTCAGTGTACATTATAATGAAAAACGTATTGGTGAAAAAAGAAAAGTAATTTATAATAAAATCTTTTTACCACTTATTGTTAGAAAAATATACTAATAGTACCACATAGTACTTATTTTCAGAGATTCTCTCTATTTGTATTAAAAATACTATCTTTAGAAAGTTTTAAAAACGTTTCACATAAATTAAACATAGTAAATAGTGAAACAAGTGCATCACAGTTTTAATTTCGCTAATGTATATTTTTCGAATCATCTTTCATTATGTAACTCATTTAGCGAATATACAAATGCAAACGATTTTGTTTTTCCACCATACAAATAAATAATTGAGTTTTTCACGATAAATGTCACGATACTTATTTAGTTTTACAAATAAAAATCAAATAATAATCATTGTCGCTTTATAGTGTTTATATGCTTGAAACAAAGTATTTGATTTGCTTTCATTATATTATGATTGTGCTAATGCTTTATTATAAGCTTGATCATTTTATATTTGCATCATTATGTATTGCTATAAGATAAGATAATTGCATAATATGCATGCGTATAAATTAAACATGTATTTTGCTTATAATTTTTAAAATAAATGCGTTTTATAATAAACTTGTATATACGTGTTAGCAAATATAGTTATGCCCACATAAATATTTTTATATATCCTACATTTTATTGTTAACAGATCGACTTATTCAATTTTTCTTTTTTATTCAACTTTGTAATTATATCTATTAAATACTTAACTTATGCTAAGTTTTTATACTTCAAAGAAATTATTAAAAACTTATTATTTTAAAGCTAATAGTTTATTTACATATATAATGCAATATATAATAATCTAACAGCATATCCCTTACCTATTTTTAAAATTTTTAAATTCGATGCGTTTGAAATTTTTTTACTTTAACTATTTTAAAGTGTGAGCTAACGATAGCGAAATAATAAATGCAAACACATAGAAACGAGCGCAGTGAATAAGCTCGTGCATATCAAATTCTAGAGATCATGATTTCCACGAAGGCGCGGTAAATCTTCTATTTCACTTTTTTTAATTCCATTCCGCATTGCAAAGTCGTTCTAGAGGATTAAATGCATTTCACGTCGTGTAAAAGTTAGCTAAATACATCCCTCTCTCTCGTTTCATTTAAATTATACTTGTTGTTAGATTATATTTATATAGTATAAGATAAGAATATTCGCGCGATTGTCCCCGCAACGCTTTTCCGCGATGCTGATTGATTTTCTCGCTTATAATTGATTTTATTGAAGTTACCTTGATGCGTGATGTCAAATAAATATAAAAATTAAATTTTATACATGTTTTGTTAAGGATATAAAATAGTCGAGAATAAATGGCGCGCGCTTTGCAGTGTCTAGTTAATGTTAAATTGTAACGTATGCTAACGTCTTTAATTTCGTAACAATAATTTTATTTTAAAGCGCCGCGATCGAATTGACAACGTTCTTTCTTTCTCTTGCTAATAAATCCGCAAAAGACACGAGCGCGAAAAGCGCGGCAACAATAAGCTTGTTTGTAAAAAATTTTATAAGCAAAACAAATAAGTAATATTTGAAAAGCAAGCAACATCAGAGAATGTTTTATAATTTTTAAGATAGTTCATTGTTTCTTATGATATGCGCGATCATCGCGCTGTGGGGAAAATCGCAAAAAAATTTTTTTTTTATAAATGATTAATATATTAAATTCACATGCTTATTAATTGAAGCGAGCTCGCTCCTTCGTTCGCATTCGTTCGCGATCGCGACATGTAAATTGAGAACGCCAAACACGCGACCGTTCTCTTCAATAATTAAAACAATTGATTATTAATTCCCACGCGTAATGAGAACTGCAATAAGCTGCATGCTATTTATCGAAGCGTTTTCCCGCGCCGCGCGATTCACTTTCGGAGCAAGAATCGAATGATCGAAACGGAAGCAACATGACGCGAATTCAGAGGTTATAATCGTCTCATCGCGACACACGGGACAACGATTCTATTACGTTTCGGATGTGTATCTCGCTTCGAATTATTTATTTGTCATGTACAATTCACTCACCGATCACGGAGCACTGCAGGAGACCCGCCAAATCGCAGCCTAGCCGGGAGGGTGGCATCGCACGTACGACGTCCAGCACGGCATTTCGCGTTTATTTCGTCCAGCGACGGCATCCCTGATCCCGCTCGTTGCACTCGACACGAGAAGGAACGGAGTATTCGGCGTACATTCTGCTTGCAACACTCACAACCGGATTAAGTATTACTTTTCGTTCACACACGAAAGAGAAATTATACGATTTCGCACCGCACCGACGTGACCGACCGTTGACCGCGTCGCGTTTTGTGACGTATCACTTGCGCGCGCCGCGCCGCCGCTTGGCTCCTCGGCTCCTCGGCTCCTCGGCAGTCCTCGGCAGTCCTCGGCTCCTCGCGAGTCGAGCCCTCCGAGCTGACCAATCACGTTTGACCGTTCCGGAGTCCGGAGTCCGGCGAGCGGCCTGGGGCGGCGCGGGCGTACCAGCTGATACTGTGCAGTGTACTACTGTAGCGGCGTACTGCGTACTATGAACACGACCGTTTATGGCGTTTAATCATTGACCTTCGAAGTCGGCGCGTGGGCGGTTGCTTTTGTCGGCTCGCGGCATTGCTATTTGTTTTCGGCGACGCTCGCCTTACCGTTGCTTACGAAAATCACTCGGCATTCTTTTTATTAACCTCGCACAAGCGTAGTGTTCGTGCTCCGCGCGCCCGTTCGCCGTGCAGTGCTGTCTGTTGGTGCAGTGCTATTTAGTGCTATTCGAAACGCGCTCGTTTCCACGATTGGCACTCCTGTTCCTCGTTCTGCGGGAATAATCGAGTACGCGAGTACGCGCTCAACAATTCGCAACTCGCAAGTATATATCATAAGTGTTTGTCGGAAGGATACGTGTCGTGCAAATCGCTCGCTCGAGTCGGAGACGTGTCGAAGCAAAGGTACGGCTGTTTCTGAATTACGTGCATTATTATTTCATTGTGATATTCGCGGACGATAAATCGCTCGTCCCGCCGTGTATGGATTAAAACGTATGTATTATTATACACGTTTAAGCATTCATCTCGTGACTATCTCGCGTCGATCGCGTTTTCAACGGTATGCTGGTTGAAACATAATTAATATCCGATTCTCTTCGAAGATAGAGAGAGATATATGAGAGCCGAGTGATATTTGCGCATCGAGTGATTTTATAGTAACGGAACGTTAATTGTGATACACATCGCCCGTTGGTGAATGCTTTATATATAATTTCGTATATATTTCGCTTCGCGTGTAAGTTTATTTAGCTGCCGGCAGTCGCGATTCTTTGTCATGAATAGTGTTAATAATACAGTTTTACATTCACGAGATTTACAATTAAGTTCGATGCGTATTGCGCGTGTGACATATAATTTTAATTGTATTTTTGATTAATCATACGGCGCGGCGTGTCTTTACTATCTCGCGTAAGTATAGTATCGCGCGAAGTTGCCGCGCGTCGTCTCGAACATTTCGTCGCCATATTGAGAACCTGGGACGCCTGGGACCACATCGGGACAATTGGTCGCGACAATTTCGCGATCCTTTCTCAATAAATTTCGAAAGAATCTGTGATGGAATAAGCGTTAAGGTATTTCGGGGAAGTGTTATCGGGATTCGGGAGTTGCTCGCGACTGTTGTCGCGATCTATTCGCTCGCGGGAATCGAAACGATGAGACGCGCGACGCGGAATGGGAGTGCCGAACTTGGATTATTTCGCATCGCGTATTTTCGCACGAATCGTTTTGTCGCCGATTTAACTGAATAAACGAACCGCAGCCGGTTCGTCGCGTTTGCTTCGGGAGTGCCGTTCAATTTTGGAGTATAGGTACTATAATTAATCCGCGCGCGATTGTATAGTTATTATCCGCGAGTGTTTTTCGCGAGTGTCCTGTGCGGTCGCGGCGGGAGGAGGAGAAGCAGGAGGCAGGACTGGCAGGAGCGCTAGGAGGAGGCCTGACGTCCTGAGAGGAAGAGAAGGTCTGGAAGAGACATCGGCCGGAGCAACTTTAGGGTGAGTATATTATATCATCTCTTATCTACATAATAATTATTTTCCATTTATTCGGATTGTCTTATCTCGATGAGTTAGAAATAATTAAAGAAAGAGTAATTTTATTTAAAATTTTATAAAAGTTTACTCTTGTAAAAATCTTTTTCGGAAAATAGATAATTGTATTACTAAATATTTTATTGAAAGACGAATTAGAGGCGCGTAAGAATTATCTTTTGAAATGTTTATCATTTTGAGCGCTTTTTTAATTTGAATCTTATGTTTATATGTTACAGTATCATCACTAAATAACTCCGCCCACATCTGGTTGGTGAGTCAAAATTTGTTTTTATTGAGGTAACGAATCTACGATTAATTAAATATAAAGCAAATGTGTCTCGGTACATGTCGAATTATGACAATAAAAATTATAGTACAAAAATATTATAATACATCTCGTAGATCCGTTGCCTTAAAATGGATGGGGTAAAATTGATTATGAGAAATATTTAATCTTGGAGTCACTTGTTTATCGATATTGTGCGACTGTGCTTGAGGAAATACTCGCACATTTCGCACGCACCGAGCACACAAAGTGTTTATCTATATTGAATTATATTGACAAACCGCCGCGTTCTATATAATTTTTGTAAATAATAATTTTTAATTAAAATTTTAAATTTTGAATAAAATAAATATGTAACAAAATATTTAATTGAGATATACCAGAATTCTATTTCGCGAATCTGAATTAGTAAAGTACATTATAAATTAAATTTTTGAAATTTTGTTACGTAGATTAATTATACTTACCATTAGAGTAATGATTTTTAAATACAAAATTTTTGTTTAGGTAGATTAATTTATAAAGAATTATTTTTATAACATTACATTTTTTGAATAAAAGAGATAAGTATAAGTAAGATATTGTGTGTTAGATATTATAAAAAAAGTATCTCTAGACAGGGAAAAATTATGAATTAGCTAGGATGTGTGTCATTTATATCCGTTTATTTCTTTTCAAGATTAAATATTATATAAATCGATGCAAAAGGAAGCAATATATAGATATATTTAGAATTTCAGTACCTATAAATACAAGCATGCAGTATGCATAAGTACACATAAATAAAAAGGATAAGGAATATTTTGGTCTTATTGTGCAATTTATTTTAGAGATTTCTCTAAAAGTCTTAAGACGTGATAATTAACGTGGTTATTAATTACTAAAATTTATTTTAACGCATCGATTTTACCTTAATTTTTTGTAGCCTATCCATTTATTTTTTACTGAGAAATTGACTTTATGTTAGTCAAGTAGTATATGACGTGAGATTCTAAACCGTCGAGAAACGCTGAAATCTTTTAAATTATTTTAGAATTGATCGTATTGTATAATAATATATTCAATTTTACAGTACTTGATTACATACTAATATATTATATAAAAAATAATTTTAGTAGAAAATGAAAATATAACAATATATATTTATATCGATATGTAAGTTTAAGTTTATAAAGATTTGCATATATTATTCAATTATGACAGCGCGGTTATTGATTAATTATAATTTCCAATTATAATACCAATCGTGCGGGATGTTTCTTTTTTTTCGAATCTCACGTCATTTATTTTGTATATCAGTATATATTATTTGATACACTTTCAAGTTGCGTACCGCATGAATAACATGCACAATTACGCATCTTCATATATTTTCGCGGTCGGTTTTCGCGATCGGTTTTTACGGTCTCATTTTTGCATCGAGAAATTTCTCATTATTAATTTTTTAATTATTTTGTTTACATTATAAATTTCAATTTTTTGCGGGTTATAATTGAGATCACCTTTCATATAACGCAAAGTAAATTTTTTTTCTATGTTTTATTTCAAATTAAAAGAACGGCTTATAAAAAAAAAGAAATGATCAATTAGTATAATTTTCAAGCAAATAACGGAATTAGTGAAAATATTTTTGTTTAATGTTGTGCAGTCAATTTTTATGGATTAAAATTTTTTCCCTTAATTAACTTATCGTTGCGTCGTGCATTTTTCGATACAATCAATGTTCGCGTCTAATTCGAATCGAACGTAATGTTATTTGTCGGCGATGATAATGATCCGACAATGGAAGGAGTATTTTTCCTTCCTATTGATTTCTGATCGAAATGCGATCAGATTTTATATGGCCAGGACAAAAGGTAGGTCCGATCTGGCCTGAAGAAAGAAGACTGGGGATACAGTACGGTAAGTGGTCAACATTGATTGACCACAATAGTGGAGTAAGGTGAAGTACAAGGTGGTTTAATATATTTGTTTATTTACCCAAAGAGGCTATTCTCTCTATATTTTCTCGCGTATGTGCGAGATTAAAAAGACCCCAATTAAATCTTAATCGCGCGCGTGTTAAAACCCCCAATTTCCACATTTCTCACATATAGAGTGATCGTGTCACTTTACAATATTCCCGTTCAGGTGTCCCGCTGGATTAACTAGCAAATCAGGCTCCTTATAAATCGCGATCTTAAATAATTAAAGATTTGTATAATAGATTGTTATACGAGTAAGTAGGAAAATGGATAGGTAGGACTATAGATCGGGATACGAATAGGTAGGGATTCGGGTGGGCAGGGACAAAGGGATATAATTCGATAATTGGAAATTTCTAACAAAATAAACGCAATAACTTTAATATAATACCTAATAATAAATAAATAATTGTTTAATTATATTTATTATAATTATAATTATAAGTTGTTATGAGACTAAAAATATATAATAATAAATATAATTTTATTTATTACTATTATGTTTTTAGTGATAACAACTTTTAAAAACTGTATTAAATAATACTAAATCTATTTTTACAGACATTATTACAAACATTATTTTTACACACATGTGTTACATCGTATTTTATTGTGAATATTATGTATATATTTTGTATATTATGTAATTAAATTGTATATATTGTATACATATATCAATTTAATTGATAATTGTATATATCAAAAATGTGAAAATGTAATATTAATTATGTAATCGGATGCGTATAATAAGACGGAAATCATGACATGTTTGGTGGACTTTTATTTTAAAACTGTAGTACTTTTTAGTTACTAAAAGATTGTTAATAAATTCGGGAGATCTTTTATTCACAAAATTCCATGTTAAAAATTATTGTTATGACGAGTAATATAATTTATTGAATAAAAGTGTGAAGAAGTTCGACACTAACAATAAGATGAGGATCATTTACGTATAAAATTTTTGCTCACGAAAGTCGATAGGTATCCGTGTTTTATAGATATTATGAAATAATAAGTAAATTTTATTTATTTTTATGAAATTCTGGATTTTAAATTATCGTCCGTTATAAAAATTAGTATTTAAAACGTCATATTTTCTCATTCTTGATGAAACATTATCGAAAATTTTATATAATATTAAATATTTGTTCAACGAAATTTTTTATTACATTTGGCGTTAAATATGTTAAATCGCTAAACGTTAATGCAAATACCGTGTTATTTACACATTCATAGACGTGATCGTTGCCTCAGTGATAGGGCTTTATTGCTGTGCCTCACGTCAGGTGGACGCTAGCGAATGCGTGGTTTGTACCGATGGAAACGAACTTTATCGTAGTGAGTTATTTCTCGTCGGTTTCTATAGGACCCATCTGCGGCGCCTGGTTCGGTGTCTCGTTGAATCTAAGGGTTTTTATTGCAGGGCCGAAATTAATTTCGGGTTTTCTTGACGGTTCCCGGAAGCAGTGGTTTCGACAATAAGTTAACGATGAAAACTACGTAAAAAAGTCAAATTATGAAATCGATTGAATAGCATATTCTGAGAGAAGAGACTTTATTCTTCTTGTTAAATACTCTTCCATATTGCTTTGACGCTAAAAGAACTTAGCAGATTGAACATGGATACTAACTATTTATTTTAGATAAATTTGAATTATATTAAAGAAATTTAGAAACTCTTAAGTTTGGTCGTTTCATGCGTCTCTTTTGAGAAAAAAGTGGTTACAAATGGATATATTTTCTTATTTAATCTTTAGTTTCTTTTAAGAAACTTTTTCAGTCACTCGATATATTTCTCCATTCTAGAACATCAATTAATTTTAAAATCTTTTAGGTTATTTAATATAATAAAATACATATGCACTGTATGTGATATATATTACGTAAGAAATTTTTATATAACTTGTATTCACTTGAAAAAATTTTATGAAAAAGATTCGTATTTATTAAAATAAATTATTATGATGATATCATGATCGTAGTTAAAAGTGTACGAGCACTTAATAAATTCGAGACGAATCAATTTAGTACCCCGATATCAGTAAGATTTTGACAATTCTAATTATCTATATGTTACATTTAATATTTAGATAATTTTACTCAATAATTTGACTATACAATTGATTAAATATTACAGAAAAATTAAAAATGACATGAGTTTTATGCCATTAAATATTTAACTATGAAATTAATTGAAATCTTCTTGTTATCGGTTCGATTCATCTCGAACAGTCGGTATCCAAGAACTTTTGTACTCGCACATATAATAAACCACAAAATAAAGACATATGTATTTTATTATTTTTAAATATAATTATTTGTAACCACTCTTCGATATTGAGGAATTGTTCTATCCATGTTTTTTGTAATTAAAAAATGTATTTTTTAATAATGGGAGAATATATTTTCGCGCGCGATTCTTGATCTTGTAAGGCGTTGTGATAAATACCAATTAAATTATCGTAAAAACATTTGGGAGTTGCATAATACTTGTGCATTATGCAAATACATATTTGAAAAGAAGTGATAGTCGTGACTCACATCGGAATCATGTGTCCCCCTTTAGACCATACAACTTTTGTCTGAAACATTTCTTTCTAAAATGCATAGTTTCCGAAGTATTTAGGGGTTTCCAAACTTTTTCTTCACCCTGTATAATTAAAATCATGGCGTGGTGTTGCAAAACGTTTAATGTTTGTTAAATGACATTTATAATCACGTAGAGAAATAATAATTATAGGGGACTCGCGCGCGCGTTGTAACAGGTACTATAAAAATTACATATATTAGAATTGGCTCGGGATTGTTTTATTTGTGGCATATTTTTCAGCTTGAGCATTACTTTACATCGAAGCTCTTTGTCTATTTTTTTTGTGTACTGGATATTTCCTTTGAGTCTTGCAAAATTTAGTATATACCTAGTATATGTATGTCAATAATTGACATTCTTCTTGATTGAGACATCTACATAAATAATATTAACGATCTTTTTGGTCATAGTTGCTAGCGTAAATTAAGTGAAGTAAAATAAACTTTGGAACTGTTATTTTAAAGTTTATTTTACTTTATCGTTATTCAATAATTAATTAAGAATGTTACATAAAAGCCACATATTTTACATTATGAGAATTTCGTATTATTGTCCGCATACCGAATGTTGCACATGTAATTTTATGTTAAAAAGAAAATATATAATTTTTGTTATTGCAAGTATATTATATTTTTAATTTTATAATGTAACTCTTTTTTATAATGTTGTAACTTTTGTATAATGTATATATTGTAAAATAAATTATAAAAATGTAAAAAGAACGTATTGTAAAGAAAAGAGGACCGCCGATCGGAATCGGCGGGGGCGGTGGAGGGCCTCTATAGGTTGACCTGTTTCTATAGGATAGGGTGAAATCAGATAAAAACAGGCCACCTATCATAGGATATTTAAACTAACATTTTTAAGTTAAATGGAATATTGTTAAATTAAATATATTTTATTAAAATGTTTTGATAAAACATTTGCACGATTAATTCATGAATTGTAATTAAATTAATGTTAAAGAAAACATTAAAAAATATCTTTTAATGGCTATCATTATTACTGTTACTATTATTATCATATTTTACTAACAAAAAATATATTTGTTATAATATTAAAACTAAATAGCGCACGCAAAGCGCGCGTCTGTGATGTCTAGTCATGATAAAATCGTTAATCATTAATCGTAAAGTGATTGCAAATTCCGCAAATGTAATTTTAATTACATACATTATTAAATCGATCAAAAAGATAATCTTTATGAGATTCGCATTTATTAATTAAGGATCAAATAAAAAATATATAATTAATTGTATCGATTTTGCCGAGTGATATTTAATTTTTTTTCACACAGTTTAATATTTCGCTTATAATTTATACAATTTAGTTGAATTCTTCATAATTCTAAAAGAATTGCTTTTCAGTAGAAGCTGGTAATGATAATAGTACATTACATAAAATAAAAACGTTTTTATTTTTAAAAATCTGCAATAAAGATATTTAATAAAAACAATAATCTTTTATTTTATGATTATTAAATAAAAATTACAAACTTAAAAAATGTACGACTAATAATAAATTTCATTAATATGAAAATTTGATTTCATCGATCGGTTGCTAAAATAATCGCAAAAATGATCAATTGCTCTCCATATCTGTATAAATTTGCTATTATACTTGTCTGGAATTAACCGTGCTGGCTAGATGTAGAATACCGAGGTGAGCTTCTACCCCTTTCAGGGTGTTGCTTGCACACCCTGCGAGTGGCGCACATGCGCAATTGTGTAGTGAGAATCGAGGTATGAGAAGAGGGCGCGGTGCAACGAGAACGGGAAGAGGATGGACACCCCAATGTGACGAGGATCGAGTTTAAAGCAATAGCGCATATAGGAACTTCGAAAGAGGGTGAGATTATTTCAGAAAACGTATCAAAATTTTTACTTTAATTTCTCGATTTTAATGTAGACTCTCAGAATGTTTTATATTAAAATTTACTTGACTAGTTTGAAAAAGGGTTACATTATTTTTACAAATATTAATTGTAAGTTTTTAATAATGGGTATTATTGCCAGGATTCGATTTTAGATATAATAAATTGCCTTTCTGCATACGTTCCTGACTCAAAAGGATGGGGATGATGGAGAGAGAATGCAAGCCGTAACGAGGGGAAAGAACATGAGGAGGATGAGTAAATGCACGGATAGTTCGAGAGAGGAATGGAAAGGATCTAAGAACGACGAAGATAACGACTTTAGGAGGGCAAAGGCAAGTTGAATGGATTCATTTAGAACAATAGTAATTAAAATTAAATTATTTATGAGACTCACCCCATACTGAAAAGGTGATATTAGGAAACCAATTTAAATTAAACTTACATTAGGAGGAGAGAGAGAAGGATATATAGATTAAAACAATTATTTTCAGAAAAAGCTGCAAAGAATCCGGAATTGCCAATCAAGGATACGTACTTTATTAAACAGATAAATTAAGGACGTACAAATTTTTTAATCGCACAAATTAAAATTTGAAAGAAACATCCTTAATATATACTTAAAGTTTTTATTGAAAAAAATGTACATTTGTTATTGGAATTTTTTACTCATTTTCTCTCTTTCTCTCTCTCCCCTTCTCGCCTACATACATTTTTTATAAATTGCTACAAATTGCTAAAAAAATAAACTTGTACTTTCTCAACATAAAAATTGTTAATACATATAGACAAAGTGAAGAAGCAAACAGACGTCTACATACATACATATATCGTATTTTTAAATAAAATATATATTTCTTGTATATATATAGAACTTTGAAGTATCTACATACAGAAAATTCCCGTATATATGTAAAAAGTAGAAAATGTGTTTACCTTTCATAGCCCTTCCATAATATCCCCTTACTTTCTTTTTTTTATCCATCGCTTCGTCTATAATCCGTATTTATACCACTGTCCTTGTCGAACCCTAACACTCTGCCTTTATCTTATTTTTCCTCTTCTTTCCTTTCTCCTTCCTTACTCTCTCTTTCACCTCTTCTCTGTGTATGTATAACTCTCTGTATGCATATGAGAAAAACTAATTTTGGTTTATCATTTTTTATTTTGTAGAAGCAGATTTTACAAAAGAGAAAAGATACGTATGCATATATGATACGATCTGCATGTTTGTTAAACACAAAATCAAATCTTTGTATTACATCATGAGAGTTGTATGGAAAATTTACCGTCACGCAATAGCCACCCCTGATATAGAATAAGAGAAAGAGAGATAAGAGAGGGGGAGAAAGAAAGCGGCAGGGTAAGAGGAAGAGGGAGGGAGAATAAAAAGAAGATATAGATAGAGCGTTGGGGTTCGACGAGGACAATGGTATAAATACGGTGTGAAGAAAAAGCGAGGGATGGAAAAAGAAAAGTAAGGGGGTTGGTAGAAGAAGACAGATATATCCTTGTTACTCCACGCGTACGAATGAATACAAAAGATACTACTACGCTGCGTGAAACGTGACTGGGGAGATGCGCGTAGATACGCGAAAAGCGGCGGCATTTCTTCGCGAACGATGAGAATGGAGATACCGCCTGGCGGAGTTCGGAGTAGTAGTATTGTCGGCGCGGTAAAGTCCGACGAAGAGGGTAAAACACTCGCGCGATGAAGCCAGGCGAGGATGGAAGTATATGCCGACGAGGGCGGTGGTAACAGCTAGTGGAGTAGAGGAGGACGAGAGTATCGTCAGCTCGGTGGGGGCCCCCGTCACGCTGTAAAGTTGACAAGAAGAGAGGTACCGCCGATGCTGTAAAGCGGATAAGGACGGAAGTACCGCCGCGACAAGGTCGGCGATACCGTCGGCACGATGGAAGAGACCGAGATAGGAGTATCGCCGGCGCACTGCAGCCGGACGAGGAGAGAGCGAGAGGAGAGAAGGCTAAAGGGCGAGAAGGAGGGCAGAGAGGATGGGGTGGCTACGTCTGGCTAACCCGAGACACCACTCCCCACTCGGTCTGGCCGGCTCTCTCCTCTAGCCTCCTCTCTTTCTCTCTCTCCTCTCTCAGTGTTCGTTCGAGCGCGGCCCGGCACGGTTCTGTTACCCCGTCATGTCAGAGGGTCCGCTTCGTGATGGGAGCTCACTGCCGCGGTAATATCGGTGGGTTCCTTCGGTAGCCGATTCCCAACGCCGATAATACCTATCATCAGTGTTGTCCGGTGCGGTTCTGGCTTGTCCCTCTGGGGCTGAGAGCGGGGGTGCGTAAAGGAAAAGGGTGTTAGCCGGGCGGGAGTGCGTGAGTGCAGGGAAAGGACAGGGTAGTGAAATACGGACAGAAATACTCCAAGGTCAGTTTTGTGACGGGGAAAACGATGTCGAAAACTTTGTTCAGAAAACGAAATTAGTTGGCGAGGAGGCTGGGAAAAATTAGCTCGCGGCCAGTACAAAATTGGAGCTTGATGGTATAAACCGCTGGTTGTCCGCGGAGAAGTTTCGAAACGTCATCGCCCTTCTTTCAGCGAAAACAAACATGCCTGTATCGCACGCGGAAGATCCGATTCGGTTTGCTAATTAGTGTTAGTGTAATAAAGAGCAAAATTCGCGTTATAAATGAGAGAAAGTAGTCTTTAAATCTCTCTATTTCCGATCGTTTTTCTTGGGAAAAAAAAATAGAAATCTGTTTTGCTTCTCGTCGAAGAGGAAGTAAATTTTTCGAGTTTTTTTATCTCTCGGAAACAAGTTGCGAGTCAAGATAACGCGCCGCGGGAAAATCGCTCGTCAGTCTAAAGAGTCTAAATGAAGAAGGGGATTTTTCCGAGCGGAGTTTTATTCCCGAAGAGACGGGGCAAGTAAGTCGCTGAGAGACCGCGCCAAGTTTCCAGCCGCAATTCTCGACACACTCTGACAATATGTCTGGGAACTACTCGGTGCGCTGCGAGCCAGGCCTAGTGATACCGCTCTGGCGTCCGGACACCAACCTGCATCTAATCGACATCATCTTCCGGGGCCTGGTGTACTTTCTTCTGCTGTTATACCTGTTTATCGGCGTGTCGATTATTAGCGACCGGTTTATGGCTGCCATCGAGGTGATCACGTCCAAGGAGAAGGAATTGGTGGTGCGTCGTCACGGGAGGGAGCCGCAAATCATCATAGTGCGAGTGTGGAATGAGACGGTGGCCAATCTGACCTTAATGGCGCTCGGCAGCAGTGCTCCTGAGATTTTGCTGTCCATCATCGAGATTTGGGCGAAGAACTTTCAGGCGGGCGAGCTGGGCCCGGGCACGATCGTCGGCTCCGCCGCTTACAATCTCTTTGTTATCATTTCCTTGTGCGTGTTTGTGATCCCGAACGGTGAGACCCGGAAGATAAAACATCTGCGCGTTTTCTTCGTCACCGCGACCTGGAGCATCTTCGCCTACGTATGGCTCTACGTTATTCTGGCGGTGTCCAGTCCTGGGGTCCTGGAGATCTGGGAGGGAATCTTGACCTTCTCCTTCTTCCCAGCCACGGTATTGACGGCTTACGTTGCTGATCGACGGCTGTTGATCTACAAGTATCTACACAAAGGTTACCGGATGAACAAGCGGGGTGTAATCGTGCAGGCGGAGGCCGGGGATTCCGATCTGGGGGTGGAGCTGGAGATCAAGCCTCAGCAAGATGGTCTTCATGGCATGGTGGACCGCCTAGCCGACGCCGACTCCCCCGAAGCGAAAGAGTTCGAGCAAACTCGTAGAGATTACATCAATACTCTGAAGGAATTGCGTAAAAAATACCCGACTTTGCCTCTGGAGCAATTGGAGGTCATGGCCCACGAGGAAGTGCTCGGCAAGGGCCCGAAGAGCAGGGCCTTTTATAGGGTGCAGGCTACAAGGAAGATGGTAGGCGCGGGCAACCTCAGCAGGAAGATCAGCGAGAGAGCGCAGAGCGACCTTAGCGAGGTCAAGGCCGAGCTGCAGAAAGCCGAAGCGGAGAGCGTCGATATCGAGCATGTCAACGCCATGAGAGTATTTTTCGAACCTGGTCATTACACCGTGATGGAGAACGTTGGAATCTTTGAGGTGGGCGTTTCCAGGGCTGGAGGTGATCTCAACAAACCCTGCACTGTAGATTACTGCACGGAAGATGGCTCCGCCGAGGCCGGATCTGATTATGTGAGTGCCAAGGGCACTCTGACTTTTGAGCCCGGCGAGACCATGAAGACTATCCAGCTCCAGGTTATCGATGACGAATTGTTCGAGGAAGATGAACATTTTTATGTCAGGTTAGTAAACTAACAATTATTTTTTACAAAGACTTGTGACGATAGAATATAAATGTAAGGAGAAATTCCACAATAATTTTAGCGATAAGATATAAGAGTGGTTATCGGAAGTATATATTTTAAACGCTGCAAACGAGGAAAATGGTAAAAATAGAATGTTATTACGGCATAGTTGTTATCGTATCATTAATAAAAATAAAGCAACATAATGCGTTGTGCAAACTTTAAAATAAAAAATAGTTTAATATTATTATCTATTAATTTAATGTTTTATTTATAATTAGCAAAAATTAATTATTACAAATAAAATTTTAATTTTAAAATTTATAACATAACTTTAAGACACACATTTCTATACAAAAATTAATTTTTTATTATATAAATGATGTTTATAATGTTAAAATTAAAATACATCGCGTTCTAAGACTTTTTACAATGTTTTTTTATCGAAAAAATATATAGCTTAAAATTGCTCAGTCGCGTTGTTGAAGTTATCGGAGTTATGTCAGATTCGATATCAAGTATTTTTTATAGGTAAGCAGGGTGATACTTCTCTTGTTAATTATTTAGTTTTTACTTTTTATTGATATTAATTTTATTGATATTACTTTTACCAAAGTTTCATAGTTTCATATCACATTTCTGCAGAGTTATGGAATATTTAACATTAAATATTTTAATAGCTATATTTTATTTGAATCAAAATTTCGATTTATTGGCGAATATCGAAAAGTCCATGTGAAATTAAATAAAGGACGAGCTTTATTTAATTTGACATATTTATATATCTGGTCTCTCTAAAAATTTAGTTTATGACAAATCCCATATATTTCCAGTTTTATATTTATTTTCTCTTCCTCTTTTTCATAATTCATAAAGTATGTGGGTATATTCTTTTATTAGCTTGCAATTTATTTCAAGAGTTTGTCATCACGCGATGAGATATCCAGTATAATTATCGTGCTGGTTAAGAGCTGCAATTACTTCAATTTTCTTTTAAAAGAGTTATGATTCTTAAAGTATATATCTACAATGGATATATACTAGTGTATTACGATCACAGATCATTGACCAGCGGTGAAAAGGCAATCATCCAATTGATTTCAAACGAGTAACATTTGCAATTTAATCAGTAGATAAGCTGCTATTGATTGAATCTTAATGAAAGACATTAAGAGTGGCTATTAGCGCGGCTCTTCTCAATGCCATTAAAGCTGTTAATGGCATTTTATACAAATCCGAAAGATATCATAAAGATACATTCGAAAATGTAAAAAATTAAAAACAATTAATTAATTAAATTATTCTATTAATATGTGTTTAATATTATTATGTATTTTTTATATTCACAATTTTGTGTATTTTATACATATAAAATATATAATAATATCTACAACAATTAATATTAAATATTAATTTATAAATTATGTTTTACATGTATACACTGCACATATACATTTTATAAATTTTATAGATAGTTAAAGTATTGAGTATTGACATATTTTACATATTTGCTTCTTTTTATACCATGTTTTTATTCTGTTTTTATTCTATTTCAATAAATTTTTTGATTGCAACAACTGAATGAGGATGACATTATAAGAAAACGATTGTTATACATTTGATTTCTAGAAAACTCGGAAACTAAATCCTTTGTACTGTATGACAATGATTCGTAAACATTCAATGTGTGCGAACGTCACGATTTTTAAACTAGTAGTTTCTTTTTACTTAGCATTGTCAAGCTTGTAAATTTTTAAGAATGCTAAAAGCTTGAAATTTTTATCACGTCTCGTGTGTAGTTCTCATTGTCAGATTAAAGCAGCGTGCTTACATGAAAAGGAATTGCGATAGAACAGTTTTATGTCACAAAGATACTACATTTTAGATGATATATGAATTAGTATCGCACGCGCCACATTGATTTTGAATCTGTTTTTTGCAGTCTCTCTATATTTTATTTCTTCTTTCTTCTTTCGTTTTTCGTCTTTTAGTCTCTACGCGTCTTTTTTTTCTCGAAAGCTTGGAGATACATAAATCTTTTTTAAAATACAATAATGTAACTAGAACGAATAGATTCTTTTATTTCACACTACGATTGGAAATTGCAGGTTCGTGTCGATATAGTCAGATGACCCGATTATTTCTGTTATTTGCAACTTTACGTCGCATGCCAGATTGCATCACGGGGTCGCGCGAAAACCACACGTGCACGCGCAATTAAATCTATAAGTAAAACGTGTGCTGATAAACGTACTTGATAATTCGGCTAAGAAAAATCGGAGAAAATAACATACGGAGAAGTTAAATCGCATTGTACATTTCTGCGTCAATTACGGTAATAAAGAGTTACACTGATTATTAGCAATATAGGTCGAGGAGAGAACTATTGTTACCTAGTAATCTTTGTCATAATTCTGAAAGAAATCTAAAGACTATTTAGCTGTCACTAATATTGTCTCGCATGTACTCGAACGGTCGTAATGATGAAAACAGAGCAATATCGTCTGTTATTATATTATGTTGTACGAGACATTATATCAGATTATTTTAAAACTGTTTTATTTTTATATTTTGATACAAAGAAAATATATGTAAAAACATAATATAAGTTAAATAAAAGTTAATTAATAGCACAGATGAGAGATCAAATAAATGTGATATAACATATAACATAATATTGTAAAGATAAAGTAATTATTAATGAAAAATTATACTTGTTATATATTATTGAGACGATATAAGGGCTTAAATAAGTAAAAATAAGTAACAGAAAATATATCTCAGGTACGACATCAGAGGAGATCAACAGATAAAAATAAAATCTTGGATGAATGCTTCTTTGAAAGGCGAATATTCAACGTCGAAATTATAGACCAGCTTACCTGCGAACTTGATTAAAGTATTCTACTGAATGACCTTTTTAGATAGAAATTAAAGGATTTGCCGATCAGCAAATTAGAAGTCATGTAGCCAAATGTCGGTTTGAAAGAACGAGAGAACATTCGTAAAAGCTATATTTATATTAAGAATGATTAATAAATGTTTTTATATAAATTGACAAACGCGCGCGCTTATTATATCTATATATAAAAATAGATATAATAATTTATAGCGCTATTTTCATTGTGCTATTGTGCTGAATTCACGGAAGTGATTTCTGTTGTTGAAGTTTTTACTTTTTCGGTATAATTTTTCATGAATTAATGTAAATATTCTTTTATTTTTAGGCTCAGTAACGTGTCACAGCCAGCAATGCTTGTCTCGCCGAGCCTGGCGACGGTAATGATCCTGGATGACGATCACAGCGGCATTTTCGGGTTTCCCGAGAGAGATGTAGAGCTAGTGGAGAGCGTAGGTCAGCATCCTCTGCGGGTGGTACGCTATAGTGGGGCCCGCGGTCGCGTTATTATCCCTTATCGTACTGTAGAAGGCACTGCGAAACCCGGCAAGCAATACGTGCATTCTGAAGGAACGCTGACTTTTGAGGATAATCAGACAGAGTGAGTGACATATCTTCTTCTTTTTAAATTAAGCAATTAATTGAGTAAAATTAATTATTAAAAAGAGAACGGAATTATTTGAATCCATCATGCGATTATATTATTTTTTGTGTGGTCTTCTTCGGGGTCATTTAATTGGCGGACTTGTAATGACAATCTCATTTCTTTAATGGTCAGAGAAAGAAAGATATTATCTCTGAAAGAAAGAGATGTTTGAAAAGTATCACGAGGTCGTAATATGACGCTAAAAGAAAAAGTACATTGATCATTTATGAATAATCTAAAAGAATTAATTAATGCATACTTAATCTTCTTTGAGGGAGAAGAAATGTACATTATACATAAAATGTAAATTATACGTAATAAATAATAAAATAAATAAATAAAATAATAAACTATACATTTAACACACATGTAGGGTTACTTAACGCTTGTATTTAAAATATCTTTGATCCGATTCTGTAGGTGATATTTATATTGAATTAATTAATTTAATTAAGTTTGAAATCAAAGTGGAAAATATGCATTAAATGGTGTATTTTCGGTATAGTCGGTTAATAGACGAGCAAAAACTTTTAGTTAAAATACTTAAAACAAGATCATCTTAGTTAAGAGAGATTAAGTTGCTTCTCTTTTATTAAAGAAGATAATAAATTAGTAAAGCTATGATAAAATATAAGCAAAATGTACGTTTATGAATAAATTAATATTTTATTGAAATATTATACATGAAATGTCTATATATTTTACAAAAATAAAATATAATAAGATATAGTAGAACAAAATATTTTATTAACTGCAGATTGAGTGCGAAATAAACAAAATACATGATTCTAAAATATATTAATATAGTAACTGATACGGATAATAAAATTTCTTCAAAACTCATTATTTAAAACTAAAAAGAAAATGCTCAATGAGATTTGAATATATTACGAAAGTTTAGTGTGTTTTTGAGATCGATACTTAATAAGAGAAAATATAATAATTTGTTATTGTTGCAACTTTAAATTAGTTTTATTGGATAGCATTATTATATACCTATAACTTATTATATTGGTTATACCGGAGATGTGTGTTCTAACCGCAATGGTTAAGCGTAATGTTAGGATCGATCGCCACTGCGATACGATCGGTAATTAGAAACTTGCGTCATATAATTAGATTGTCAGCTTACTGTGCAAATTAGCAATATGAATTATCTGCAAAAAATTAAATGACATTTTAAGAACTGAAATAGGTGGCTAAAGTGGATGGAACTAAAATTTAATGTAAAATTAAATAAAAAGATGAGTATCTATTTACTATTTACCTATTTGACAGGTTTGATTTTTTCAAATATAAACATCCGTTACTTTCAAAGATTGTTGGAATGTGCTGAATACGAAAAGAAGATCAAAAGTTTAAAATAGTGGGTCACAAAGAATAATATTTTCAAATTTTAATGAAATTGTGTATTGAGGGTGTCGCTGAATACAAAAATGATGTCAAAAGTCTAAAATAATGGACCTAATATGGCGAGTGCAAAAAATAAAGTATCTTTAAGTTATAATGAAAGTTTGCACTCGTAAAGATATTTATATATTGATTGAGATGTGTTATTAATTGCTGAATAATTATTAATTCATATACAACTGGTATTCGATATTCAATTGTGAAACGCTATTATACTACAGACAGGTATAAACGTACCGAAATTTCCCACACTAGCGTTCGATAGAATGCAGATCGCTTGTCTGCAGCAATTAACTGTACAACATGGGTTACTGTGCGATGTTGTAACTTGCACAATGCATTTATATCGCAGCTTTATCAGTAATTAGCGACTCGTAGAAGATAATTAGAAGACCAGCCTAACACTCGAGTATAATCTGAGTTTTGTTTCACAAAATACGATAACTTGATAACAATATTAAGCAGGTATTAAGAAATATTTTATTATAATTTTTTTTATGATATAATTTACTCATTAATAGTTTTATATACAAATTACATTTTTTTAAACATATATTTTTCTGACTTATTGTAGATTTAAAGCTATTTTTTAACTTTTTTAAAGCTACATGCATTTATCATATTTGTCGAGTCATATTTTTGTTGTTTTTTATATTTTCTTAGTAAATATTTTTTAAATTTTTATTGAATCTTGCTTTGCAAGTGTAATAGAGGGTTTCAACACATAAACTCTCTTTATTTTTAATCTGAATTCTGCAATGTCCGTTGCGTCGTAATATTCGTTTCCGATATGTACATTGTACAACTCTCTAATTTGTCGCAATTGTTCGCAGTCTTGCATTGCTTTACGAACAATCATTTTAAATTATTTTGGAGATTTCTGAATGCATTTAAATTGAGGATTTGTCTGGTTTTAGGTCACAAAATAGAGTTTGAGAAAATCGCATTTAAAGCTTTAGGAAAATGTTGCGGAGAAATACGTACAATATAAAGCATGTAAAAAGCATGACTATTATAATTTCTTTTAATTTTGAAGTGAGATTTTTTTTAAGCAAATGCTATGTTTTGAAAGGAATATTGACAATAATTTTTTTGCAGGAGAACTTTTTTCTTCCTCACTACCGTTAAAAATGATATCAGAACATTGTTCATTAACTAAACTCGACTGTTTTAATTGTGTTTGAAATTACTTAATGCGAATGGTTTTGTAGAGATAGCATATTACTTTTTTACAATGCTTAGAATTTATCTTTTAAAAATGAAGACAAAGGGAAGGAGAGTGAGAGCAAGAAAGATTGCTATATTGGAGAGATTTTTTTCCAATAAACTTCCATAAACTTGAAAACAAATCTTTATTAAACTTTCCATTCCAACGCGCGGTCTAGTTAAGGAACGTTCAGAATTTGCGAGATATTACATTGTTTTTCGAAGTGACCTACAAGCGAGATAGTAATATTCTGTCATCGGAAAATATTACGGTCCTCATTTATTGTTATGAAAAGTAACTCTAATACAAGTTATAAGAACCTGATCATAAAAGTTAATAGAAAGTAGCAATTATCGTAGCAAAATTCGACAATCACTCATCGAAATGTTTGATATTAAATATCAAGAATTAAAAAAAACGGTGAATAAAATCCTTGCTAAAGGCTTCAAAAACTTTATTTCTAAAGTAATGCACTTAAGTATTATACAATTAAGACAGTTATTATAACCATATTGTGCTAAATGCTACATACATATATATTAAAATTATTTATATCTAAATTTTGTGCTCTTTCTTTCACGACGCAATCAATCTTGGGAAACTTTAATCTTAAATTTTCAGCCTTAAGAATGATAAACCCTGTAACAATATTTGTCGTTATTCCATTCAAGAACAGTAGGATTATATACTAAATCCAAATTTGAGGAAAAATATGATTTACGCGAGAAAGTTAAGTTTATTGATTTAGAAGGGAGAAGAGGGTACACAGCTAAAATTAAATTGTTAAATATAAAAGTGTTTGCTGAGGGTGGGACTTTTTCTAAAGGGCATCTGAGAATTTCCAGTGAGAATCGACATGGGGGCCGTGGGGCTATAATAGCTATATTATACCGAGTTCTACCGAATACACAATTCTCTTTGATAATATTATGTAAACAAATATTATATATTTTGTCTCTTAGTATCTTTTAATAATTGCTCAAGAAATAATTTTGATTTACTTTATAATTTAAAGCAGTTTCTTTACGTAATATACTTTATACGACTGAAAATGGCTTGATATTTTAAAAATTAACAGAAATACTCGTGCCTGACTGATATTACCCGGGCTTACTAGGAACGAGCGCGAAAAGTGCGCTGTATTGAGGTCACTGGGTAATTCGCGTTTGCACGAAACGTGCGATTTTACCTTTACGACCTTATTAGACATTTTTCTTATGTCTTTACCTTGTTTCTCCTCCGCGTATGAGTTAAAGCGATAAAATTATCGTCGGTAACATTTGTGATAAAATTTGCCGATCGCGATGCTGGAAAATATGAGACAACGTACTAGGATTGCATGCGCTAACATTAGTCAGACATTTTTAAGGAGATCGAAGAATTAATTCATTTATTATATAGGTACAGAAATATATCGAAATTAATGGGCATTTGAGAATTTATTTAAGTAAACTTTCTTTACTCTTTCTTTCATAATTATGTTATCATTTATATCTACTTCCATATATTTCCGGATTTTTACTCAACATTACATAAAGGTCATATTTTCATAGTTTGCTGAATTGATCTTTAGGTATCTTATTTTCCTATAACGTATTTTGTCGAAGATAAATGAGAGGTGTGAGGTGCGCAGATTAGGTGGGCTCTGTCCATATGTCTGTGTGTATTTCTAATTGTTTTTATTATATTAAGACGATAATATTTACTTGCTACACGTGAAGCAGAAAGGCATCCATTATCGGGGTTACGTGGTGGATTTTGACGGGTTTGAAAACCTCTAGAATGTGATTTTAACTTCACCATTCCATTAGCTACTGTTTTTCTAAGTCTGTCATTTCATTTCTGCCATTTTCATTTTGCTTAATACAAATGATCAAGTTGACCGATCACGTTGCTTAATCTCGTATTAATTTTGGCAATAGATCTTTTATTGCTTTTTACGAATGTAGTTTCCAAAAATGATCTGTCCGTCAGACTGGCTGTTGTATTAACGTAAATTTATAACTTTTTAGGACAATTTGTACTTTAAGAAATCTGTTATGTAATCCCTGGAAGCTCCAGGTAGATTTTTACTTTTAAAACTTTCAAATATATTTTCGATGATTTTAGTACTTTCGCATGTACTTATATACAGAACAATGAGAGGAATCGATTTACGTAAAAAAAATATGTTGTTTTATACAAAAGTGCAATTAAATTAATTATGCTACTACAAACTGATAATTATTTCTCTTTCTGGCATAATTTTAACGATCAATGTTAAATGCATGATTGATTGTATAATTTTTACTTATTGTTAGTTCAATGAATACTACTTGTTTTCTAAGTACTGTGATTCCTTTTTTTTAATATCTTGCACAATATTTACAAGAGAGCGTAAAAGCGTTTTTTTTTCATTTAATTGAAAACAAGTGTACTTGTGTCGGTAGTGCAATTTGATCGTGAATAGTACAGGGATGCAGTGTAGTGCGTTCCAGGGGCTTCCTACCGCCTCATTTATGGGTTCGTGCGACATTCGTGTCGCGATGTCGAATTTTATGTCTCCTTGTTTTCATTCCGTCAATGAAATACAGCCTGGGACAAATTATCTCCCAAAATAATTTGTCCCAGACTTCACGTCAAAAACATACATTTCGTGCGTGGTCCACTTTCCTATTTATATAGGGTGTTTCAGGAAAATTGATACTTAACAAATATGGTAGATCTGATTAAGTTGAAAAATTTTTGTCAAGTAATTCGTGTTCGGCGACGTCTTTTTAAGGCGTTAGGCATCGATTTCCGTTGAACATTGTTAATAGTTGAGCATTATCTTCCTTGACACAAGATTGTGCAATATAAGCTCAATTGTTACTAGCTATATCTGTATGCAAGAGTCCTTTATATGTATAATATCTTTATTCTTTAAAATTCACCGCATTTCACATTTTGTGGTATCATGATGTTTTAAAATTCATTAATTAGCCAAATTATGCTTATAGACTGTGAAACGGGTGTGAATGAATGTTTACGATACATTATGTGCAGAGGGCTGCATGAATAAATGTGGAGGTGTACTCTCGCTTTGGAGAGAATTGCCTTAATTGTCAAAGCAATACTCAGCATTTGAGTAAACAGCTACATTAAGCGGAATAATTCAATAATACTTGAAGTGTGCAATTTTCCCTCGCTGTAGTCAATATGCAATTTCGGGAAAAATATGGAAATCTTTCCGTCAAAAAGGAATTCGCAGAAAAGTGGCATGTATATTAAATTTTTGTCAATTTAGAAACAATAATGCTTTAAAGTTTATCATTTATTTCAATAGACACAGACAATATTAAAAATTCTAAAGTCGAAAATTCTCGTTATTGCTGAACCGCTTAAAAAATATATTTTGTAAAATAAGCATAATGTGTCAAGATAAGTTTTCCCTCTATAATCTTTTATAGCTCTTCCTATAGATTTTTTCAATTATTTTATAATTAAAATAATTTTTTAGCTTTATATCTTTTATCTTATTAGAAAGATTTAAGTCACTTTTAAAATAAGCTCTTCAATTTGGATTTAAAAGTCAAAGAATTTATTAAGAATACAATAATGGTTACCAAACATTAAAGTTTTATCTTTTCCTCTATAAAACTGAATAGAAATATCTAACAAAAATTTATATTAAAAACGCAATAAAATATTTATAATAAATAGAAATTTATAATATAATTTATGATAAAGTTTGCAATAAAAATTTAAAATTAAAAACATCAAAAATTTGATTTTATAATTAGCGACGTAACACAATTTAAATCTGAATTAAACTCCTCGGATGCTTTTCAATCCCGTAAATCATTGAATACGTTTATTTATCCCAGAAATTTTGGGTTTTACGTAACGCATTCACGTACGTTTGCGAATTTATGTTGCGATTTTACACGTGGCCCATACTCTGCGTATATATCAATTATAGATATAGCATAATGAGAGAGAGAAGACATTATGCGGTGTGCATATTGCCGCAAGAGATGGATACAATGCAGTTGAAATCTAACTTTGGCTGCAGCTTGCAATTTGGTACTTTTGTGACAAATTTACGATAAAACTGTGCAATTATTTGTAATTCGCGAGCATTCAAATTTCGCTATTGATTCAACGAAATTGTATAGCGTTTGATAGAAATGAATGGAAGTTCAATCATATGCAATATGTTGTAATGTCAGTTAATAAGCCATATTTAATCGTATAGTGCTATGCGTTGTAAGATTTTATTTGACAAAATAAAATTTTAAAATAATAATTAAAAGCAATATATAAATAAAAAATAATTCTCAATTGTTTTTATTTTTTAACTCAAAAGCTATTATTTATTTCTTATTTTTAATAAGGAAAATAATTCTAAATTTATCAAAGTATCTGTTTTTCCTTCAAATGGGTTTTATATATATTGCGACATCATGCGTCTTGTGTAAACACGGTTATTTACTTTGTTCTCGCTGTTCTTTTCCCTTCTTTTCAGAAAGAAAATTTTCCGCTTCAAAAAATAGTCACGAATACTCGGGCACTCAGTGACATACAATTTCCTGCAAATCCTCTTACTACTAGGAATTTGCAGAGAAATATAACCGGATATTAACCGTTCGATATCAGCCAGATTCGGATGGCATTCGAGTTTCGGATGAGAAATAAGATGAATAGGAGACGAGACGCCGATGCTCCATTCCTTCCGAAACTGGCGGATTACCTGTGCATTCTAAACTTCTCCGAGTGGAAAATAGACTGACCGATTTCTTCAACGGGATCAAAAACTAGAATATTTGTATTAGTATTGCCCGAGTATACAAGAACATCTTGTACACAACAATACAGATTTAAAAACATATACAGGTATTAAAAAGATGGTATATTGAAGACTTAACGGATAAATAATAATAGTAAATATTTAAGTAAACAAGATCATTAAAATGCAAATACTTTCTAAAATATTTCTTTTTCGAAGTATTTATTATTTATATTTTTACATAAGGAATGAAATATTTCGAATATGAAATATTCGCTATTCAATATTTCTACCTTTAATATTTTTGTAAAATAATGGAATCGATTTATTCAAAAAAGAAAAAACATAAATGCGAGTTGCCTATTACCGAAAACTTAAACTCTGCTCCTATTTTTAATCAGATATTTTTTGCGCGGTCGATGATTACTATCTGTCCCCTCTTTGCCATTGTTCTTAAATACTTTGTGTATTTGATTCTACGTAAAATCGACGTGAATATTATGCACGTTATGCAATTTGTATCAGTATCAAGCCAAGTATCTATCTATCACATTATTTTCTTCCCTCTAACTCTGAGATCGTGGATACTTCCAAACTTGATATGTCTATGCATCCTTAAATCTTGTGCCGCACGTTCATTATCGTTAGATACCAAGCGCGACCGAAGAAGCTATAATATAAATAAGTGAATTTTCCTCTTCAAGGAAAGAGATCAGTGTTTATCAAGCAGTAACGTAAGACCTCATTGTAACGGGTAGAGGTCGATCGATTTAACGTGCGTACAGGCTTAAATGGATATTCTAACTATTTATAGTTAGACCTTCTCCCGCCGGCGCTCATCCGTGTCTCAACTATGTATATAGAAACTGCTTATCTGTCCTCGATAAAGTGCGCTGCGTTATCATTGCGTTATCACGCCTTCATTGGTGTCATTTTTGAAACTTGAGAGTTAATTTAACTTATAGCGGAAGTGTCAGTCGGTTGACAGGAATAGCTGTCGGTTATTTAACTCAGCGATGTTATTTAAATCCATGCAAATCAGCTTTAATGATGCCTCATATTCTGTGATATATTATGTATACATATGTGCTATACAAAAGTCGCCACGCTTTAGCGCGATATTTAGACGTGAGTAAAATCTAAATTTTTGGAACTTTGTTAAAAAAATATTTAAATGCACCAACATTTTGGTAAAAAGAATATATCATGTTTACTGTAGTAAGATTTAAAAGTTTTCGTGCTTAATTAGCCTTTAAAGAATAGGTGACGTATCCATTGATTGTTTAACTGATTCTTTATTAAGTTCAAGCAAAAATTTTATTGAAATACATCCATTCATTATCGCGCGAGATTTATTGCTGACCTAACATGCATAATCGGAGTAAATTTTGAAAATATTTTAATTTAAATATTGAGTAGTAATTAAATCCTTAATAAAATAAGGAAAAAGTTTATTGGCGGTTAAAGGGAACCTAATAGATGCTATTTGTGAGACCTTTCTCCCTTGTATTTTACCGTTAAAAAAATGGATAAAACAATTCCATTTATTAGGAAGAGCGTTTATTAAATAAACCGTGTTGAGGCAGGCTTACAGAAACAGTTACCAAAAAGAAAGTATTGTGAAGAAAGAAATATTGAAAGACAGGTGGTTGAAGACCACGAAATTACTTAGTAGCAAGACACGTGTTATAAAAACACACAGCGTTCTGGATCCTGTACGGAAATCTAACATAAATAAAGTCAGCTCAGCGAACTCCTTTCGGCAGTTTAAAAGGAACAGCAAGTGAGATGTTGCAGAGAGCTTTTATCCCTTTGAGAAGGTCGAGAGAAAGAAGTTATTGAATCCATTGTTATCGGGAAGGCGAAGCTACGGCATTTACCACGATCCTCTATCAAAATGAGAATCTATGGAACGACGTCACCCTGCAGACGTCCACCAAAGCTCAAGAAAGCAAAGGTGACACAGTTTCAAAAGGAAATCACAGACAGGATTTTTTGGGATTCCGAGAAGATCCTTCTAACCAATTTTAAAGAACGCAATACCATTGGACACAGAAAAATGCTACGTTTTGTTAAATGCATATTAGTTGAAAAAATGCATATTGTCATTAAAGAAAAAACGCATCAATGTACACATTAATTTTAAGAAAGGTTGGTATTTAATAATGTGTGGTTTCAAGAAATCATCTACCTTACTGGGCCCCTTGTTCTCAAGATTAAAATTAAATTTATGAAGGAAAAATTCGATGAAGGGGGAATACCGATGAAGGAGCACGATTTCGGTATATTTTAAAGGGAAGAATTTGGACTATTTTTATAGATAAGAGTACGAGAAATGTTAATAAAACGCTGTAATAAATGCGTCGATAAATACGAGATTATATATTGAAAAAAAGAAAAAGAGTTGTTAATTTTTCTTTAGTAAAACAGACCGAAGATTTTAATTAAAAATTTTGGACCTTACCACATAACGAAGAAGATTCAGAAGTAGGTGTGGCAGTGTGGTCTAGTGATAAAGCGCTTGTAACCGCTAATATAGGAAACGGGTTTGAGTCCACCTGATCACAGAAATTTTATATTCCAAACTGCACTCCCCGCACGAGAAATTAACGAGAGGACTCTCATGTAGAGAAATTGAGCTTCGTCTTTTGGAAGAGAGACGTTAAACCGTTGGTCTACATGTATAGCAACTGCTATGTGCACTTCTCTAAGGATATACTGATCAATTCATAGAATATTGCTTTATCATTTTCACTGTATTTCTAAATCCAATTATAATTTTATTTGTCCTCATCAAGTAATTCGTATTACAGCATCCCGATACAATGTTAGGCTATATGTAGTTTTGCTATATGTATGTTTCCACTATTATGCATTCGTTAAAACGTGGTAAGACATTAATATGCACTGTCGGTGAATAAACAATCTATTTTGTTGCGACACGTTGGATCCAATTAATTTAATTTTCTAAAATAAATAGAAAATTGCCAAGTTGTGTGCGTTTGTGCGTGCGTGCGTTCGTGCAAATCCGTTTTCTCTTTTTTGGACACCACTGCGCCTTGGCAACGCTTCGAGCGTATGAGTTCGGAGATTGCTGTTATGCTCGTTATCGTGTTACTTTGGCTCACACAGGGTGATCGGATCAATCCCGCAGCATGGGCGCCGGCATTGGCATCGTCGAAGAAAAGCTTTTCGCTTATTTCTCTCGAACGTTGCAACGTTGCATTTGGTTTTTAACGTACATTTTCTCATACATACGCATTTATATCGGAATAGATAAAAGTTATTAAAAAGAACAAACCGTTTATAATTTATATAAATAGGAGAGGTGATAAAGAGAGGTAATAAAACGTGATGTTTTTCACATTTAAGGGATTGAATCCGCCAATGATGTCATATTTCATCTCTTTTCTTCGCCAAGGGTGAAAACCCTTCTTATTCCCCTTCTCCTCGCATGAGCGACTCAATTCGCATCTCATGCAAGAACGGTTCAAGTAAACGACATTTTATTTTGTACGCCTGGATAATGGCTTCGAAATATTTGTTCTTTTATTAAAGTGCACTCACGTAGGGGATGTTTTTAGAGATGACAGATGTGAATTATCTCAGACAGAAATAAAAAAATAAAGAATTGGGCTTTCTCTACATGTACAGAGTATTCCAAATATAATAGCCTGTCTTATATAAATATATTTATTATAAAATATATTTTAAGAAGTTCAATATTCTCTTGTTATTTATTACTTGTTATTTAATATTCAATGTTTAACGTATTAATAATATTAATTTATATGTATATTACAATATATAGGTACATATTCTTATTTTTAATTATAATTTATAAAGTACTATGAAGATTATACATATAGTAAAATATCATTTTATGATTATCCGAACAATATTATTTTTACGAAACAACTCGATTCGGAATTTTTCAGGATTTTTCTAAAAAATTTTTTAGCAACCTTAAGATTGTAAAAAGTTTATAGAGGATTTTCGGCTTTTTTTCCGGGTAGGCTTTACTTCCAAGCACGTCAAAGCGAAAGAATTCATTTCAGTAAGACGCGACCAAGTTACATGATGTAATACAATTTGCCTCAAGACTTTAAGCCTTCAACATAAAGGATCGGTTAATCACGTTAGACGATATTTCGGACTATTAAAAGCATTACGCTGCTTTCCGCAGTCATTTGTAGTCAGTTAACTCGCAATTAAGTGCAAACTCGACGTTGCTCTGGATTCGTGGATTAATAAATCACATCCGCCATTTCTCCCGCCGAGAATAATCGATGTGATTTGTTTATGTCGTATATAATGATGCGATTTTACATGGCAGCTAGTTTCGGAGTCGCATCGTTAATATGACATAAAAAATCTCCGCTGAGGTTACCGTTAAATATTGACGGCGATTTTTTAAAAGGGGAATTTCAGCGGAAATTAAGATTTAAAATTCAGGAAGAAATTATGACATTCTTAATCTTATTTTTTTCATTTAAGATTGAAAAATCAGGAGGAAATTATGACATTCCTAATTCTTGATCTTTCATTTTCTCGTTCGGAGTTCTTAGAGGCGAGAGTCCACGATCTTTTGAAAAACTAAACATACAAAAGCTGTAATTTATATTCCTCCAGAGATACTCGGATTGTCACGCTGAAGAGTATCCCATTGAAACAGATTCGCAATAAAGCGAAAGGGATAGTCGCATGCACAGTATAAATGAACGCTGATTAAGTCTCGCGTGCAACGGTGCTTCACTGTCAAGATAACAAGCATTAGTTGGTTTAATTATAACGCCGCTAAATGAAGTTCTCCGCCTTAACGAGCTTTCGTTCCGTTGCACTTGTATAGTTTCATATTACTGTCCGACTACATATTATGAAAGCTCGACACATGCTATACATAACTGATATCTCAGCTAATTTCTCACGTGTGGAATTCTTGAAGGAATTATTCAGGGATGTTTGCAATACTCAAGAAACTTATTTATTTTTGTAGAGGAAATTATTCTATTTTATATTAACTATTTTTTATTGTAACGAAACAAGTCGCTTAATTATATCTAACGTTTTTAATTTATTAAAAACTTCAGCTTTTTTTAAAGTTTTTTTTTCTATTTTAAATAAAACATTTACAGCAATATAATTTTTACGAATAAATACTTTATTTTATTTTATTGTTGTACGTGAACTAGCTACACACAATTAAATAAATTTTTCTATTATATTTAATTAATAACGCTATTAAAGCTTACGAATCTTATTAACTGTATGCTATTTACCTGAAAGTTTATTAACAGAATTTATAACAAGATTATTTACATGAAGTAGCGCGACATATAGATGTGTGCCTATGACATATGTTTGACATTTTCATGTTGTGTTACACATGTTATCTCTATACATAAAATAGCTCTGCAAGCTTATATTTCTTACAGTTTCTTTAATAGGTATTCGTTACAGAAAATAATAAAATAACAAATTAATTGATTTATTGCGCCTGCTATTTTTATTACACTTAAGTAATATGAAAAAAGAAAAGATATCAATAATTAATTATAATGAAGAAAATAAAACCAATTGAGCAATTTTGTTCTGCATTATAAATAATATTACATCACAGAACAGTATAAGCATATCGAAATAATAACGATTTATTAAGATTCTACATTGTTCATCTTTTACGTCAGAGCGAATCTTGATCGAATCTATCCAGCTGCGAGCGTCTTGCATACCAAAATAAGGTATTTCCGTTTCCAATGAAAATTGATGACTATCCCGTCGAGACTATACCAGTAACAATGTAGAAAATAGTACGTTTCCCAGAAGAAGTCTTCAATTATGCCTTTTGACGCTAATGTTGCGTCTGCAAGTTGTATAACAGTTATCCGATACTTAATTATCCAAAGTAATAAATCGATTTCCTCGGCGTTGTCCCGTCGTTCGTATATAGTTTGAAACAGTACGAGACAGTTCGCGTTTAATGTCGTTTGACGTCTTTTAACGTCTCCAATGAATTACATAATTACGAAGACTGAATCTAATATAACGGGTTTAATTTCCTGTGCTAGAAAATTTGATGCACAATATAAAAATAAGCATAGACTCTCGTTTATAAAAGAAAATCTATACAGGGATATTCAGATCAGTGTTTTATTAATTTATATTTTTAAAAATTTATATACCATGGCACCTAAATTAATGAGTGAAAATTGTTCTTATGTACGAGAGAGAGAGAGAGAGAGGAGGGGGAAGAAGGAGAGGGAGAGGGAGCAAGAAGTGAGAGATAGTGCCACGCAACGTTCAATCGCTTATGAGTTTAATTCCAAGCATGCCGACAGGCCTTCAATTAATCATAGAATTGTTGGTAAATTATTTATCTATCTCAAGAAAATAGCACAAGCACAGAGTTATGACAGCAAAAACTTTTTATTTTTTTCTTCTTTTGTTAATTTGGGCTGTATAGCACAATAATTTGGAAAAAAATAATAAAACTTAATACTTTATGATTGGTGCCTGACTTTTGGTACACTTCGTATACACATGCATAAGTATAATAAAACTTAATACTTTGTTACACACATATTTATTTTTTCCTTGGTAAACTTACTATTTTTACATACTATTTCCAACAATTGTTTTAACCTATTCTTTAATTGTTTCAGAAAAGTTATCAATCTGGAAATCATTGAAGAGGATTCTTACGAGAAGGATGCCCTTTTCTATGTCGAATTGGGCGAGCCCTTGCTGCAAGGAGGTGATTAAGTTTTTTGATTTTCCTATGCACTTTAAAATCGTTGTGACAACACTTTTCTCTTCTTTCTCTAAATAGGATCAGATATTTAAATCGGTTATGCAAAACAAAAAAGTTCCTGAGAAAAATTAAAAAATTTGCAGTTAATAAAGCGAAAACGCGTGATAAAAACGCAATAATTATAGGCATACAGATAAATTATTTTAATGAATTATCATAAGTAATTTAGTTGCTTTTTTTAGAATAAATTCCGTAATAAGAAAGATATATTAGGAGATAATATTGTAGGATTTATTTTTCTCCGAGGAGCTTCTTTGCACGCTTGTAAGAAAACTCAGTATTCAGATTTAAATGTGCCTCATTTTTATCTGTCTATATATGAGCGAAATAAGAAGCAAAATATCGGTTCGAAGTTTCAGCATTTGATTTTGATAGCGCCGTCACTTGCTTACGTTGTTCTTTTCATTCGATCCGATGCAATTTTTGCTGATACGAACTTCGGCGGAAGACTTTTCAATCTCCTGACGAGGATAAATGTAATGGGAAAACTTTGAATCTAACAGAAACATGACTTGAAAACTTATCTATTTCTTGGCAATCATTTTTGATAGCAATAAAGATGTGAGTTTTAACATTTAAATGTGCATAGACATGTCGAATTTGAAATAGTCTTAATAACGAGCAGCCGATATTTGCAAGAGAAGAGAGCTATTAATATTTATGAAGAACAATGTAAAGAACATATATTCTCAACATTGTATCGTGTAAATATCTGCGTTAGACTATTTTTATTTGTCTACAAGTATCCTAGTTTAGTTTTAAAAAAAACTATAATCAAAAGAAGCTTTAATAAATTGCGAATTCAATATAATATTTGTTAGAAGAGAAAAAGGAAAGGGAAAATATGTGTGTCGATCGATAAAAGCACGAGCGTGACGATTGGCGACGCTATTGAGATTAATCGCGATCAATTATATGATTAAATCAATACCTATTTCACGATAAGAACACTGATGACTTGTTCTTGATGAAAATTGATTTCCACGTGTCTCTTCATGCATGTATCACGCGCTGGTTCTCTGCCTGGATCCGTCATAATTGAACGTAAGTCTTGAATAAACGGACATTTTGCGCTTGTCCAAATTCTTCTTTCTTGCGCATCAAATTAGTCCTGCGCTGATTAATTGATTAATTGTCACAGTAGTACGTACACATTTTAATACAGATGGATTTTTTATTTCCTATGAATTATTATTTCGTGGTATTTTCAGGAATTTTATAGCAAAACCAGAAAAAGGAACAAATATTTTTTATAATTGTTAATATGTAAATAAGTATATATATGTATTAATTAATATTTTGAATTTGTCTTAACCATTTTATGAATATTATGATTTTGTCTATGTTGTTTTTTTTAATATCTAAACATTTTTATTGTTTTGCATTTTTTAATACAAATTTTGAAATAATAATGTATAAATTTGTCACTAAATCTATCGTTTAATGTTTAATTATTTTAGTAGACGTTTATAATTATATTTAAAAAGAATATATTCTATTTTGTTAATAATTTTTCGATAATAATACAAAAATAATCTTCTCTTTGGTCTGGACTAGGAAATCTAGTTTTATTTATTCAGTTGTTTATCTTACATGAAATATGAAACACAGGCTTAAGACAGTCAGGTAACGCGTCCGCTGTAGTGCTTCCCCATAATTATTAATGGCTTTGCCATAACACAAGGCTTCATTCATAATAATTAGTAGAATAGAACAGTTTTTGATATAGATCGCTTATTTCGCTAAAAAAAGAAACTAAAACAAACTAAAAATAAAGACGCAAATATAGTGTCATTTATTGGTTTTTCTTATTATACTTTTGAAATTTGAGTGCGATTAATTGAGCTTTGCGATTAATTGTATAACGAATGTGCACATAGTTCCCGCAGATTTTTGCAATAATAACTGCACTAACAATTCTGCACTAATCTCCGTGATTATTCACGATTTAAGATTTGTAACAACGAATTATATATTTTATATCAATTCGGTCTTTTGTCAACTCAGTTTATAAATGTACGTTATATACAGCGTGCCGCTCTTAACGTCATCATCCAAAATATCTCTGTTATTTTTAATGGGAAGGCCTTTTAGAAAGAAGTTGTACACACACAGTTTTAAAGGGTAAATATTATATTGTAATAGCTTTTGCTAAATACCTTTCACTGTTTGTTATAACATGACGTTAATAAAAGTACATGATTTTATTTACAGAAATAGCATGAAATCTAAAAGAGTATAATCTTGACCTAAATATTTCATTAACTCTAATATTTACTTCTTCGAACCGTATAACTTTTTTCTGAAAGATCTTTCTAATTTCGTTGAAAATAATGGAAATATTTGAATGGTCTCGTTAGAGGTGAATACCCTATATATTATACCAACTACAATATTTATTCAACTAATGAGACTCATTGTCAGGAAACCATATTGCGGAAGATACTAAAGATAAAAAAATTACAAATATTTGTGTTTTTAAAAGCAATAGAGATATCTGTGTATATTCTTCTAGACATTTTATTCCGTGCGTGCATACAAAATTTGTATGCGAGAGGAGGGAGCGGGAAACATAAAAAATAAATAATAATAATACTTACTAAATTATAAATAAGTAAATTATAGTTATGGATATCTCTAAATCTTTGCTATACATATGATGAAATGTTAAATATAATAATTTTAGAAACGTGTCTGCAAAGTTTATCCAAATGTTAACATAGAACATTCCGCTATTTTTATGAGCATTTTTTATATCTTAATTGACCTTTTTATTTTAACTCGACGTTTCAGTGTCAACACTGTCAACGAAGCTTTTGATCCTGGCGTCTTTTTCTCTTGGGCGAATAAAAGCCATCGCCCGATTTTGTTTCGCGTCCACAAGTCACGATTTGCATATTACAAGGCCGCGAGAACACGTGCAATGAGCGATGCAATGATGCTCATGCATATGCATTACATATATAGAATGCACCGAAACCATAAAACTGAAGATTCTCTCAACTGCATCATCTTTCAACTTGAAAGCAATTGATCTTTAAGAGAAACGTTACAAGAAGTTATAATTTCCATCTTTTGAAACATCTTATACTACTAACAATAAGCTTATACGAATCAAGATTTTGACGAAATAGAGATCCATTCGGAAATAATAAATTAAAAGAATAAGTCTATTTTTTCTTCTAAAATTAAGTTTATAAGTTTCATATTTTTAATCGCTACATAGAATACCAGTAATATTTCAGTACTTTTATTGAGGAAGTGTCAAAAGGTACGTTAGTGCCTTACGCCAGGTGCACACGTGAGCGACGCACGAGCAACTAGACCATGTGCACTTCCGCGATCCATCTCGTTGAGCGGAGGCTCCAATATCGCGGTACCTTGGGTAAAGCGCTAATGCCGGTAGTACTTAAACTTTGAAGACTCATAACTCAGGAAGGTCTTAACGAAAAGGCTTATAACCACTATTCCGAAAATTCTTCAACAACAGCTATAAAAATAAAAATAAGAATTAGAAAAGATCATCCGAAAATCATTGCTTTTTTGCTCATACAAAATTTAAGCAATTCTTGCCTGAAATATTTTTTTGAACAATACGCTCCTAAAAATGTGTTTGAGATGGTATATACATATTTACATATACAATATTCTAAAATACGTAAATATAATTCTAAGGAGGAAATGATACTGCACCCAAAATATAAGTCAAAAGTGTGCAATGAAATATTTTTATTTTGAATATGCTCCGTTTTCTACAAATATATTTTTAGAGATAAAAAAAATTGAATAAAATATTTACATTTACATTTTCAAGTTTCAAGAGCATGAGGATTGTTTAGTGACAAAACGAGTGCCAGTGGCGCCGTTTGTCTACAATCTCAATTGCACAGCTGACAGCCTCAATTGCATATTGAGAGACTACAAGAGTTATTGCGCATAAGTAATAATTTGAGATATGGATGCATATTTATGCGCAGACTGCATTCCACACATAACTTTACTACATACATGCAAATTGTATTACACAACCGCGCACAAAATAATAAAATTACGATAATAGTTTGTATACGTTCGTATGATTAATAACATAGTTGCGTTAAACGCAACATAGTTACATCTTGTTGTTAATAACGTAGTTACATTTTTTCGTAAAATTATTTCAAACATTTTGCGCACGCCATTTTAGTTCACTTTGCGTGGATAGTTGCAAACTATCTGTGGAATCGTATGTAAATGGCATGCTTAATCAATTATACGGGTTTGGATAGATTTGCAATTTTCCATGCAAAGTGAGGGTTCACCCCAGAGGGAGGGTTTGCATAGATGGACGTCCGTTGTCTTCAATGCGAAACGAGGTCTATGATTGTACGGTACCACAGGGATTTTCAACTTTTTACGCCACGTGAATCCAGATGTCATGTCCACCTGCTCTCCATGCATAAGATCTGTCACTTAACCATTTCTAAAACAACACGTCTATGACGTACTGCAATTAAAATACATAATAGAGCTGTATTTCGTAAATGACACTTATATGAATACAAAACAATTCGTCGACAGATTAAAAAAAACCGTTCTCTTTTTAACTGAATAAACTCTTTTTATAGCGCTAAACGATGATTTTTACTTTTCAAACATTTTTTTGTACAAAAGAACCCGCGTGCACTTGTATGAAAATTTAAATGGGATATCTTAAATTAAAATATTTACAAATATTTTGCACGAGCAAAAATGTGCGCAAAGAATCTAAAATAATTTTTGCAGTATGCGTATGCAAAAATGCTTGCATCTAAAACAATTATTTTAGCAATGTTATTAGTAATAACGCACGTGTACAAACTATTAACGTGATTTTTTTATTTTATATGTGCAAAGTGACTGTGCATACATCGCATGTGCGTGTGACGTGACCATATATTGTATATATTGTGTATGTGTGAAATAAGGTCATGTGTGCAATGCAATTTGCACGAAACTGTAAACACGCATCGTTATATCTACAATTATTAGTTATTACTTTGCATAAATGTGCGATATTAAAAAAATTAATCAACGTTCAAGCAATTGATTTTTTATAATAATATATAATAATCAATAATATGTCATAGATATCAGTAATGATCGGTTTGGATCTCTTTTTAATAGCTATTTAATATTAAACGTAAATAAAATGTAAGAATAACTTTGATCGAGGTTTGATTAATGAACGGCTAAGTCAACTGGCGTAAGTGCTAACAGCAAAATTTCTAGCTGTATAATTCATCATTCTTAATCTAATCTTTCCTTTTGCATGTCATATTACGAGAAATTAATAATTTCATCTACGATAACAAAGTACCTACTGTGGATATTTCTGGACAAGATGACCGTCGATTAAGTTAATCAGAGTTAAGTTAATCGGTCGAGGTCATCACCCGAGGGCTCAGATACAATGAACGGTAATAAGGGATAAGGAATTAAATATAATGAATTAGGAATAGGGAATTAATTTTTAATTAATAAAAAAAACACGTGCTTTAGTTTATGGTAAAGAAATAAATATTTGCCGCACATTTAATAAAGTCTGATAACAGAACTTAGTAACATCAAACAAAAAAGATTGATATAGACTATAGAGATTAATTGAATCCAAAAAAGTTCCCCATCGGGAAACTAATTAGTTCCTTGATAAAGCATTGGACATTGATTAATCGACTTTTGTCCATCTCTATTTTTGTGCAGTGATGCTTGTAGGCTATCACTCAGTGGGCAATTGAGACCATCGACAATTGAGATTGTAGGCAATGCGATATAAGTGAATTGTAGGCGCTACTCGCAATCGTTTTGCAGTCAGAGTTCTCCGATTGAAGCATCTTCAATGATCTTGCATTATACATATATCGTTTTTGCCTTAACAGCGATTATTAATCCATAAACGAAAGTAGGATGTTTTATTTAATAAAGCAATTTGAGGTAATTAAGTTACTGAAGGAACTGTGTACCTGTAAGAGTTATCAATATTATTTTGTCAGCATTGTATATCTTTTTATATTCTTACAGTCCGCTATCGATACGATAATGTATGCCTACAAAGGCAAATTTTTTTTCATTAAATTTTCTTTATTTGTGTAATTAGTCCTATCACTTTATATCATATATATTATTTATTCATATATTATATATAATATAATGTTTAAGTTTTAAATATAATCTTATTTTAATGATTTTAAATGCAGAACGACGAGAGGCAATTTATTTGTGCAATTTATGCAAAAAGGCATGTGGTTTTATGGTAAAAATGTAGGCAAGTTGCTTGTATTACCAAAGTCGAAAATTAATTCTATTTTTGACATATTATTTTTTTAAATCTATACTAATAATTAAACATTTTTATTTATTTAATTATTGCCCTCTAAGTGCTAAATCCCTCTTTTGAACATTCTATTTAATTAATAGTTAGAAAAATGTACAAATATGATTTTAACAAAATTATAATATTATAAATTGATAATAACTTGCATACTGAAAGAATGCATCTTTGAAACTTTAAGTAATATCGTACCCTTTAAATGCGCGTCGAGAGTCTACATGCTTCTCTCGCTTGAAGATACTAAATTTTCGCGTATCTATCTATAAATACCAGCGAAGCTTGCCAAAATCGTGTCGGTGTCTCCCGGATCGATGCATATCTAGAGATGTTCGAGGTACTTGAGTAGTAGCAAAGGACCAACACTTCGATTCCTAAGTATTCTTGATGTTTATATCGATTTTCTTTTAATAGTAAAATAGTTGTATTATTATCGAATATATGCATCTAAAATACTAAATATACTAACGATTGTTTGAAAATTGTATAATATAATAATGTAAAATAACCTACATTTTTTGTAGCATTTGTTTTCAACGGAATCCACATATTTTTAACTTGTTAGAGAATTATGTCACATTTTTGTAATATTTTGTATAGTTTTCTATTTTTACAACACTTATTTTTTAATTAATAGGGAAATCAAAAGCAAAGAGCCGTAACAACTTATTTTTGAAACCATTTAAGTTGTTAAAAGAAATAGAATGAGCAAATGTGCATTATCTTTGAGGATGTTTAATTTTGTATGTTGAAAAATGCTCTTTCTTTATTCTCTCTTCTTTCACATTTCTCCTTTTCATGATCGAGCTAATAATTATTCAACTAATAATTTAAGAGTTCAATGAAAGGAAAGTCGATTAGCGATTCTAGAAGAGGTTGAGGGTGAAGAGTGCTTAAAATGAATCTTGTAGGACGCTAATAGTTTGCGTGACAGATCATGAACCCCTGCTAAATATGATGCGAATAATTAATGGTTTTTTTACGGCACTCCTGACTTTATTTACTGTTTATGATAAAAGATTATCCGGAAAGTTTTGCGAACACTATATAATTTGAAGAAAGTTTGTTTTTGAGGTCCTTTTTTTCGAAACTTGTTTAAACAAATTTAGTGTTATCTTAGCGCAAACGCTTCTTTATTACATGCGTCAATAGTGAGCGTCAATATTTAATAAAACACACAATAATCTAAATTCGAAAGTATCAAGTTTTTCAGAGATAAAGTTTCACCTTTATGATGTTCCTGAAACTTTCAGATAATCTTTTGTCGTAATTAATAAATAAAGTTCAAGACTGCACACAATGAACTGCATATACATAAAATATAAAAAGCAACTGTAAACTATATAATAATAATAAAATAATAACGTAACAAAAATGACGTAATAAATATAAGAGAATCTATTTTAAAATTTTTTTTATAGCTTAAACATGCGTTTTTATAACTCGATAATGACATTTATACCTATTTGCGCGAAATTTTATGATTGAATTAATAAATGAAGGAGAAAAGTCGCAAAAATCTGCATTACTATCGCGTATTAGCTTGTACTATTATTAGGCACGTGCCTACACGTTTGCACTTATTTCTGCATCGGTTCAAGGATCGTGAGCAGACGGTTAGAACACGTGCCTGTCACAATTCTGCACTCTAATTACAAAAATATGTTTACGTCTGATATAAATAATTTATATCTGATATACAACAGATAATAAAATTCTCAACATTTAATATTAAAAATAATCTCTTATTTAATAAATATGTATCACGTATAAATTAGTTCGTTTCTTAATTTAATATATATTTATAATCAAACTAAAACTTTCAAAATTACATTTTGATATAAATTTTAACACAGAATTTTATAATATAATGTAGTGTATATTCTTGTTTTAAAAAATTTTAAAATTATATATAATTTTGTTAAATATAATTTAATTTAAACTTTTAAATTTCTAATTAAAGATTAAATAGAGCCTTGAGAGCAAACGCGGTTATTTGTGCGTAATTTCTTTAATACATTTCTTTTAAACTTCAAACATAGTCGACCGAACGTTTCGGCTCCGCATTGAGCCATCATCAGCGGTATTACAAACGTGATTAACAATTAATTATCCTCACGATCTCCGTTGCCCCATGGGTGAGTGCTTCGGGACTGGAAAGTAAGAAAGCCATCCGCTCACAATGTTGACGTATGGATGGAATGTGTTGTCAATATCTATGTAATATTATTTGATTGATTTATTACAAATCTAGTTATTGAGATTCCGAGTTAACTTACCAAGTGGTCAGGAGAACGTGACTATCAATTTTGCTATCGTTATTCTAATTTAGATAACTTGTCGCAACGATACGAACTACAATAAAAAGTCAGAAACTTTGCTGTGTAAACGATCCTTTCCCAAAGGCTGCCACATAGTGTTTGAAGTCACAGATAAAAAGTAAATAACCCCAGAGGGGAGAGTCATTCCCAGACAGCACCGATATTCTATAGATATCTATATAAAAAACGTCTATGGACATTTTGGACATGAAATTGACATAAATGGATATCCACAGGATATCATGTACTGTTTGGGTTGTGTCAAATAACAAAACATTGAAAGAAATAAATAGATAGATAAATAAAAATGTGGTACGTAAATTTTAGATGTAGAAGGAAATAAACGGTGAAGTATTTAAATTAAATTTGCCTCTTTTTTCTTTCTGTATTAAAAGACTAGAAACATATGTGGAAATGGGCATGGTTCACAGTTTACTCAATTTATCTCATTTTATATTTCTTTTTACATTTTGAAATATTTATTTCCAATATTAATATGTGTTATTAATACAAAATATACGTTATTGTATTACTATCTTTTGTAACTAATAATAAAACAAGATGTATACTCAGCAGTATTAATAATATCTGTGTAAACATGCTAATTTAATGTATAGTATTGAATACAAGTATTCATGTATCTCACGTGCAAACACAATATTATATGGCAATTTATATTATATTATACTCTCATTACAAGCGTTCGAATTTTCCGAGTCACAATGCGTGAAATAATGCAAATGCGTTTGGCACGTGCACTCGCACTCGCACCGCATCGGCGCAGTAATAACGCGTCGCCGAAAATTTAAAATTATCCCGTAGCGTCGTGCGTAATGCCGAGTATAAAACGGTAAATACCGTCTGACACCAATTATAAACTAGACTGACGAAGTTCACCAACCACCGACTCCGTCTGCGTCTTCTCGCAGATGCATATAAACGCATCCGAGGCGCATACGTCTCGATACGAGTTATACGCCGCGTAAAGGGCAACAGTTAGGCGAAAAGCGATCTGGAAAATCTTTCATGCAGTTCATTTCTGGCACCAATGAAAAATATATCCATCATGCTAATATCACATTATTTGTGTTTTGTATTTAAAGATAAATCTTGGCAGCAAAGTCGTTTCTCGAATAAATCTACATATACACATATTGCCATTCAGATTTTGCTTCATGGATGGAATAAAGAACAATAATTCTATCGCCAATATAATCTCGTGCATTTATCGTCCATATCTGCCGTATTCAATGTGCATTTTCTACTGATCAAACGTGCATATATAATAACGATTATCCCACAGTTCATAAATGTTTATCAGAAAATAATACTGAATAAAAAAATAAGTTATTACTTTGAAACTAATGTTGAGCCCAAGATCCAACCCGATTTATGAAAGCTACGTTATTCAATTCTCGGTGCAGGCTAAGATGATACGGATGGAATTTATGGCGGTGAAGGACACGGATTACACGCGCTCCGACTAATGCCATATTCACGTGCAATTTGATGCGAGCTAATGCAAAGATTTTGAGCCACAGTGACAAGAACGCATGTTTCATTTCCTTCGTTGGTTGCTCGCTTTCGGCGGTGACTTTTACAAGCAACTGAATTTCCGGTTTTTCGAGATACATTGCATATATGTATTTTGGAATGTTTTACGCATGAATGATGACGATACTGTTCGGCATATAAAGCTTTAACCATTTTTATTTAATTCTCTTGATAAATAAGAATTATATTAACTTGCTTGTTAATTGCATCAATTTTTACAGAATTTTTAGATGTAATGTAAGTTTGCATATTATATTTTTAATTATCAAACTATGTGAGATTTACATATGAGTTTTGTATTCTTGAGATTTTGATATTTCAAGAATACGGACGAATCAGATTATTCATATCTAATATATAAGTTGATATTAGAAATTCCGATTAGTAATGCTGAGTAACGGCGGTGAATAAACGAGGTTGGATGGCAGAAGAAGAGCGAGAGGAAAGTTTGGACATAGTAATGGGATCCACGATCCCTTGCGGCCCGTATGAGTCAGGAAAATTCACAACGAATATCGCGTGACTGATCTAGCTCGATGTCGATTCTATAGAACTTTAAATACAGTCTGACGTCAATCACAAACTAGACGACGCGTCGTCCAGAATTGTGTAACTAGTTGTAACGTGTATTCGACACAAGATGTAGGTATGTCAGACCGCAAAAGACAAGGATTAGCTAATTTGGTACTTTCTATTGTTATCTGTTCTTAGAATTTACTTCAATTATTATAGATACGACTTGTACAATTTTTGTTATTCTGCTCTTGGAATTATAACAATTAAATAGAAATTAATCTTTTTCCTATTTTACGATTGATAATACAAATAATTAATATAATAATAAAATATAAATAACAAATATAATAAAGTAAGAAACACAAAAAGAACAGTAATAATAACAACGACGAAAGGATAATATAATGACATAATGACAGTAATGATTCGAATAATAATAATGTTGATAATAATTTATTTCTATTTTGTATTTTAAAAAGATTGACAAGATGTAATGTCATTTCTTAACGCAATTATGTCTTTTTATTTATTAATTAATTTTATTACTCTTTCTCTGCATAATTTTATTATTAACTTTATTAATTTTAATTAACTGTTTTTGCAATTCTTTCAAGTATGTCATTTATATATTTATCACGTGGATCATTATCTACAATATTGCGTTCTTATAAATACGAATAGAGAAGCAACGAACTTACGGACGACCCCATTATTACATTTCCAATAATATACGCCCAGAGCTCACGTCTCGTTCGGTCGGTGTTGCAATTTCATTTATTTTCTGAACTTCATCCATTCTGCAACGTGCTGCGTTTTATGGTCAGGATATCCTGTATTAAGCCCAGTGATTATATTTCTTCCTTCCATATAAATCGCTCTCTCGAATTAAAAACTTGTTTATAACCGTTATTTTCCGCCTTTAATTGCTCGTGTTTTGATTCGCGTTTACAGTTGTACAAAATATTTGCTTACATTGTACTTTCTCATACGCTTTAACGCTAATTGAAGAATGCAAATTGGACACTCCGGTTTTATCGAAGTTATTTTAAAACTTTAAAACTTCTGTCTCAATATGTTTCTGCAAACGTGACGATAATTCAAGGCGGCCATTAAATATGGACGTGAAATGTTTTGCTATAGTAGATCAGGAGTTGTTTCCTGCGCAAACTTGTCACATCGCAATATGCAAAAGTTTACTTTCTGTGAAACAGTATAACGCCATTACTATTGAATTGCGGTATTATAAGACGTATTTTATTTACGAGTTCCATTAAGGTGCAATCAAGAATGCGGTATTGCTTATAAAACGCGTGTTTACGCGTTAGACGAACGTTAATGTCTGTTTAATGACCGATCAGATCATCGTATCATGTACATACATCCTAACGATCACCTTGTTGATATTGCGTGAAATTCTGCGAACGCAGATTTCACGATTTTACATCTGTCATTAAAATGTCGTAATATAGCGACAATTTGAAAAGCCAAGCCTTCAGAAAATTTATTAATTTTAATATTATAATATTAATATTAAGAAAACAATGGTATCAAACAAACATGTATGAAGCACAAAAATACGCAACGCGTAAATTTAAAGGAAAAAATATGCACGCACATGTAAATGTAAATAAAAAAATGAATAAATTATTATTAATTGGAAGATCTACTCTTGAAAACACATAATATTTAGCGATGAGAGATTCTTATATATATCTGTGACGGTTTAAATAATTGATAAGGCAGTGTTTATTTATTGTGATTAATTATATATATTATATAACCTTGATAATAACGCGTTGTGAATGAATACAACGGATAAAAGATAACGCGCTGATTGCTAACACATAGTTTTACGCTTGTACGTGTGCATCCGATTCCGTTTCCTAGTTATCTTCTACAACCAAATGCATTACTGGGAACAGTGCGTTTATAATTAGCGATTAAATTTCTCTGTAATATATGTTTTTATAATAAATACCTATATTTAAAAAAGAGAAGAGATACTTAAATAAGTCTTTTAATTTATATAATTAACGTAATTTAGTCACTCGTAAAGAAGAAAAGAATCGATAAGCGGCGTATATTATGATGAGTTCTTATGTGAATGCAAGCGCATACATGAGTATATCATTTTTAAGCCACTGATAAACGATGACGATATAATAATGTGAATAATTAATAATAAATTAAGTCTGATGAGCGATAATAACATGCGTTTATTTATTTAATTGAATCAAGTGGATACTCTTATTGATTAATACAGTTATCATTAAAATCCAGTTATACGAATTATGCAATTGATGATCGATTATTGTGATGAATTGTTATACAGAATGAATTAGAGCTTTATGATTTTTAATCGGAATTCCTATAATAAAGTTTTATAATTTTTATTAATGTTTCCCACAGCAATACTTTATGACTTTTATTTACGATTTTATTAATTTTATTAAACATTTGTCATTTTTATTTATATATTTCACTATAAATTTTTACCATTTGCATTTATGATTTATGCGACAAAATTTCATAATATTTATTAATGATTTTTATGGTTTTGTAAATTTTATTCACAATTTTTATTTATTTTTTTACATTTCTCATTTTTATTTATAAGTCTCTGCTGTATTTATTCATTATTTGTACTGTCACGAAACGCAACTGATATAAAGTTGCAATGCACGGTGAAGCGGTTACTACCATAAAAATACGGCGAAAGAACAAGCGTGGGTTGAAATAAATATCACCCGAGATTATATAGAATATTGTGTGATATTCACTGATGAATAATCATTTTGCAGAGCATGTTTCCATGGAAACTGTGCTGGCAACAGTTATTTTTTAATAAAAATAATATGATATATATCAACTAAACGAAAAATAAGTTTTTAATTGTAAACAGAATTGGCACTGGAGACTGGATTTTATATTAGAAAATAATTTTTACTCGTAAGTTTAATTTAAGATGTATAATATTAAAAAATAAATGAGAAAGTTGCATAAAATAAGCACTGATAAGTAAGAACAAAGTAAACGTGACCTGTCGGGAGCCAGTTTTTGCTCCGACTTGCAGCAGACGTTGATAAGTAGACGAAAATAACTTATATCATAATGAAAGATCCTCTCATCCATGACTGGCTATGTTATTCGTGCTAACGAACTTGGATAAGCGCGGGGGACTGATCCTTACTCATCGAGTGAAAATATAACTTCCGGAAATTCAGTCTCAATTCTATCATTCTTTGAAAAGACAGAATAAGCGATATCCTGAATCTTGGCTTATTTGTCAACATCACATGTTTATAATAAATAATTAAAATCACACGTAATATAATAATGTATAATAATGTAAAATATTATGATTTTTAGGATAAAGTTTATATAAAAATGTTTTTTTATTCTTAGCGATTTTACCTTCTAATATAGTTTCGATTAATTCCACGAAGAATTAATTATTTCAAAAATTTGAATGAGCTTATAAAGTTTTATTTAAATAATACATCGAGATCCTCGCGACTAAGAGAAGAGTATAGATACAAAATTATTTGACCTATAAGGAAGGCACTTTTTAAAATGTAAATTTATAAAGTTACATTTTGTTATTTTAATGCATATTTTGTCTATTTAAGAGGAATAGAAATGAGTATGAAATCCTGGCGATTTGTTATACGTTTTTGCGTGGCACCTAATTAACCCACGGCTGTTTGCTTTTAATTAAGGAATTAATTAATCTCCTCAGGTCATGAAAGTTTTGGATCTTATGTTTATATTCGAGACTTTTTTATCTCATTATATTAACTGTGGCTGTTACTTTAACAATAAGTGTGATAGTTTATTTCCAGTTTCGATAACTTGCAAAATTTCTCTCTTATGAGAAAATTTCTTTTGATTTTTTAAATAACTTAAAGAAACAGCTGAATTGTTTCCATAACTATTTTTTACTTGTAAGTCGGAAAATGTTTTTTGTTTGTTTTTTGAAGTTCTGGCGATAACGACGGTAGTAACAAGGTAATAAAGACGCGGTCAAGTTTACTATAAACTTACTCGTTTTACTCAGTTGATCGCTGAATTTCTGCTGACTAGCTTCGAAATAACGCGTCTAATTTACTACTTAAAAGTAACCTTACCGCGGCGTAAGTTACGTTAGCCGCGAAGCGTCATACGTTGCTTCTAAAAATGGATTCCCGGGCTAAAGCCGCGAGCGATCTTTGAAGGCGAACAGGTCGACAAAGTATTGACGAATAAGTGATGCATTTATACAACAATGCGTCTTTAAAAAGGAATTAATTTTAAAAGATGTGATAATAGAAATAAAATAGAAATAATACAAATATAAATTAAGAAAATAATCAAATAAAGTTAAAACGAAAATAACACAGTATCTTAAAACATTCTACTTGTATGTACATTTAATTACAGAAAATATTTAAAAGTACGAGTTATAATTATATAAAGGATATAAAACTATAATACAAGCTTATAACTATAATAATAATTAATTAGTAACTAAGGAATGAAAGAAGAAGTAACAAACATTGATTAATTAACGCTAAAATTCTGGATATAACTTTAGTGATAATAATTTATCTGCAGGAAATAGTTTAAATACTGCAATGTAACAAGTTGCAAATTAACTTTACGCGGCCGAGAAAGTGTACTAGAAGAGATATTATTATACATCTAAAATATCTCAAGGATAAATTTAAATATTCTTTAATAATTGAGAAAGTTCTCGTAATTTTACTTGAGAATTTCCAAGTGCGGTGCAAGTTTTCCATGAAGTGTAAATTACGTTTAAATATAAAACTTCTATCGACAGCGCGCCGCGGTAGAAAGCGGGAATAATTAAATGATGCGCTATTTCCAAAAGCGAGAGTAAAAGCGCGGTTTTCGATTTATGCTTGAAGCTAATCGCGCGTTTAATATCAAGCGTTTAATCTTTATTAATATTCTATTGATAGATTGATAAAAATATTACGTCACCTCTTAACTTCTTTACTCGAAACTTTTTTAACTTCTGGACCATCTCCCAATTGCAGTCGTCATTCGAGTGATTCATGATAAACCCACTCTCGCATTAAGCACCCCCATTCCTAACCCCATTCATCTCTCGATCGATCTATTTTACTCTTGCAGTACCAAGAGTAATTTCAGCTGCTACATCAACCTATATACGTGCCCAACCACTCGGTTAAAAATCGCGGCTTACAGTTTCTCCGAGTTTCGCTTCGAATCTTGATACAGCGACGTGACATATTTAATTTATTAAAAAATTGTTCCTCTCTCTGCAATTATATATGTATAATAAAGTTAAAAGTTTTGTGGAAATTATAAATATCTATACTTTTGTCATTTAAATTATCTTAAAAATAAAATTACATAAAATATTTTGAATAAAAATAAATAAAAAATTGATAAAGAAATTAAAATAATTAAAAGTGCGGAAAAGATGTATGTAAAGAATATATCTCTAGAACCTAGCTTTGATTGAAATGATTTTTATTTCGATATGTCATGACCCTCGCGTGATCATGACCCTGAATAAGCTTGCGTGTGTATATACATACATTAACTTATACCCTTTTCAATCAAACGACTGTGCAGGAATGTTTTTGTTAATTAATTAATTACGCAAATCAGTGTAGGTGAAGTACTGAATACTTAAAACGGAAAAAAGAGTTAGCGAAGATTTATCTCATTTCGATTAATTATATAACTTCTGCAACAATTCAGATCTTCAAACATTTAGAGCTACGTTGAAACAACGCTTGTCGCTTTAAACTCTTGAATGTTAACAGTCATATTGCATTGCGCTCCATGCTCATAAAACGTAGAATAATATTGAAAGCATGTTCGTTATAGATAATCGGAACTATAGCTATCGATTAAACCTATTAGAGACTCAATTGCCGTTACTGAGAGATACGATAATCTAAAGTACTTTCAACTTGACAGCTCACGTATAAATACCGATTCACCTCGCTGCTTTCTGCACGCGAGATATGATCGTATTTCTTGATATCTTAATATAGTAAGTACCTGTAAGTTTTTTGTATAATTTTTTAACTAGAGGCAATTACAATATATTATTATAGTTTTAAAATCAGTCTTTAATTTTTTCCAAAAAATTGAAAATTTTTTAACTTGAATAATGTGTTTATTTTTCACAAATAGATTTTTGAAGTTTTTTTAAAAATTTGAAAAAGATTTTACTGAATCCGTATACTGAATTTTTAGTTCGCTCTCGTCCTGCCATTTCTTATGTTTTCCGATAATTTCGACGTTTTGATCGAGGAGCGCTCGTAAAAATTCCACTACCGTTAAAAAAACCTAGCGAAATGAGACGAGGTTTTCCGCCGCCATTTATTTCTGACTCGCCGCCACCAATCAAGTTTAAAATATTCTAATGGAAAAGCCAAGACCATATTTAGTTATCAACGCTTGTATTCAATCACCGCGTTCCAGTTCTGCTGCAGCTAGAAATTTTTTGATTGCGATGTTTACCCAATAAAAAAATGGAGCAGTTTTTTCTGTTTATAAGTATCTCGTGCTTTCTTTTACTTTAAGATTATTTAATCTAACAAGTAGCTCAAATAAGCATTCAAAGTTCTTATAACAAATAAAAAATAAAAGTAATTTATTTTTTAACAGTATGTGAAAGATGTAGGTATTTATAAAAAAAACATTTTATTTTACATTTTCGATTTAGTTTCGTATGAGGAATCGTCTCATCGTATCATGCTCTGCTTAGCAAAGATATATCTTGCAAAAGTGTAACTGCGAATTATCAGAAATGTTGTATCTTAATTAGTCTTAAAAGAGCTAAAAGAGATTTTCGAATTTATTCAACATTAAGTAAATAAATTTTAAAACTAAAATTGCCTTATCTTTTTATATGAAAAGCGAAATTAGCACGTAGAATTAATAATAAAGTTATATTTTTATGCAAGCGTGTAGAGTATTTCTGTGTTGGGCTAATCTCACATTGTGACGAAACTCGACAACTCACTTAAAATGCATCGCAATGCATTATTACATTTGAGCGAACGAAGCAATACATGGGAAATGCGCTAGAAAGTTTGCACAATGCGGAATAATTCCCGAGGCGAATTACATTCCCTTTACCGCAAATTTTACGCGCCGGCTTTTTCAACGAAAGACGTATTTCGAGGGCAATAAATTGCACCCCCGACTGCATCTGGCGTTCATCGCCCGATCGTTCATTGATCTTATCCATGTCTGCGACAGGAATAATCTACCATTGCTAATCCCTTGCCCTTTTCGTCTCCCCTGATAAATTGTATTCCTGCATCTTTTGTTCAAATTGTTCGTTTGAAGAGCTTCAAGTTCGACGACGCATACCGGTGGCTTTGAAAAGTAAATTTAGATCAATTTTTATTAACTTGCTACATCTTTTATACATATACGATTAAAGGCATTAAAATTCATTAATTTGCATAATAGGATGAAGAAATACCATATCATCAAGTCCTATATAATATTTTTATCATTATTATTTATTTATTTATTTATATACGTTGAATAATTATTTATATTATTTATATTATACTATTTATACAGAATACTCTTCTAAAGATTTTATTTTTGATGCTATAGACTTCACAGTGCTAATTGATTTTGGCCTTGTTTTAACCGGGCTTTAACCGATTTTTGAAATATAATACCTACGTAATAAGTTGCGAAAAAGTCCCTTTTTCGATTTTTGTAAAATATGTTGGAAGCGTCCAAAATATTTTCAAACCGATATATCTGGGGATTTTTTACATAAATAAAATGTGAATATTATAGGATATAAAAACAAAAAGTAATGATCAGCAAATTAGATTGCGTTGAAAATACGATACAATTATGAATTACCCCTTAACAAAGACTATTATTGTATTTTGCAAACGCCAACAATATGCTGTAAATGTGATAACTGTTATTTCGGACATAGTATAATATTATTACTTTATTATTATTATATACATATATAACTTATTATTATTATTATTAAGTAATAACATGACATTATTAAATAATGTTTATTATTTTATTTTACATTTTAAACTACATTGCTTATTGTAAAAGATTATTTTGCGCTTATCCAGTAAAATTTAGTAAATTATTAAAAGCTTTTTATAATTATTATAAAACATCGAATATCTTTTTTATTGTTATATTTACCTAATGTTAAAATTATGTTGGTGACACAATAGTGATCTGACAAAATATCTTTCGCGAGACGCGAAGTTTAGGAAGGTATTACGGAGATAACGGAGGATACATCGATCTCGAATCAAGGAAAAGTCAAGCGAAATTGAATTTGCCAATGCGGAAAGCTAACTCACAGGGCTTTAGTCGAGATATGAGCTATCTGCTATAAGAAGCTTTTATAGAGTAATACCTACTAGAACACAGTAAAAGGCAAACAAAATATCTGCTTACGAAAGGATGTTTCCTAAAATAAAAATTTGAAGTATGTAGATAAGCGACTAAAAAAATGATAATTTTCATTTTTTTAATAAAAATCTTTGAACTTTTCTGCTGTGTTTGGGACATAACTGATCATTTCAAGAAAAAGTTTGCCTGTTAATTGTTTTCTCATATTGGAAAGTGTAAAAGTAAAAACTGATCTACAGACTGTTTTTTGCAAGAGATTTTTAAAACAGAAATATATGTACAAACATAATATAAAATAAATTATTTTAAAGTTTTGTTATTTACTTAAGAAATTATATATTACTACATTAAAATTTTTTATTTTAATAAAAACTACAATTATACTTATACATATAATAATATTTCTAATAATAATAATATTTTCTTTCTCTATCTCATAACTTTTATTTATTCTTTTATTTCTCGTGGCTGTCTTTTATTTCGGCACATATCCCGGATTTATTCGTATTTTCTTTTATTTTTACGATGAAATACGATCATATACTATCATGGCTGTGGACAGAAGATATCGTCAATAAATGCGTCATTCATCATCGATCGAACCACCCGGTGCAAAGTATCGATCATCCCTCGATGACGGAGATAAATGTGGTCATCGAGTATTATTTATGCATTGATAGCACAGCAGATTTATTTTGTACAAAATCTTTAGTATACATCACATTGCCGAAATTTGTATCGTTACATAAATAATATTTGGATTACTTAACATATTGCTCTTTACATGTTAACATTTCTTTAGACAGTTGAATAATACGGCTCAAAATATTTTTGTCGAAACTAACTACTGTATTAACCATATAACAATGACGAAATTAGTATTTATATCTCCACATTTGTATGCAGCCGCATAGAACAATGTTTTTCTTCTAGGCTGAATTTAGTTTCACACTATGCGCTAGTAGAAAAGTGTCAATGCAAGTGATGTGAGTCGATGCGTGGTCAGACACGGAGTACGAGGCACGGAATTAGCTTAAGAGAGGTGTGCGACTATAATTCATGAGACCAATCGATAGTAAAGCCACGACTATACGAGAAAGCGACTGTTTTTCGCGTTTGTCGTCTGTATTTAAGATCTATTTAAATAGGTTTACATGTACGGAGGATATCGATCAATCAATCTTGTCTAATATTGTTTCCACACAATCAATCTTTGCGGAGTGTCATGAGTTTATCAGGCTTTATCTTCAACAATAGATACTGTAATATAAATTTTAATTTGTCTCGTGTCATCGTTTGTATATATTCTTATATAATTAAAGCGTTTTGTTTTATCATTTTAGACATACAAATGTAAAGTTTGTTTATATTACCTACAACATTATTGTCACTTGAAAAGGGCCGAAACGTTGTGTGCTTACAATTAGTAATAAACATATGGCCAGTTGGGTTGATTTTTAAAACCATCACTTTTTTAATTATTGGCTGGCGACGTGAAGTTCCTGATTTGTTATAATATAAATTATAAATGTTATTAAGTCTTTTTAATACTGTACGCGTTATATATACATATATACAATTTAGTGTATATAGGAGTGAAGATATTTTAGAGGCTGAACAGAATTATATTTAACAAGTATGTATATAAATCAGTAATATATGTATATATACATACATATATATGTATATACATATATGTATATATTAATATAACAAATAAAAGTAATAACATCAGTACTTAACATATTAAAAATAATATTATGATTATAAGAAAATAATTTTAGCAAAAAATAAAAAATAAATTATCTTTAAAGAATAATTAATAATTTTTAAATACTAAATAAAATGCTCTGTTTATGATTTTATAACTTTATATAACTCTATACATATATTTTTTAATGACTAAAACTGTCTTTACAGTTACGTTTCGATGTTAAAATTATTTTCTTGAAGCTAAAAAATTCAGCACTTTGCGAATGCAAAAATGGGTCATTCAATAACTGAAAATATCCAATAAGGAAATTTTTAGCGATACATTTCGCATATATATTACGTCAGACTGGAATTAATTAAAACTCTTAATTAACGGAAACTGTTTCGCTGTTCCTATCTGACCATGAATCGGCTCTGTACTTTTATAGAACATGTCCCGTGACATTATTAAAGCAGCAAGACGCGATTTTCTGGTTTCAGCGGAAGCAGGAATCGCTGCAGCGGCGGAGATGAAGCAGCCGGAGGAGAGAACAGACGAAGAGAAAATGGCACTGTTGGGTAGACCGCGCCTGGGCGAGGTGTCTCGAGCGCAAATCAGGATTAAAGAATCCAAGGAGTTCAAGAACACTGTGGATAAGCTGGTCCAGCGAGCAAATGCCTCCATAATACTTGGTGAGCTTCTAATATGATCTCTTCTCAGAACATCTGCTATAAGATATAAGATATATAGCTTTACACTCATAATACGCGCGCGTATACCTACACACAAAAAGTATTTTTAGACTCTCTAGTAATACAACCTAGGAATTAATCAAAATATATTTAATTTTTAAAGATATTTTTCTTGCAGAAACATATATCAATATAAAAAAGAATTTAGTTTACATTTTTTACTTACCTGCGACGTTATGTAGAGGCTCGTGAAATTCAAGACTCCCTCGACGCCATATGCATGATTCTCACTTATATACCTGGCACATATACACATTATTTGTATATATTTATATTTATATATATTTATATTAATTATAAGAGTAATTATAATTATGATATTTATTACGGTCGCTGAGAGCATCCCTTAGTTATGCGCGTCCGGTAGCTCTTTATTAAAACATGAAAGACAAGAGGGAAAGGGACGGGAGGAATAGTGGACGAAAATCGGTTCGAAAATTGCGACTAAATTTTACGACTGTTTTATAACCATGTAAAATGTAGTTAGTAAAATTTGAAAATTTCTTATGCGTTGTTTCTTCTTTACAAGAAGAAGCAATTTCTTCACAGAAGGATAGTTTTCTACATAGTTTTCTTCACCAACTGCCATAAATTTATTATTGAACGGTATGCGCCTAACTCAAACTAACTCAACCTAATCTTTCCCGACGGAGGATAAAATGCGTATCACGGGACGCGCGAGCATCTAGATTGGGGCTCTTCAGAAATGCAACCCTGAGGAATGCGACGTTATGTAGAGGCTCGTGAAATTCAAGACTCCCTCGACGCCATATGCATGATTCTCACATTTATGCGTTTTCTGCGCGCATCTTTTTGCTACATTCGCTATGCAACCGTTTCGGATCCGTACTTCTTATAATTCTTCATATCTCGCGCAGCTTTTTCTAACGTGCATTAAGCTAGATGCATGAGCTGAGATAAAGATTTGAATTGCAAAATATAAACTTAACATTCAATATATTAACTGTAAATGCATTTAAATATAATTTGTATTTTTATATACATATATACCTAGCACATACCTATATTATAATACTTAAATTTTTTATTTTCAGAGAAAATAAAGACTTTTTAAATAGAAACTTTTAAATTTGTAACAAAAACACTTATACGACTTGCACAACTTTTACATGTGATGACAGATATGCTAATATAAAATAATAAAAGTAGAACCCCTCGGATATGGCGTCATTGCCATCTCTTGCTACGAATACCGTAAACTTGCAATGGAAGCTTTGAAAATGGTCGTATTGAATTTGTTTTAGATATTGACTTCAAACACGGAAAACAATAGAAAACACGAATATAGGTATCAGCAATGTTGTTTTTTACGAATTGTTTTCTATTGTAATTTTTGTTTATTTTCTCCTTATGCTTAGGAGGCTTTTTTTTCTTCACGGCAGGAAATTATTCCACTTTCAGAAATGTTTTTGAGAAACGTAAGTGGAATAATTTCCTGCTACGGGGAAAGCTTTGGTCGAGAAATCGAAATGAGACTTGTCGTGTGATAATCTTTTTAACGTTTTTTCTTTAACCCTTAGTACACCTACTGGGTTAGCGTAACACAGGCCGATTTTAAAAGTTGCAAAATATCTTTTGTGTTACAACTTTTTCGACTTTCTTATACGAATATTCTTTTTTCTCAGTCTTTTTAGACTATCGATTTTTTTTAAAAATAATTAAAATCGATGCATTACAACCCAAGACACAAGCAAAAAAGGAAAGGGGCTATTTTGAAGTAGGTGTACTGACTTACTGAGGGTTAATAAGTAGCTAATATTAGTGAAAACATATAGGAATACATAAAATATTTATTAGACAAAATATTTATATACACGTAAGAAATATTGCAAATATTATAAATATATAATATAATAAGCCACACATATATACTCCAAAAAAATTTATTTAAATATTTTATTTGGTGGATGTCTGTTGCACAAATTGAACGCGATGAGAACGATTTGATCCTCTGTCTCTTTCTCTCTCTCTCTCTCTCTCTCTCCCTCCCTCTCTCCCCCCTCTCCCTCTCTTTCTCTTTTTCTCTGTATCTCTTTTCTTTTTTCATTCTCTCTCTCTCTCTCTCTCTCTCTTTATACGTTTGTGTATATACATGTGTAGAAATAAAATCGATTACGGCGAGGCAAAAGAGTACCACGTAGCTCTATTATAGTGCACTTTTCTTTGTCCGGTTTTCCTTTCTACATTTTCTGCTTTCACTCGACCTGTGAAGTGGAATCGCTCAAAGCATTTTTCGACATTTACTCTCGATAAAGCGCTTTATTTGCTTGTTCGTCACACCCGTAGATTTGAATGTGTATAAAAAATTATTTTATATTAACACTTCTTTTTGTCACACTCAGTATTGAAGTTTTTATTGAAGAAACGAGCTGTGAATCTGACGTTTATTTGCACATAAAAGAGAAAATTTTATATTTTAAATAATTTCTACAATCGAGAATTAATCAGGAGTTATTATAAATTAATTTTTGAAAATTGATAATAAAAACTAAAGATTTTAAAGATTAAAAAATGTATCCATTGCAGGATATCGTAAATTGCAATATTTTTATGTTCTAAGCTATGTTTCTTTGTCTTTTTTTCCGATGTACAAATTCTGAAATATCGTTCTTAGGCACAAGTTCTTGGAAAGAACAATTCACGGAAGCGCTAACCGTCAGTGGGGGTGATGAGAATGACAAAGAGGGTGGAAGCGGTCAACCTTCTTCACCATCCGTAATGGATTATCTCATGCACTCGCTTACCATCTTCTGGAAAGTCCTCTTTGCCTTTGTTCCGCCCACAGGTGAGTAACAATTTCTTCTGTATGTTAATATCATTACTTGCTGTATACATATATATGAAGTGGACCACTTTAATTACACCCCAATTTTTTATTGCTGTTTCTCTGATTTGAGAAAATTCTTTATTACCGTTTTTTTAAATTTTAGACAGAAGTGTTTTAAATAAGAATTTTACATTTTTCAATACGCGCTTTATACAAGATATCCATGTTATCAAAATAAAAAAAATATATATAATATTTTTTAAATACTTTAACTTCTCTTATAATTCTGTATATAAAAATATTATACTGATGAGTAATGATCAATAGTTTACAAAACGTTTTATATTTTCTTTACAAATTTTGATATAAAATCAAATCTGCAATAACTTATTTATTATTTGTATATTATTTATTAAATAAATTTTTTTTCGGAAATTGATTATATAATTTTATACGTGTGTGTGTGTGAAGATTATACAAGAAAATTTTTATTTATGATTCTTATGATCAAAATTTCGGGAAATATGTTTGTTGAACGATTTCACAAATTTGATTACAATTATAGTTTTATCAGCATTCAAAAAGACGTTTTCAGCACATTCTCAGAATAATAATTTGCTCGTGATTGCGAATGCTGGTTTCAATCTTACATGAAAACAACGTTGATAGATACGAAATTGCCATCGACTTTAACGCGATGAGAGGTAAAGTGAATTTTGATCGAAATGCGTTTATGATGGCGCAATCTGCAAAACAGAAAGCGGCACACCTGGACTGTCTCACGAAGATTATTTTTTAATATTCACGTGTGCGAAAAGATTAATTACATATTGTTTTATCAATAACACGATAATTTATAATGACACATCTTTCGAAAAATAACTGAAATTTTAAAATCAACGTAAGGTTTTCCAATAATCTGTCTTAACAGTTATAGTTTGAAGAATATATGAAAATATAATATTCTACATAAATATTGATTATCTTTGAGTACAAAAACAAATGAAGAAACTAGCTCCTTGTGAAAAGAGTTTTAAGGAAGTCAATTCTTATCGTTTATGTAATTTGATTTCTTGAATTTTTCACAGATTTTCTTCGCGTCTTTTATTTTTGAGATTCCTTTAATTTTACTTCAACTTTTTCCTGTATTTTTTGAGATACGGAAGAGTTCTTCTGCACTCTTTAGTCATGGCTCTGCTTCCATCCAGGTGGAAGAAAACGAGGAAAGACGGTAAGAGGAGGATAAAGAGCGAGGGGAAGACGTGCTTTATTTCAGCAAGCACAATCGCAAAGGCCTGCTGAACTGGCAAAAGCTCTGGAAACTACTGTATCGAGCAACGTAATTTCACTTTGTTTATCTTTCTCTTCTTTTTTTCCTACCGTCCTTATAGATCAACGCTTCCGTGCAGAAGCGCAAGACGCGGAATTGTATTTACTTCTATACCTCTCCTCTATACTTTATCTTTTATAAAGAAAAAAAACTTAATTTCCGGACAACCAGAAATTACCGAAGCGATCGAGGAATTTCCTGGATATCAAAAACAAATTTTAAGTTAGAATATAATAAGTAAATATTTCATCTTTTCGAAAGAAGCATGATTGAACTAATATAAGAACATGTACTATTGAAGAAAATAAATATTAAAAAGAATAGAAAATTATAAGATAAAAGGTTTTGTGATAATAGTGGAAAATTATATTGTAGTATTTTTTTACAATTGCTGATTATACATAGAATATTCTGTTTACGTTGGCAATTCTTTCAGATAACCGAAAATTTAAAGTTATGCAACCATGCAGATTATGCAACCATGATATGTGGTTGCAATGGTATGAGCAAGGTTACGAGATTTATGAACGCGTATTTTACTAAGCGCAATTTTCCGCAGTGAGACATGTTGCCGGAAAAGCTAGCAAAATCCGAAGATGATAGTCGAATTCCTAAGAACTTAATTTGCAAGTTATGTATATAAACGCAGAAATGCGCGCAATATCTCAGTTTCGCGGCTTTTTGAGGATATTCGAAAATCTTATAGGAACACATACATATACATATATTATACATATATATGTATACAGACAAATATGCGCACATATATAAACAGATAGATAGAGAACGCTACACATACGGCGATTCTCTGCTCTCTCATGAAATTTCCACGAAATTTCCGAGTGATTTATGGTGACCTGTGCTTCTATACTCTTTTCCAAAGTAAATTTTGTTCAGAATTTACGACAATAGCTGTTACAGAGTAGCGAGATACTAAACATATTTTTCCTTAATAAAAATTAAGAATTGATAAATTTTGTACAACGGATGTGATAAGTTTGCTTCAATAAAATAAATAAAGTAATAAAAGTAAATTAATAAGTAAATTAGTAAAACTTTTCTCAAAAAATCGTTTTTTTGGTGCTGGAAACAATATTTATGTATATTAGGAGAATTTGAAATAGGAACAAAGTAAGAAAGAAACTAGATACAGAATCTTTCTTTAGTATAGAATATTTCTTTAGTTACGTTTTTGATTAGAATGAACAATGCGTATTACATAAAATATAAATATATTGTAACTTACTTTAACATTTTCAGACTTTTTATTTAAAATCGTTAGCCGCGAGTTTATTTCAAGAGAATTTTCCAAACTTGCTCGTTTTTCCAATAATTACATAACGTAATCAATAAGAGCGAATTGTTTGTAAAAGACCACGAAACACTATAATAAATCAGTTGAGTTTAGTAGGGGGAGTATGGCAAGCGTGTTGCAATAATATACATCGGCCACGTGTTAACAGTAAAACTAACCGCGTGTTTACAGACTCTTTAGCTATATTAACGCCCACGCGTTCCATCGTAAATGTATCTTCGTATACAGATTTCTAATAATAAATTCCTTTTGTTGCGCGCGCGCACAAAGAGAGAGAGAGAGAGAGAGAGAGAGAGAGAGAGAGAGAGTGTGTGTGTGTGTGTGTGTGTGTGTGTGTGTGTACTTTGCTTGCAACATGGACTGCGTCAGCCTCGCTGCTCTCAAAGAATTTTAAATGTTTTTGATAACACTTCTACACAGAAAAGGTGTTTCGCGAGTTTCACGTCAATTGCAAATATCTCGGTCGATTGTTTGGAGAATGTTAGAAGTTGATACTAGATATCGCACCATTATATGCCGCCTCAAGGACTTTGATCTTGAGACGTGATTACAATTCTATAGACGGTACCTACAATACTACACGCACAAATGCGAGAAAACAGTTTCTTTTCAAGAATATTACTACGTTTACGAAAGGAGATCTTTTCGATTTTCATAATAATGTACGAGATTAAGAGGTTAATCTCGTGATATAATCGTGATATAATGTACGAGATTATCTCACATAGTATACAAAAAATAGTCCCTCAACATCAGTTTCAATGTAACGTGTGGCGTAGAATCTAACAGGAAGAAAGAAAAGGAGAAAGAAAAGAATATAATTGAGTGTAATACAAATAAAAATAATGTGAAAAAGAAACTGCTGCAGTCTAAAAGATTGCCGCATCATTGAATTAGATTTATTAGCAGAATTGTGATTGCAAGACACGTATTGAAGTTTTTTTTCCAGTACTATTGAAAATGAATATATCGCGGTCTTGGTTCCATATTATTAGTAAGGTGTTACGATCACCAAACTTTGAGGAATATATTTACAAACGATAAGATTTAGGTAGGAAGAATACATACTTACATAAATGTAAAAGCAGTAATTTTTTTATCAATTTTTATGAAATAAATATTAAATTAAATTAATTATTTACTTTTATTTCCACTTTTTAGGCGCCCTATATTTTGATACAAAACTGAACACAACTTACAAATGCGCGTATAAGAAATATGAACGAGAAGTTAAGTCCACATCGTTGAGAAAGTTATCGGGAACAGCTGCGTTAAAGCTGCATGTTTAGGAAAATAGCTTACGATTAATAAGTTACGACAAGATTAAAAAGCTTTTGTGTAAAATTGTATACGAAAACGTGTACAAAATTTATGTATGCTATACATATGTTACAAACAAATTTTATATAATTTTTATAAAGCTTGTATACATTGTATAATCTAATATAATACATTACTTTATAAGCAAAATAATATGTACAAGACAACAATATACACTCTATATTAAATTTTTGATTAAACACACACGCATTGTACAAGAATTGCATATATTTTAAGAATTGTACACGAGCAAAATTTTAATAGAAATTATGTGCATTTATAACAGTTTTAAACTAATTTCTACAAGTAATTTTATTTATCGGAAATAGCCATTTATACGGTAAAATAACGTTTTTAATATAATGTGCTTCGCGATTTGTAAAAGCCCAGCTGAATTGATCTGAGGCAGCGCAATTATTCCCGAGAGTGAACATAAATGAGGAAAAATTGTGGATTTTTAACTGGACTAATTAAGCTCTTAAACGTGTGGTTACATGGTAGTGCATGTTTGGGTGAACGAAGAGCGTCACTTTATAATTTGCATTTAGCTCATCTTGCACATCGTGCAAAGCAGCGTGATTAAAGCTCTTTGGTACTATTACGCAATGTTTTTCTATTAAGTTCCAAAAATATCACCGATTTTAATTTATTATTAAAATAAATTTTAATATTAATTTTAAAGTTATTTTATTTAATATTTTATCGATAGTTCTACATTTGTTATACAACATGTATATTTTATATGTACATATAAGTATATTTCTTTATTTTTTCTATTTTATATACAAAAAATATGCGCATACAATATTTATATTTTCTGACAGTTTCAAAAATCTCTGTCGTACTTTCGCAAAACGTAAAGGAAACATTTTTTTTTATTTCAGATATTGCAGGTGGTTATTTGTGCTTTATCGTCAGCATTCTAGGGATCGGCGTTGTTACAGCGGTGATCGGTGACGTTGCTTCATATTTCGGTTGCACTTTGGGTATCAAGGACTCTGTCACCGCGATTGTTTTCGTCGCCCTTGGTACCAGCATTCCCGGTAAGTATCCAAAAAAGGGTCTAATGTATGGGAAAGAGGGTAATATTGAGTGAGAGCATATAGTATTAGAAAAGCGACTCTAACACACATGTCTCCCATATTAGTTTACCTTCGCATTTCGCATTGATCGCATTCCACTTATGACGTCCTGCTATATTACGGCAGGCTTTTAGGATTAAGCGAGGAGAGTAATGATAATTTATTGCACTTGGTCTTTGTGTCCGGGAATAATGGCTGCGGACGGCCTATGATCTTTCGTATACCGGGTGGAAGGTTTAACACGTGCAATCATAAACTCGAGTTAAATACATTTTACTCTTTTATACAAGAAGGTTACAGAACTTTTGTAAAATTTTATTGTAAACGCTTCACGCAATTTATTGTAATGCTGTCATAAAATTAAAGTAGCAACATTAAATGTTCACCTTTAGAAGACACACTTTGTCACTTTATAGTTTATAGCAACGTTGAGGGACAATATATTTATGTTAAGAGATTATATACATTTAGGAGGCCAGAAAATACACCAATCTTCTCTGCCCTTCTCTGAAATAAGGGGAATTAAATTTGATATATGGGGGGAAGGAGAGAAAATGATATATTTCGGAACCTTATTCCATTTTTTTATTCTACAGACTTCCAAGAGTGCTGTAACTTTGTTGGGATTTTAATTTCTTTGTTTCTACAAAATTTCTTTGCCTTCAACATTACATTGTAATTTATTTTGTTGCTAATACTTCAGATTCCACAATATTTTATATTATTTCTATTTTCCTTGAACAAGGAAAAGAGAAAGAGAGATAACTTTATTTAAAAATGCAGTTTTAATAGTATAATTGTTTAAAAGTTAATTATGCTTTATTGCATCAATAATTTTTTGAAAAATCCGAGTATGCACACACGCATAATTTACAGAAATTAGTTATAAAAAAATCTTCAGAAACAATTACGATCTGACCTTTATTTCTTTTGCTATTTTTATACAAAATTCACGACGAGGGCATTTAATAAATCACTTGAGTGGGCGTTATCAAAAGCTATTAAAAGCGTAACGACAGCCGCGTCATTTCGAGTTTCTGGGTCAATAGGTTACGTCCAAAATTTACATCTAAAACAACGGTTTGAAATTGATTATCCCAAATATGTTCATAAAATCTTAATGTTCCGTGAATGCAGTTACTTCGTTTTTGATGCGAAGGCAACACTTCTAACTATAGTAATTTTAACTATTTAACTTGCAGAGCAAAAATATTCTGGCACTTCTTTGTTACGAATTTACGTTTTTTCAAATATAGGGTTTAGCCAAAACAGTGAAAATATGTAGCATAATTTTATTTTTATTATATAACATGCGTTTATTGTACGTCCGCGAAATATGAAACCCATCTTCTGTCAAAAACAGCTGAGAATACAGAAAATTTCAATAAACATGTATTTTATAGAATATAGATATTATTTTATATATATTCTAACACTTTTTAAGAAACTAATACGTTTTATAAATTTTTTTTCATATTTTTAATTGTAAAATTTCTCATAAAGATTAATTCTCCAATTTTTGTTACAGTTGCTGCTTTATATGCGATATCAATATAAATTTTTACACTTTTTCTTTTAAAAATATAGTACAAATAATATTTTATATTACGGCTTTTTAAATTGCATAAAAGAATACGCATTTTAAAATTATATTTGGCTTAAAAATGCTGGCCCAGTCGCCACGTCGACCGAATATCGACGAGATTTGCATTATGCACAGCTTCTTGGCTGGATTACTTAAAGGCCACTGTGCTCTCCTTCTGTGTCTCTTCCCTCTTAGAAACTTTACAAGAAACTTTCTTCTCCCAGGACCTCATCAATATTTATGCCGGAGGGTAACTCCGATCTCCCAAAGCACCGTTCACCGAGATCGGTTCGGCTATCTTTCTCTCTGTATATCACCGGCAAAAATGCAAGGGAGGATTTATTTAGAATAGTTATATAGGGTGTCCCAGAATTGCACAGAACATGGTATCAAAAGATATCCTGTATCGCGTTAAATCACGCGTAGCAAATAGCGAGGCAAACCGCAAATCTATGCAAAGCCCGTATTTTACATCAAATTAATACTATTACTTTTATTGATATGTACATATAATTTTATTTAAACTTTTAAAAATTTATTTATTATTATTTTACACTGGAGAAGGTCTTCATTTATTTTTAAATGCTGTTAAATATGAAATCTACCGAATAATCATTGTTCAATTGGGTAAAAGAAAGAAATTGCCCGAATATCTACACCTATCGGCTATTGCCACAAAATATACAATACTTTTTTAAATTATTGATTGTTATTAACAGTTTATTAAGTTTATAATTATTAATTAATAATTAATCGTAATTTTTTTACTCATTAATTACTAAATAATCATTGAGATGATTAATTACTGTCTCATGCTAATGCGAGACAAGATATCATTCACGGTGGATGAATTACTGAGCGTTACTACTGCTGTGACAGCCAGCAGTAAATACCAAAAGCATATGCACGTTAGGTATGCTTTTAGCATAAGCTTAGCATAAACAATCGTCCTCGCTAATTCGACTAATTAATTATTGTATTGTCGGTACATACAATTGTAGAGAACAGTAGTGTCGCAAAGTGAATAGAAGATGAGACATGAGATATCACAGAGAATGCAGCAACAGACTTGAGTCTTACCGAGCACATACCTACCTACTTCGTTGCAACACAGATAATCTTTATAGCAATGTGTTTCGCAAAAATCTCGCTTGTCTTAATTAGCAAAATATAATAGCAAAATTTGTAAGAAAATATTTTCTTAAATGTACATTTTTCCAACAAGTCTCTGGAGAATTTTCACCCACATCTGTGTCGATATATATTAGACAATTTTGGAAACCGTCGTATTTACGCCGCGCGCGAATTTGGAGCGTGCACGTTTTACCACGTTATTATTGAACACACACGTGCTTTCACATATGTGCTCCGCATTACGGGATTTTCTTACCCTTGCTGTGCAACAACGACGTACAGCTCACCCTCTAGCTCTCGCGCTCAACTCCACGACCGAACTTACGCTTGCCATAAACTGCAAACTGGTACAAGCCGCATATGCCAAGCCGTTACCGCAAATCGCGTCCTGCAGCACAACGGTTTTAAGTGCGGTTGACGATCTTTGATTCCCGACAGAATGCGTGCTAAAAACCCACTTTGTTACTTGCGTGGGTCATACATGCGGCGCTGGCGTGAAATATAGTTTTATCTCTACATAACACCGCGAATGAAGCATTAAACTTGCGGGTGCATAAAAAACGATAACAGCTAAATAAACCTTGGGCTTGGCGAGGTTGACACAACCTTGACCGTTCGGCGAGGGAATGTATTTTTAAGAATGGATTGAAAGAAAAAAGTACGGAAAGTATTTTAACTGTTACCGCTGATAATGGCTAAAGAAGAATCGAAACGTCCAATGTATTGTATAATTATGTATTTATTCTATTAGTTACTCTGCAGTAACTAACAGAATGATATAACGTTAACTTACGCACTGTCAACCGTGTACTTTCAAAGCCTATATTACTTGTTATTTGTTGAAAAACACAACATTGTAACTGTTAAAAATGTACTTATTTATATAATTTTTAAGAAACTATAATCAATATCCAATTTTTAATTTCTTTATATCTCCTATGTAAAATATTTACCATCGCGTATCTCTGTATAGTGAAAATGTATCTAAAAAAAGGTATCAAACCTTTTCATAAAAAATGAAGTGAAGTCCATGATATAAAATTTGAAGCACATGATTTATTTTTTATTATTTCTTCATAAGAAATCACTCTCTTTTTGATTGTATCTTCAGTTAGGAAATATAAAAAAATTACAAATAATTTATCGGTCACCTATTAAAAATGAGAATAAATTACACAAATAATCTGAAAAAGCGTTTAAAAAAGGAAACATACGTCTATAGTGGAAACATCTGAAATATTTTAAATATCTCGAAAAATATTTTATATATATGTTATATATACTATGATAATTATGTTTAAATATAACGATATTCTAACAAATCGCGTTGTTCGTGCACCAACAGCCTCGTGCATGTTACTCATTAGAATAACAAAGACTCGGAATTATTTCAGACACGTTCGCTAGCAAAGTGGCCGCTTGCCAGGACAAGTATGCCGACGCGAGTGTGGGCAATGTGACTGGAAGTAACGCGGTAAACGTCTTCCTGGGAATCGGCGTCGCGTGGAGTATTGCCGCCATTTACCGTGCTTGCCACAGCGAACCGTTCCTTGTTGAACCTGGCAAGTAAGTAATAAAAGCAATTACGAACATTCGGTGTCATAAAAACGCAATATGCACTAAATACTTACATTCGAATCCTAAACATGATGATTTTCGAAAGTACCGTTTGAAACATGTTTTTCCTAAAGCATCTGGTATATAACAGATAATAAAACAATTATTCTTTATTATATATGTGATATTTTTTATTATATTGTATTTAAAATTGATGCGTCAGTACTTGATCTGAAGATACCACTGTACATTTATTTCTCGTTACTTCTATAATAAAAAGATGTATGTGTGTACACGCGCGCGTATGTATGGGGATGCGTGTATTTATATTACTTAAGTTAACAATAAAATTGGTTTTCAATTAGTAAGTCATAATCCACAAGCGCGTTTTCGGCACACGGCTAGTTTGAGATCGTGCGGGATCGGATATGGCGCGATGACACGGAACGAGATAACGTTACGTCAGATTAAGTAAAGCGTGACCTCGATAACCAACCATCATTCCCCATTTACGACCTTGTTCGTGAAACTATTTCTAAGATATTTGGTCGAAGCACACGGCGACAGCAACTTGGCTGACGTCGCCCTCGCGACGACGACAGTTAACGCGACTACCATTGTTCCGCTCTACGGAATTGCCATCAGTGAAATTTCGAAGAAAGTACCCGAGAGATCGGCCGTTTATCTACATCAATAGACACTCCATGTGATATCGAAGCGATCGTCACTGCCCCGGAATTTGTATAATACTATTAGTACGGAGAGAATGGCTCTTTCTTTTTTTTAACATTTTGTGCGCACTTGTCGTGAAAAACAATACTGTTAAAATATTTAAAAAAAAACTGTTAAAAAGTATCTATTTTATGGTGTGCAATTTTTTACGCTACGATGTTAACACCGTATTCTATTTCACCGAGGATTTCGACGGGTCGTCGACCACTGGAGTGTTGTACGCGACCTCGTATCGGATGATACTGGGCGTTTTGTAACAAGAACATGCTACAATACCGTGTTGCATTATGTACCATACTTGTTGGAATGATTGAAATTCTAGGCTTAGTTTCTGAGAGTGCATTACAGACACGGAGATTAGCATTACAGAGCAGAGTGCATTACACTTCTCTATTTTTAAATTAATAATAAGCATTAAGACAGAGATTTGAATGGTCGTCGTAAAAGAGTTGAACGCTTGATTTTATGGTCGCTCGCGTTCTCTATGCAAAAATTCAGAATGCAACTTTATTGTTGCTTCCATATCGCCCAACTACATCCGGATGACTTTTCTTTCATGAAACGCAGCCTGGCCTTCTCCGTCACCCTGTTCTGCAGCGAGGCTTGCTTCGTGATCGTGGTGCTGCTAGTCAGACGAGTGAAGTCGATCGGCGGTGAATTGGGCGGGCCTTTTATACCGAAGGTCATCACGTCCGTGTTCCTGTTCTCCCTCTGGCTGCTCTACCTCATCATGTCCACCCTTGAGGCCTACGGCGTGATCCAGGGTTTCTAAACCAAGGCCAATGTAACGCCATTACGTCGGCCTATCCACTGCGTATATCTTAGCTCTGGCGTCCGCCAAGGCACGTGCTCAACGAAACTATTAACCGGTGAGTAGCGAAAGATCTCTAATTTTTTTTAACGTATTGCAGTTTAACCATTTGTAGTATGCGTATTGCGTCAAGATCATACTGCTGTGTCGTTTTTAAAAATTAGAAATCCATACGTTATTACATATCTCAGGAACGTTATTTCACTCTTACGTGAATTCAATTACATGAGTAATATAATTACATTAATAAATAAATAATATTACTAATTAATTAATATTGAAAACTTATCATGGAACTCTGAAGTCTCAAGTTAAAATTAAATATAGTGAATGATTGCTATTACACAGACTTTTCGTGTTCGGTTTCGCACAACATCGGCATTCGTGATTATCATGCAAATTAAAAAGATGCTCATGTTTATCTTACATTGTTATTTTACAATTTTTAATATTTTCTTTGTTTAAATTCTTGAGTGAATGCAAAAGACCTAGCCTTTTTCAAGAGATACCGTCTAGCAGTTTGTAATTACTGTAAGGCATGCCTATGCATTATATAAGATTGGAAATGTGAGCTGTTAAACGTGGATAAGTGTCTGATTCGGTTATGTTTTCATTATGAAAAGAGGGCTTGGCAATTACATTTCTTTATTTTTTTATGACCAATCTTTTACGACGGAGTTATATGAATACTGCCAGAACGTTAACAAAAGATTATAGAAAGCAGAAGCAATTAGATAGCAATTAGATGATTACGTTGAACGTTTTGTTTATGGGAGAAATTAATTAATCTTCTGATAAAGGTACAAAAATTTCTGCGCTCATCCAATACTTAATCCGTTCTTATACATATATCTTCCATTTCTATTCGATAATTATTTTTTATTGCCAATTTATTGTCTTCATTATATTTTAATTTGAGTTAATGTGTCTTTTTCTAGCGTTGTCTTTTAAGCAATCCTCGATTTTGATTGCAGGACACAGATGCGGTATCGGGACGATACGATTTCGCGAAGAACGAACTCTAATTGTGCCGGGAACTCATATAAGTTCATCCTCTGAGACGATTAACAACGAACATGTTTGCGTGACGTACTAAATGAATATGTGTATGTATGTGTATGCATGTATAGGTATTTCAGAATATGGGAGTGCTTGCGAAGAAAAGAAAGCGAATCGATGGAGGGAAGGACAAACGAAGAAGAGGGGAAAACTGAGAAAAGAAGTGCGCGCGAGAGAAAGTGTGAGCTTGCCTTAAAATAATTCAATGGAAGAAAAAAGTAAATGCGTTCTAGTCATGCCATATTCCCCGCAAAAAAGATTTGGCTGTTATAAAAAAAAAGAAGAAAAAAGGAAAGAAAAAGGAGAGGCAAGGTAAAAACTAATAGATAGTATACGTATGTACTGGTCAGATCGCGGGTACACACACACATATATATGTGTACATACTGTATTTATTTAATTCTAAGGAATACAGGTTTCTATGTGGTAATTTAGTAGCGGATTGCACTGCAATTCTTTTTTCTTTTGCCAGAAAACGACGTCGGTAATTTTATATACGCGTATATATTACTGAACGATACTTATTACTTTTATCGAGGGAATCTTTGATGTCGGATCGACTCTGTCGCGAGAGGATCTCTCGCAGGAAGGAGAGAAAAGTGCGCAAGCACCTGAGCAGAAATGAGCGACAACTGTTTACACTTGTTGTGCAGTATACCAGCCGTCATGTGTTTCATTCATTGCCGTTTTATAAATTTTTAAAACTTTATTTCTGATATTATATACCAGAAATGACGAAATTACTAGGATTCGCTAGGAAAACGTTTTCCTTTATTATATAATCTCTCTTTAGTGTAATATATTTATTTTATATATTAGATTTACTATACGATTTCAACGAAACCAGAGTAAAACCGTGCAACATGCATCCAAAAGTTCGAAAAAGAAACTGCGATCGATCGGACATTGCATGGCTGCGTCGAGTTTGTAATACGATAGAATTGAAAAACATAGTGCATTTCTATCATTGCAATAATTACATAGCTAAAACGTGCGTGGTGACCACACGCTTATAAACTAGTCGAGTTTACTACTTTGATGCAACTGACTTTGGTTGCTGCTGATGAGGGTTGCCGGAAAGATCTTTTTATCTCGAAAATCCGTGTCTTTTTCAGATATAGATAGTCATTATCGCGTCGTGAAATGGATAAATTGACGAACAACACAAATGAATAGGGATTTATTCCAAAGTGACGAGATTGCATTTTTAATAAAATTTTTTATCGGAAAGTTTCTTGTTTGATACGAATGCAATATAGTAAAAGTTGACAAATAATTTAAATTTTGAACTGGAGATAAGACATGGCACATTGCTAATGGAAGCTAGAATCTTAGGCAATCCTATTGACGATCGATAAACGTCTCTCAGCGCGTTTATTGTGAAATACATTTATATTTTCACGTTAGATTTTTATACATTTTTAGCGTGAACCTTTCCGCAGTATGAATCAGCATTGGCAAAATCTATTCGACGCGTGTTATTCAAAAATTAACGTAGATGATTAATTTATAGAATGTTTATAAATGAGTACTAATTACGTCGATTCACAGATCGTTTATCATCACAGCTGTTGGTCAAACACTTCATCAATTTTCTCTATCGCGGATCATTGACTCTTGAAAATGGTAGTAAACAATTAAGGTGTGCATAATTAAAATAGCACACTGTTTATTTAATCTTAAAGTAGAACAATCATGTATTAGATCTCATGAAATTGCATAGTAAGTGATGACGTTATTAATTTTCTAAGCATGCAAACGTAGGAAATAAAATTTTTGCGACAGATTTTTGAAACTACGATAATATGCAAATACACATCAAGAGACGTAATAAAAAGACCAATGCATGTGTAGCAATTGTAGCATATTCTAAAATTTTAGACATTTTTTTAATTTGTGTGATTAATTTCACATGAACGCTATTCGAGAGGGATTTCGATATCGTCGTCAAAATCAGAGCAGCACAAATCGTTAGCAGACTTGATAACCGTCTTGCCAACAAGATCGCGTTATTGAATACCAGCAGAAACATATTTACCGTTAAGAGTAGTTATAGATAGATGCGAGACGAACGCAAAATTATATTAGACACCTTCGCGAGTTGTATCGCGACCTTCGAACGTAAATTACATTCGCCTTGAAAAATTACAATACAAAAAGTCAAGTCTTTTCTATTATCAATGCACATTCTAACTTTAAAACGTTTGAATGTTTGAATTTTCGTCTAGATGATTAGGCATTTCTCTAGATAAAAATTCAAATATTTCAACGTTATGAATGTTTAGTTGGAGAAGTGCGATTTTTTGCGACGTGTTATTTTTGAAGAGGGAATGTAAAATGTCCTCAACAAGTTTAAGAGTTTGACTATTGGTTTATCACACTGCCTCCGATCGAGGGTCGCACCCTTACGCGAGGCAACGGTTATACAAACACAGTTATGCGAAACAGGCGGACTGTATATCCTGACACACACACATCCGTTTAAACGGAATGATTCCCAATACGTTATCGCTACAAAATCGCATTCTGAATTCGGAGTACGGAGTCAGAACCAGCCAATGTGACCAGCATTGAAAATTACTTTTACCGTTGTTATAAGAATCTCAATACAATTATAGAGATTTTTAAGTACGTCTAAATGGGCGTCCGTTTTTAGCGATGTTCTATGAACATAAATGCAGGGAAATATCTCATGGTTAACATGATTTGAATATTATTGTTAGCATTTTATAACGTTAACCAGCTTTTGTAACGTTAGAGGAAGAAATTGTTTCCATTCCCTCCCCTCCTAATCCCTCGACAATTTACCACGGATTTACTTGTTGTTGATAATCTCGAAACGAAGATCACGAGGATGCAAATTACATGATGTCGATTTAAAGGCATTACATCTGAGCGAACTTTACGGGCTGCTACGCAGCACGATCGTGTATGTACAAATTCACTACACTCTTGTGATTTGTTACCTACGAATATCAACCTAGCTTAAAGCGAACGTATCGACGACTGCTGCTCATCGTCAGTATTATGAAAGCGCGGAGATGAGCAATCGGACGTGCACACTCATCGGGTCAGCTGCACTAACGATGATTGGTGTTAATCCTAGTTCTCGCACCCTGGACTCTGCGTTATAAATAAAAATTAGTAATCACGAAAGAAATAGTGCGAATCGTCACTTTCGGATTACTTAATGATTGTAAGCGTACTTCTGCTCATTTGCTCGCGATAGAATTCTCTTATTCTCTCTTTCTCTCCCTCCTTTCATCCTGTTCTCTTTCTCTTCTATCTCTTTTGCTTCCTTTTCTCTTTCCCTTTCTCTCTCTCTCTCTTTCTCTATCTTTTTCCAGTCATATTGGATTATGACATCAAATAAAAGATTATATGTTGACTTTCTCGCGGTATGAAGATTATCGCACATAAATTGACATAAGATCGTACTTACGTGTGCCATATAAACGTTTTACAAGAGACACTATATTGCTCCGCAAAATTTAAGCTGTACGTTTCATTGATGATATCGCTAACACGTTATGTTTAATATGCGCTTATCTTATTTGCTTATATTTATTTATCTTATATAGATTTTAAGCGATATTAATTATTTTAATGAGAATGCCATTATTTTTGTTTAACAGATGCAAAATGAGACGATGACTTATTTTTATTCCGTGAATTAGTAAGTAGTTAGCCTCTCGCTTGTCAGTTATTTATTTTCCAAGGTTGCTTTATTAAACACATCATAGAATGGAAAGAAACCCATTTATTTCGAGATACAAGTCAGAAAAAGAATTTATATGATCTTTCAATTATGATATCATAACCCAACATGCCTAACGTTCAACCGTTGATCTGTTCAGAAACTGATGTTATTAAAAAAAAAAAGATTTGTATTAATGAATCTAGTGCATTCGTGCATTTCGTTCTTTTTGAAATATGAGATTTTTATCCTGGAAAAATTTCTTTTGTTTAATCTGATATTTTAATATATAGCTGACTGGCGTATACTTCGATGTCTATTGATACTAATTAAATAATGAATTAGATATTAAATTCGAAATTGAAGATATTATAATATTGCTAAACTTTCATTAGAACGACACAGTTTAATCTCATTATATTAATCATATTTTCGCTCAATATTTTCTGCAGCCGTATGTTATATTAATTTATTTTTTATTATACAATATATATACGATTATTTGTACGTACTTATCATGCAAGAAAATTCTTTAACAAATATTTAAATGTATAATAAATTTCTAATGTGCGGCATATCAAAGTTTTTGAGGTGCATAAGACAATTTTTATCAAGACAAAAGTTACGTACTCGCACATTGTGCATACAAAAACACTTAAACCAACAAATTAAATGTAGTCGTCGAATTAATATGATTTTAATAATTTACGAGCAATTACATGATTTTTAAATCATTTTTTATGTTAAGTTTACAATTATAAGAATAATTCAGGATTATAATTGTCTCAAAAGTTGAGACAAATAATTGATGTGAACCGTGACATCACCAGAAGTATTTTGAAAAATGTTTTTGTTGATTGTTCAATGGCGGCATTAAATCTCTCAGTTTTCTAGCTTAATACTGTCAATTATTTTTCCTCATTTTTAGATAATTGTAATAATAAAAATAATTATTTTATGTAGTTTTCCAAATATTTTTTTGGAAAAGGACATCTAATAATTTCAAGTAGTTGAACCCAGAATTGGCGCCGCCATAGTTATTAAACAAATTCGACTGCAACATTTTCAATTCTGCTTTTAAAAAAGATTTTATTTGCTATATCAATATTATGTTTGGCGACTTCAGTTTAATAAATCTTTTGAAATTGTTTGCGAATGCTTCCTTTTTTATGTTCCTACTGCAAATTTCCCTTAAGTACTTTTATTATTCCTGTTGATTTAAACCGATGTTATTGCGGTTGAATTCGTGTTAATCGATTAGAAGAGAAGAAGTGCTTTACGGTGTTGTTTAAAACGTTCTATTTAATGAATAAAACGTTCAGAACAAAATTAAGTTAAGTTCGCCGATTTTCAGCTTTAATACAATTATAAAATTGCATGTAAAATAAACCTTACAAATAATATATATGTATATGTATAGAAAGCGCAGTTAAAAGAAGAAGGGTCTATAGAGAAAGAAAGGCAAATGAAAAAATGAGCAGAAGAAAGAGATAATATGCTTAATTTAAACATCAAATAATCGTTAACTTAATTTTGCTTAATTTAATTTTGAACAAAGGTAATGAATTTAATGGCGCGAAAGGACTTACTCCGTCGTCTCAAAGTAAGTCAAACGTAATTACATTAATTATAAAATTGTTTCAAGTAAACTTATTCTTTACCGTGTGGAAAACAACTGACTATACTCTCGTTTTTAAATCTATCAAACACGGAATTAAATCTAAAAAAAGAAATGTCTAACATAGCCACCTAGAAAAAAACGCTTAAGAAAATGAGGGTAACAGGCATATAGATATTTTATTAATCTGACAATTTGCGATAGTTGTATTATAAATATTTATGCGTACAGTAGGATGTGTACACGCAGAGGCACTCAATAGCAAAGCGTTCAAGTGATAAAATAATAAACGGGATTCCGAGCGTGTCACCGAACCTTCGTCGCTCGACTGCTCGACCGATCGAACGCTGTTCACGCGAGAAAGTTCCGGCAACGGCAGCCGTAATTAAACTACGAGTAAGCTCGATGCAAAACGCGTGATTCGGATGACCAAGGGAGCATTCTGAATAATATGCGTCAGTAAAAACCGTCCGTCTTTATTGATCTATTTAAAGGTAGGTTGAAGACACTTGAAGAGTTCTACTATTTTCGCAGTGATTGATCCCAGATAGAAGCAAACCACCTCTTGTCTTATTTCTTAATTACATATACGCATCACATGCTGGGCGAATTGTGTGGCTGTGGTTACACGTGATACAAATATCAAAAAACGAAAATCGTCGCGCGCGTTATTTTTACAATAAATTCTCTGTTTAACGTTAAAACTTTATATTTTATTGCGCTCGAGGCGCCAAGCCGGGAGACAGATGAATGCAAGAAAATAATCGAGTGTAATCAAAAGTGCTACACGTACCTCAGCGTTCGTATATGCATTGGAGCGTCGCCGACGAAGATTCACCTTGATGTGCGATCTCCTCTATTTCCGTCTACTCCTCTAGCTTTCTGCATATTCCTCTTGACTAACCGTTTATATCTATCTATTTATCCGATCTTCTCTTCTGCCATCTATTTCAATCCCCGCCCTCCCCCGCGCTCTTCTTCATCTCTCTATTTTCAAATATTTACTCCGATAAACATTCATTCATGTATTCGGATTTATTGCATTCTTGTCCTGAATTTTCTCAAAGGGTTCGAAATAAGAATGCAATAAATCCGAATACATGAACTGTTAAATATAAAACCTTAAAGTCTATAAGGCAGACCTTTTAAAACTTTGGACTTTGCTGTTTTGAATTCTTACTTCACCCAATCTGTAACATATATTAACGATCTTCTTGCATAATTGTTGAAGAGTTATTATAAAAGACAGCTTCTTCAATTATATAGTTTAGTTTAATGTTAGTTTAATGTTTAGACACGGATTCATACAGATTTGATGTGATCAAATTGTTTGAACAGTTTGAGAAAAAATATTTAAACAAATCAAAAAACGATTTTCATGGAGAACAGAACCGATAATTGCATTGTTTGATCGATTTGTTTGAAGACTCGATTGTTCAGACTTCAATTCTGATACGAAGGAAAATTCGAATATAAATAATATTTGTCCGGAACAACAAAAATTAGATCTTATGTTTTTTTCTTGCAATATTTTTGATTTTATTAAAAATAAAGATTGGAATATACATATATTTATTTTCAGGCTAGAAAGATTTTAACGATCTAACTTATGACCACACAATTGAGCTTAATTTCATGATAAACAATCTTCAATTTTGTGTCGACAAATCATGGGCAAATCTGTCAAATTTTATTAATTTTGCAACGAATAGGGGACAATGAAATATAACTAAATTTATAAAATCTCTCACTGTCAGAAAATCATGATGTATCAGATAAAATAATCAAATTATTTATCGAATATTTTAATTTTTGTATTTTATAAAAGCCCGTTTTTATTAATATTATTAAAAATAACATTTGTTAATACATTTATTAACTCTTTTTTCTCAAAATTCATAAAAAAATTGGATAAAATAATTTCTCTCAGTTTTAAATACTAAAACGCATTTTATTTTAATATAATTGCATTAAACGTTTATTGAGTAATATTACTAATATTTGATAAATGCCTTTGACCTAAATATCGACCCACAATTGAAATTCGTTACGTAGATATATCCGCATTCTTTTCCCTTCGTAAATTTTCGATCTGGGCCGATTGATAATGGGCCGTACGTTTATTGCGCAATAGCGCGCGTAGGTCTGGTTAGACGAGCAGAATTCTAGGTATCTAAAGTATGTTTGACACGTTTAAAGCCACTATCCTGTAAAAAGAATTCCCGGTGAAATTCCGATGTCACTCGTCGTTTCGAAATAGGTAATTGAAATCGAATAGATATCTTCGCTATATAAAGTACTCGAGAATTCGCAAAAACTGAACATATAAATATTTTACAAATGTTAAAGCTGTGTCTCATTTAGAGAAAAGAATTTATAAAAATTATATTCTTTGGATTTTTTAATTATAAATTATTAAATATCAAATATCAAACTGTATAAATTAGCTTTGCTGATCGCAAAGTTATTTATGCGGACATATTGTGGTAGATCCGATAATTTTGACAATGCGACTTAACAATCGTTCCTAACTATTTTCTTGCAGCAAGAAAAAGTGCAAAAATTATTCCGATAACCAATAGTTTTGGAACTATAAGAGCACTATTACACGGTAGACATGGAATTTTTAATATATACAAAGATGTTTCTGTTATTTAAATTTAATTACAAATTAAAATTAAAATTTTATAATTACTTTAAAAATTTTTCAAATGCATAATGCATTTGCAGACGGCGTGAATCCCGCGAAGAATGAGGTAATTTTCCTCAATTATTTCGGATTTATATGTACCATATGTAATTTTGCGGAATTACAGACGAGCGTTCGTATTAATTACTTTCAAACTTTCTATTAGTTACTACTTCCCCTTTTGCCGAGACAGAGAAAAGGGAGGAAGAGGAGGATAGGGATGGAATCTCACAAATCTCACTATTTACATTTACTACTTGATTACGTGGCCATGTTTAAAGCGAAAAGGCGAGTAAAAAATATACCTTGTGTAGTCTCGCATAGTCATCTGTAAATGTAAATACTGACAGTGCAGCAAGAAGGAAAGTAATAATTAATAGAGAAAGTAACTTCGGAGGCCTGACTGTATATCAATTTCCAATGCCTTATTCAAAACAGAAGACAGACTGTCATTACGCATGGCCAGCCCCCGTATTCGATATTTATAAGCATCCATTATCGATCATCTTATCTAATTCCAGCATTTTGAAAACAACGAATAAAATGACGGTGTAGGCCAGTAGACAAGTACGCGCCGCTTTGATTGAGAAACTGTTGGTTGTTTCATATTGTATGGTTTTTATACTTTTAGTTTTAATACGTTAGTGACTAATTTAGTTGGAGATAGGTATATGTTATTTATTTAAAAGTTGTACGCTATGAAAGTTGTAGCGTTAATATATTATAAACTTATATAATAATTATATATTAAGATATATATGGCCGCCAAATATAAAATTGACTTAGAGGTAAATAAGTTTTACACACACGAAATTATGCATATACATACACTCACACTTACATCCCACACACAAAATTAATTCTCTGTGAGGAGTTGTTAACTGGCCAATTTTGCGAATTACATTCTGTCGCACAAGAGCATACAATTAAAAAGAGTCATCATATAATTATAAATAAAAGTGTTTACATGGATTAGAAGATTACTATATATGTACACTGTTATGCTATTACTTAAAATATAAAATCATAAACATACATATGATTATGTCATATTATTATATATTGAAAATTTAATGAAGAGTATAGAGAAATCAAATAATAATTAATAGCAATGAGAAATAGATTTTAGATTATATAATAATACATGTTAATGTTGTCTTGTAAATTATATACAAATTTTGATTTCAAAATAATGGTAAGTAACATGAATATATCGTTCATACGCTCTTGTGTGACAGACTGCGTAATAAATGTAGAATTATAAACTGTTTATATATATTAACTCTTATTGGATTTTGATCCCTGTTAAACATTGTTTATCTCTAACGTGATTAAAATTGGAAATAATTTAATGGTTATCTTTGAGGGTGATCCAACGGGTAATTAAGTGATTTTTTTATAAATATAATTGACATAAGTAAACTATTAATAATTTACTTTTTAATACTTACAATTAGTCATATATTAATTAACAAGATGTACATCGATAATTAGCGTTCGTGGAATCAAAATTGAATACGATACGCATAACAAGGACCAGTAGAAACACAACACAAACCAAAGTCTGACGTAGAAGTTTATAAGCAAATAAATTGTTTGCACTCTTTGTTATTATATATTGTATTTAAATATGATTTTAGAAAATGTTGTTATATAAAAAGGGATAGCCAAATTACAAATTATAAAAAATATTAGACAAAAGTGAAAAGAGACAAAAAGAGAATAGACAGATGGAAAGAAGAATGGAAATAAATAATTATAATTATGTGCTAATGAGTGTGTAAGATCAATTAAAAATTTTAATAACCACAAATATATTACATTTACAACTATAATTTCTCAATAATAAAATTTATAAGTGTTCTTTTAGTGTTTATTTGTGGAGAAACGTCGTGTATGTAAAATAATTACAATTTTTGAATAAATTTTAAATAAATATTAAAATTATATTTTTAATAATTTATTATTTTATGCGTTAAGAGATTTTAACAGAGTAATTAAATAAAACAATATAGAAAGAATGAAGAGAGAAGGAATAAAAAAGTAATTGTGTACCACGTGAATTAAATAGAATAATATTACATAATTAAATAATAATTCTTTTTTGGCTTATTTTATTAACGAGTGTATATTACTACAAGTGTATATTAACAAAGAGTGAAAATGCAAAAAGTTGAAACATTGATAACTTAGGTGAAATATTTCACATGACTGATTAAAACTATCAATTTTCTTATATTATACACTATTATAGTTTTCCAACATAAACTAGTTTTCACTTTGGTCCAATTAATTAGTCATTTATATACGCAAAACAGACCAACAACCGACGGAAAAATTTCTCTATTTGGACCAAGAATTAATTGATGTATGATTGTGATTGAACGTGAATTGTTGAATGTCATTTTTGTCTAAAGCAGAGTATAAAATTTTGCTTGAAAATTTCAAAATTAAATTCAAAGCAAAATTTCTGTATTTTTTAATATTTGTTTATTTAATATATTTTACAAGTTTTTCTTAAAAAAAATATAATCTTTAATAAAGATAAAAACTTATAATACTAATAAAGACTTTTACTTATCAAAGTAGGCGATTCACGATAAATGCATCTCTTGGTTCAACTTTCATACACAAAGCAAAAGAAGCAGTAGATTTATCAAAAATAGGTGTCTATTAAAAAAAGACATAAAGGAAAGTTAGAAAAATTTTTTTATAAGCATAATTTACAAGAATTGCAAAACTTTGTATAACTCTATCTCTTACTTTCGTATGTATTATTATACTTGGGGCTGGCCGCACTATTTTTTAAATACCAAATTTTCCTACGACAATTTCTGCACCTTACCGAAAAAATGTTTGTAAATTTTCTGCATGTTCTTCCCTCTCTCCTTCCTTTCTCCAACTTCACTCTTCCCTTCTCTTGTAAACGAACACAAACACACATCACATTAACACACACCACACATGACATCTAATGTGCATGTATGTATTCTATAACTAATCTATATTCCGTACTATTGTGTGGAGGATACCTGATACTCTATCTATGCTATTGTTCAATCTATCATCCTTACTGTCTTTACATGTCTCTAACGACGTAAACGGTATTGTTAGCGAGCAAAAATATTCATGTCTATTGCTCCCTTGCGAAGGGAAACGAAAGTTGCAGAAATAAAAATATGAAAGATTTAGAGCCGGAATGGACCAATGTCATAAAATTTAGTTTAAATATTACGTTGTTGTTAAAGTGTTAGTACTTCATTGGTACTAATACTTTATTAGCACTTTTCGGTACGAATAGTAATATTAATACTACTAATAGAACTAACTAGTAGTAAACTTTGTAGTAGATAATATTGATACTAATAATTGATACTAATACTTACTGATAATTACTTTAAAAAGATCTACTTTGTTTTGGTTACAAACACATCACTATCGCTTTACTAGTAAGGTACTAGTACTTCTATTAATAAACAGATAAAATATTATTAATATCTTATTAATTTGTTATGCTGTAGTACTGGTATTTGATACTGACATTTATACTTTTTTGATTACAATTTTACTAGCATGTTCTACTAACATTTATTAAAATTAACAACGCATATGTATGGAACATGCGTTTTGTTCATAAGGTAAATCTTTAATCAATATTTAGGTATGTTCTTGAATATCCTGTTGATACTAGTACTTTACTATAGTAATCATTAGAGTGCCAGAAGAGTTAAATATCTTAAAATTTATGGATTTGGTCCAATTATGCTTTAAACTTTTCGCATATAATTACGAAGTCCATCTCATCGGCGATCTTTATCTATCAAAGGATAAGAATAAATTATGTACAAGATAGTCGGTGTGTTCCTTAGAAAAAAAACTGTTCTACAGACTAGGATTAAGAGATTAAACGGTGGTTCCATGAACAGTGAATACGTGCGGTGTACTTGTGCATCGTGCGTACATCGCTTCACTGTAAAACTGCTTTTAAAGTTTAACATAGCGAAGTGTTTTATAATGTGAGATAAACGAAGCTATCGTCCTAGATCACGAGTGCCATAATTTATAATCGGTATTAATGAGTCACTGATACGGATCGTTTATAATCTAATCTGATCTAAGTACCAAACAATTTTCTGACGAAATTCAGAATACTTTGTCTCGATTTAAGAATCTAAGCATCAATCTCCAAAAGAGAACAATCTAAACTCAGAGGTATGATGCATCGCGTGGTGTAGGACGATCAATTCGATATTAATTAACGGCTGCATCAGGCAGCGAGCGCGGGAAACGCACGTTGTGAGTTTTATACCGTGTAAGTGCGAACATACATACTGCTCGCCAGTAGACATACATACACGTGTATATATGTATTGTTATGTTATTGCCTAATAATTACAAAATAGAACGTTATGAGAATTATAAATCATATTCTTTCCTTTTCCTTTTCATCAGAGACGTCTGTCCAAAGAGATTGTCCAAGAAGATTGTAAGTAAGCTTACACACGCGCGTATTTTTTACGCTAAACTGCATCTCAACTGAATTATCATCAATTGCAGTCACGATTAAAATAGTATTTTATGTGGCAAGTGTGGAAAACAACGAATTATATATGTCGCGCGTGAAGTTGCCGCATGAGCCGAAGGCTTATGGTGCATTCACACGAGTATATACTCGTGTGAATGCACTATAAGCTGAGGCGAATCCGGCAACTTCACGCGCGACGTAATTCGTTGTCTTCCGCATATGCCACATACAATATTTTTTATAATGCCTGTCGCGAAAGTTCGATTTGAGATTAAAAAATACATTTTATCCTTCTTGAACGATGACGGTTGTAACGAATTGACGTTTTGTCTCGCGTGAATTTCGTTACGTTCAAGTTTGTTATGTCAGTCAAAAATCGTCGTAAAACAAAAACTATCAACCGTGAAAAAAATGGAGGTTTTTTACACACTAGTGCGGTAAAGTACAATAAGTCATAAAGGTACTTTTCTCGCACTATTGCGGTAAAGTAAGGCATACATTGAATCGTTGAGAAATAAGCCACTTTCCGCACGTTAAACAGCAATCGAAAATCGAACTTTCGCGACAGGCATTGCAAAAATAACTTTTTAATACTGCAAGAATTAACAGTTTATAATAATATACATAATCATAACACGGTTTTTATGTTTATGTATATTTTATCCTGGTTCCATTATTATATGAATTACGTCACTATTTGTCATGATTTGACTATGCTTTTGAAACAATCGTGATAAATAAAAAAGCGGTTGTTATCAACGATTATCACATCAATTATATCAGATTATCAATAAATCAGATTATTACCACTAAAAAGTTTTTCATGTCACATTTCGTTTGATACACGCGATTCGGTAATAACGTCACAGCTTTGATTCATTCGCCACCACAAAATCTAATTATAAATTATAACATAAAATAAAGCTATTAAATTACTTTATTATTAGTTTTAGTTTCTTTTACTTTCAAAAAAGAAACAAGAGAAAAATTTTATATAACTTTTATATACAATATAAAGCAAAATTTGATTATTTTAATTAAATTATCGTTATTGTTATTGTTATTTAACAATTTCAATAAAGTTTACATTTTTGTTCTAAATTATATTGTTAAAGCGTAAGTACACATTATATATTATGGTAATAAATTTATAAATAATACTTAATAATTGCATGTTATTTTTTCGTTGCATTGGTCAATAATACTACCTATTAATATCTAATAATTAAAATAAAAAGTCATCCTCGCACGAATAATACAATAGATATCTTGATTACGCCTAAAACTTGCTTTTATACATTTTTAATAAACAAATGTATGACCAAATAAATATCACAAATTAATTTAAATGTATTAACAAATAAAATACAATTTATTATAATTTTAAATCCTTTTATTTAAATATAATGTTAAATCGCCACACTAACAATTCTTTGGCCCATATTCTCAACTCTCTTTTATCGATAAAAGCGCTCTTTTATTTCTGAGATGCTATAGTTCATGTTACATATACTATAGCATTTCAGAAATAAAAGAGCGCTTTTTTTATCGATAAAAGAGAGTTGAGAATATGGGCCTTTATATTTATAATTTTAGGAATACTTTTCTTGTGCATCAGTATTATTTTTTGGCTGGAATTAAGTATCCCTACCCTAAATTGCAACAGCTTTAAGAACGACAATCGGGGCAGCGATATTGATAACATAGTTATCTATATAAGTCACTATAGAATTTTAACGCGTCACTTTTTTATCATTTACAAGAGAACTATGTCAAGAGAGAGAACGACACAGTAACATTAAAAAATATTAAAATTAATTGTGGTTATTGACTGGTGACAATTAATAAAGAAAAGAATACAGACGGTATAGATTCAACAAGAATTGTCTTGTAAAGAGTTGTCTCAAGTAAATTTCTTCAAGAAAAGGTGCGATATTACATCAATTTTCAACGAATTTTTGTAACACATTAACCACTTTTCTCTGGTCTACTCAAGTATATTAGAATTTTTAAAAAAGATGAAAGAAGGTGCCACGTGTTTATTAAAGAAACTATCATAAAAAACGTTTCTTCTTTTTAGTAGATCAAAAAATTTAAAAATAGAATTGTCAGATAACTTAGAAATGTGATACGAGTGTTTTGCTAGACAAAATTTACAAACATTTAAAAACTTTCACAATCACTAATGGAAAATGTTGGTTAGGCTTGGATTATATTAAAGTTTCGATTTTTTTTATGGGATATAGTGTGATGTGCAAAGTGTTGATACATCGCGCAGATCGATGTCATTGCGTAGAGAGAAACGAGATTTCTCCAACAGACTTATGTTAAAAGAACATAAAATTGCTAAAAAGTGTTGCTAAATTTAAGATTGTTTTGTTTTAGTTTGCGTGATAAGAACAGTGTGATATCGCATAACGTCGATAAACCTTCAATTTGCATCTTGTAAAAAACTTTAGACTGATTGGAATTTTACCAAACTTAATGTGCAATGTTAGCGCTTATGCGTTACATTATATTGATAAGTATCTTCGTACTTTGGACAAATGGAATGGATAATGAGAAGTCTGCAGACAGGGAATGGTGGGAAACTACATTAATTTATCAGATCTGGCCTAGAGGATTTCAAGACAGCGATGGCGATGGTGAGGGCGATCTGAAGGGTAGGTTACATAAATTTTGTTGCTATTATAAGTGGAAATTAAAATTGTATTAAGATTAATTGAATTGATCAGATATATATAAATTTGAGAAAAATGTTATATATAAATTTGAGAAAAATGTTGAAAAAGTATTTTTCTTGTTAATATATTCATGAATGTATCATTACATTGTATATTAAGTAATTTTTTAATAGCATATAATTTATTATATTCCATGTGTGAACTTCTTTAACGCAATTTATTTACAGGTATTATCAGCCGACTCAATTATATCACGGATCTTGGAATCGAAACGATTTGGTTGAATCCTATTTATCGTTCGCCATTAATCGATTCTGGATATGACGTCTCCAATTATACGGATATAGATCCTGTTTTCGGTGATTTAGAAGACTTCGACAATCTAATGCAAGAGGCACACGATCGAGGTATAAATTAGTAAATAATAATTCGCTGCAAGTTTCTGAGATCTTCAATTTCAAAAAAGACGTATCAAAAGATATTTCTAATCTACAAATATATGTAGTACGTAATTATACATAAATATTATGTACATTGTTTTCGATGTTTAATTAGTATATTTTAATATTACTTTCTTAATCACCCTTTATTTGATATAATTTTATTGTCAATTTTTTTAGGATTGAAAGTCATTCTGGATATTATTCCTAATCATTCCAGCGATCAGCATGAATGGTTCCAGTTATCGGCAAAAAATGTCGAACCATATACTGATTATTATATCTGGACCAATGGCAGCGTCGATGAGAACGGCAACAATATTCCACCAAATAATTGGGTACATTTTTCTTTATTTCTATTGTTTTTTTTTTAATATAATGTACAATCTCTATAATTAATAAATTTTTAAAATTTGAATCTAATTTACAAACAATGATAAAGATATTTTAATAATATAAATATGTCTTTTTATATATTTTGTGTAGGTAAGCATACATAGCGACGAAGAAGGATCTGCATGGACATGGCACGATGAAAGACAACAATGGTATTATCATAAATATCATAGTTCTCAACCGGATCTTAATTTGAGAAACGAGAACGTAATCAAAGAAATAATGGTAATACGTGATAATAACTTAAAATATTTACTCATAAGGAAATCCAAATTAACAAAGAAGATGCAAATTGAAAAGAGCTGAAAAGATTAGAATATCATCTTTTTTTGTATTACATAATAATTTGTAACTTTTTAAAATGATTTCATAATGTTTGAAACAAAATTAAAAACAATTTAATCAATATAAATTATTAATTTAAACGATAATTATGTTCTAAATTTAATTAATAATAATTAATCTATATTTCACAATTTTTATTTAAAGAATAATTAAGAAATTCTTGAATAATTCTTATTTTTTGTAAAATAATCTGTAAATAATTCAATTCTGTAAACAGGATATATTTGATTTTTGGTTGAAAAGAAACGTCGATGGTTTTCGAATTAATGCAGTACCTTACTTTTTCGAAGACGAAGCTTTAAGAAATGAATCCTTTCCGGGAAAGGGTACTTATACTTTTGGTCTTCCTGAAAACACCGAGCTTCTTTATATATTTCGTGAATATATCGATAATTGGGTATCGAGAAATAAAGCCTTATCAAAGTATGATTTATAAAGATATTTTTAAAACTATTTTTTTAAATACATATTAGATATTAATATATTACATTATTATAACATTATTAAAATTAACATGATTTAATAACATTAGGTTGTTAATCGCCGAATCATATGATACTTCTGTTGAAAATTTATTGGCGTATTACGGCAATGGCACGCACAAAGGAATTCCACCGTTCAATTTTAAATTTATTACACATATTCGTAACAGCAGTGATGCTAGTTATATTAAATACATCTTGGAGAAATGGCTTATATTTCTTCCAAAAGACACCAAGACTAATTGGGTGGTAAGAGTTTTAAATTAATAAATTAAAATTAATTTTATAAGAATTGAGAAAAATTTATTTAATTTGTAATTACATTGTTTCTGCTATTTAAAAAATTAATATATAAGTATATACTTCTACTTTGCTTAGAAACTTAATTATTTTTTACAAATGTAGCTTTCAAATCATGATAATTCGAGAGCAGCTTCAAGAATCGGACTCAACCGAATCGACGGGCTTCATATGCTTAGTCTTCTTTTACCTGGACAAGCATATACATACTATGGCGAAGAAATAGCCATGTTAGATACGAAAATATTTTGGAACAGAACCATTGATTTCATGGGTTGCGCCAGAGGCATAAAAGAATATGAATTTTTTTCAAGAGATCCAGCGAGGACTCCCATGCAATGGAGTTCCGAAATTTCAGCTGGTTTCTCTACAAATGAAACTACATATCTCCCTATTCATCCTAATTATGTTTACAGAAATGTACAAATACAACAAAGTAGGAAGAGAAGCAATTTGAAAACGTACAAAAAGGTGGCTAGTCTAAGAAAAGATTCAGTTTTTACAGATGGAGATTATGAATTTGCAAATCTGAATAATAATCGCGTATTGGTATTAAAGAGGTTGGCATTATAATATTTATAGTAATAGATAATATTTTTTAGATAATATTTTATAAATAGCCGAATCTATTAAAAATAGATTTTGCAAACTGTCTACTATAAATTTTATTGGCAGAATAGCGGTAAAAATAGAAATCTTTAAAATAATATGTCAACATAAAATAAAATAAATAATTTTATTGCACTTAAAAACATTTGTAATATTTTGTAATATTGTTATATTAATTATTTTATTTGAAAATTAATAGTCCACATTTTTCTACATTATTCCTATAAGTTATTCAATATCTTTTATTTATATTACGTTTGTAAATTATTTAAAAGTTTGGAAAGTTTATATAAAAATCAAAATTTTTGTAATTATTTCTTTTATTGATAACAGGTATTTAAAAAATTATCCAGTATACATTGTCGTAATTAATTTGGGTCTACGGCAAGAAGAGATAAATCTAACTTCAATTTATCCTAATTTGAAAGATACTTTGGATGTTATTGTGGCTTCTAACAATGCAATTGGTGTCACGTAAGTTATAATCTTGTGTTAGTATATTTTATTTAAAAAAAGTAATAATTTTGTGGTTTTGAGGGCCTGTAAATAAATATCGTTATCTTTGAAATACAAGCAAATTACTCTGTTAATCGGTATATATTTTCAGAGGCACTGTTCCACGGGACAATTTTATATTAACAGCAAACGCTGCGCTTGTATTAAAAGGCGAAGAAGAACAAGCCACAACTGAACCAACTATTACCACACGTATGTTTTTCATATATTAACGTAAATAAGTGAATATATATTAAGTAATATAAATAAATATATATTATATATAAATAAGTTTATATATTAATGTATATTTAAGAAAATTGATATATTTATTTATTTTAATGCATGCGTGTACATATAGGTACATAAAATTATCGATTTTACGAATTATTATATTAGTATTATTGCATTAATATTTATTTATTTTATTACAAACAATCTTCCAATATTAATGATTAATAGTCCTAATAATCAACACTGTTACTTAATTACAAGTACCATTTTAGCGACGGAAGAAACTAACGTTACCACTGAAAATACATCTTTTACAGCTAACGTAACCAGTCCTGAAAATACAAAAAGTACGACAAAAGAAGGAGGGAAGTCGACAATAAAACCAGAAACATCTACGAAACCTAATAATGCAATGTCAAGTTGTATTTCTGCATTCTTGTTAATGATAAGCATTATTATAACATCCTGCAGATTTTAAAAATAATAAGAGATAAGAGCCGATAAAAAAAAATGTAGAATGTTAGATATAAGCCTAATCAGCCTAGAATGATCAGATATAAAGTGTTTTAAAACGCTTATATCTTTTATCTATAGATATTTTGACTAATTTAACTTAATTTAATGTAGTGTAACTGACCAGTAATTAGACCAGTAATTAGGTTATATTCTGGTTTTCTTTTACTTCAGTTTTCACATAGCAATGATCACACTCAAACAAGTTGTCTTTCTGTATTCCTTACTTCGTCAATTGGATTTATTATAACGTGCTAGTTCTTATTATAATATTCGAGAGAGTGTACACGGCAAACTTTTTAAGCTACTATCTATATATTTATTATTTAAATCTGCGATTATTATTTATTTTTTATCTGGTTTAGGTGTAATGTGTAAAAAAAACTTTCCATGTAGCAGAAAATCCATATTAGTCACAGAAATCCGTAAATGGATACGCGGAAAAATGCATAGAAAAAAGGAGAATCCTCGATTCGCGACGAGTTCGCAGAATGTGACCATTGCAGCAACCTACATTGTGACACATCTATATATATGTATGACCAATCGCGGTGTTGATCAAATGCGGAGCGAATGTACTTGATCCATGTAATAGATCGATCAGACGGCCGCTGTCTTACATGTTCTTGCCAGAAACAAAGGATATAATAACAAAAGATAAAAATCTTTTATCCTTGCATCAATAGGCTCCTGTTATTCTCATCCGTTCATTTTTTATCCCGTTGATATCTACAGTGATGACCTGACGACAAGCTGTAATGACAAGCGTATTAATTTTATCCGTAGATTTCGTGGAATCAATTTCATTCGCACAATAAGTGTTGTTTTTTTATGTATCCTCAGAAATTTTAGTATATGAAATGTGACATAATAAATAATGACATGGACTTAAATACATAAGTTTAAAAAGATTAAGTCAACCGTCGGCAAGTTGTCAGTTAAAAAAAAGGATCTGCGGGCTTCCTAAAGCAATTTCGTGTTACGAAGAATATGAAACCGGTTTGCTCACCCTAATAGCCTAGGTCCTTAACCTTCTCGCAAAGACAATGATTTAACTGCAGCCGACCTCACGAGATAAACCCATACGCCTTTCAACATGCTGCACGCATCACGAATATAAATCCTCAAAGAGGAAGGAGTCTCCAACAGAAATTGCTTGTGTTAATTGTGAGAAATTATACGTGGAAGATATTAAGCGACTGTCGACATTTTTTATCGTTAACATCAAGGTTTAAGATACTGATATCTGCTATATTATCGCGTTTGCTTTATTTTATTTTTTGAAAAATGAAATAAATGTCTTAGTTTTGATCTAACAAAGTGACTTAAATAACGCTGCAATTCACGTAGCGATATAAAATATATTAAATCTACATAACCATTTAGTTTATCTAACACCGTCGTTATATCCCAAAATTCAACTTATTAATATCTTAACACTGCTAAAGTAAAACTTGTTTCTAGATTATAGCACACATATTTTCAAATCTTTTTATCTTTTCAAATTTTTATATTAAACATTTTTAAAACAAAGAAAAATTTAGAGAATCTATAGTAGATATTAAAATCTTGCAATCTCTTAATTTATTAAATTTATCGAAAGGCTTCTAATTACTCTGCATACAAGAGAAAAAAAATTCCGTGTTAATAACCTGAACTGACATTCCAAATGTAGCGGTCAAGGTAACAAGAATAATGTTTATATGTTTTAATTGTATATTCCACACTTCTTTCCTCTCTCACTTCGTAAAAAAATAATTATACTTCATATTAATGTTTGTTTCATATATAAATATATGCTGAGGTATAAAAAAGGAATGGATCTTACGTACGATAAGCACAAGCACTTTCTCCAGTAATAAAATTTGTCTCCAATGTAGCGTCTTTGAGGCAAATCCTATCATACATTAGCACATCAATTTGTCGTGCCAATAAACTCTCAAATTCTTTCCTATAGGTGTCAATAAATTCCTATATGTTTCCGGCATCTGGTTACTTAGGATGAATTAATACAAGCACCAAAGATATCTGCATAATTCAGAATTGACTTAATAGGTCTGCCCCTTTTACTTGCACTTTCTATATTATTCCACTCGTATTGGAACATTATTTTTTATTTATTGTATACGCATTATCCTAATTTACTCTAATCCGGGATTTTAATAAAATTTAATTATTAAGAGATCTAATATATAGGCTGAATTGTGTGGAAAAGCGCTACTTGTTCAAATTTTTGTTATAAAAAAATAGATTCTGGATTTGTTAAAGTGACGATCTTTGATGAAGTATTTCAAAATAAAGAAGAAAATATTATATTAATTCTCAAAATTATATATAGTATTACGTTAATAAATTACTCGAATTTTTACAAATAGTTTCTACAAGTGGAATCAACCGGTTAAGATACTTATTATAAAAAACGAAGTATTGATTTTGGAAGGTCTCTTAAGTTTTTCAAATAAGATCAATGTTAAAAGGTACTTGGTATCCAAATCAAAATATTGATTTTGCAAACATTCGTAGGTTCAACAAACTGAAATTAATTATGTATCTCGATGTTTCATAAGATATTTCACGCACGCATTTTATTTTAAAAGCGATTAAAATTCATCTTAAATGTCGATTCGACCAGAAAGGATAATTACTTATGTTTTCACGATATCGCGATTATATTATATGCAATATTTCATCTTCTCTACTTGTCAGTGAAACCTCGTTTTCGAATATATACGCCACAGTAATGAAAAACCGATAATCGAAAAATATATTGGAGGCAGAATATTGAATGACACATCGCTTAATTTTGCTTGGTTGAATTTCCGGATTGAACATATATGTCAACAAATATCCACATTTACTATCTTCTCACCTAGGCAAGCTTTCTTTCAAGCGGTCCTTACAAATATTCAAGTATCTCTTAATTAATTAACATAATCTAATCCAATCTAATAGCCGGTTCTCGTATCTCGTATGTTCCATATTACAATATTTACAAGTCTAATCCATTCCTATTCTAAAGTAATGTGTAATTATCGCAAATTTATGTCTTTACTACAAAGATATCTTTGAGTTCTGCATATCTGTAACAGTAAAGCAAACAGTAAAGCAAACAGGAAACGAGTGCACTCTGAACGACACGTAAATATACATATCAATGCGCTGACATCGTGAGGAACTGCCTTACGCCAACGGCATGCGAAAAGCATATATCTGCTACTGGAATGGCAACAAGCGTTAAAGATTTTTGTGGCAAGACTCAATGTCGTGTTTTTCTCATACCGTATTTGCTATATAAGATATTCTATATGCAACAAGGTTTACACCACTTTTATCTTCTTTACAGATTCTTTGATTATAAATGCAAAATTCCCTTAACAAAAGCGTTGAAGAAGTAATAATTTTAACGATTGAACGTAACATTAACGATTGAAAAGGAGGATTTGTTGCAAAAGAAAACTTAGAAATATAAACACTATAAATTCATATCTTCTTCAATTTCAAGTGGGCTTTACTTTAACATGCCCGGTCGCTAATGCCTATTCTGTTCCGCGCAAGGATTACATGTTTAAATTCTTTTTCAGATACTTAGACGTTTTCAGATATTATTTTATAATTCAAAGTGCGCAAGAGATAATCCACTTAAAAAAAATTAAAAAGTTTGAAGTTTTGATCATTTTCAAGTGCATCCTCTTAAGTCAGGAATATCTTACACGTTTGCTAGAGATTAATATATAATCTATAAATATGCTAAAACATGAATTGCAACCCATATCATTCTGCAGTCGAAAAATGTACGCGGCACTTCCGTGGACGAAGTTAGTCGTCTAAATAGATTATCTCCCAAAAGGACATTCTACACGTCACAATAAGAATTTAAAATCTTGCTCGGTATAAAAGTGACTCATTCTTTGTCCTCATTTTATCATCACTAAAATTAAACTAAAACTCAGCTTCCGTAAATTTTTTTATAAAATCATAGAATTTAAATATATTAGAACTGATTTCTCTGTATTATTATTTAAATTTTAATCTATTCTTCGTCATCTTTCAAGTTTCACGACAAGAATGGAAATAATCCTGGCGGATACATATACTACAATGTCTATTGCTCCAATAATGACAAAGCACGTTAAATTTCTAGGGATTATTTCTAAACATATAAACCTGTATTGTGCGATAAGTCGATTAGAAACAAGATTCCTCGAAAGCTGAGATTATCCAGAATATGCACAAAGCCTTATATAGAAATCACTATGTTTAAACAATCACATGAAGGACATTGAAAGTGTTCTTCGAATTCAATTAAACGCCATGACCCATGCAATTAATTGATTCTTGTTAATCATCCTGACATTTGCGCCAAGAATTTGCGCTAAGAATTCGCGCCTTTAACGTTAACCATATATGGAGATTTTACTTGAATTAATTCGAAATTAATTCATCTGGTTGTTCAGTAAGCGTGGGAGCCATAAACCGAAGAAACCTAGTGCACTTACGTATAAGAGCGCACCTGAACTACATTTCGAGTAATGTATTTTTAATCGAGGTCTATTTGCCATTTATTTATCAGAGACTAAAGAGTGCGTAACAATGGCGACAACTTGCCACAAGTGGTATCGAATATTGATATTAATTGAATTCTTTATTCGGCAAAGATAAAAAACCTAAAATAATTGTTCTATAAAAACTAAATTAACATTAATAATTTAAGATAATTAAATATTAAATATAGCAAATTAATAAAATAATAGAGTAATAAAATGCTTTGATATTTTATTACTGCGGTTATTTCATATTGATGCATTGATGCAATCACAAATGCTTCTCGTGTTTTATGAAAGACAGGACATTGTAAGCGATGTCCTTTCTAAAGTAAACGATTCAAAATGCTTGCAAACGCCTGTGAAACAAGATTAAGACATAACAATAAAGCGGAAAATTAAATAATATGTCAAAGTAATTGTATTGTTATTGATGATTCGAAAGAATTACGTTCTGCATAAAAAAGAAAGATAAGAAAGGGGAGACGAAAGAAAGTATATAGGAGCGATTCTCGAGAAATCGAAACGAAGAAGAATAGGGAAAAGAGAAGATAGAGCGAGGATGAGACCTGTTGGGGGGTCGGCAATCCCCACCCTGTATAAAAGTCTTTTTCTACCAGCGACGTGTTCAGTTCGAACGACGTGCTGCGTGCGATTATCTCTGAGGATCATCCTCGTCGTCACTACAGAGAGGCTGCGGACAATGCCCTGCTGAAAAAGGATTCTTGTCAAGATGCTGCGGCGTGCCACTGCAGCCCTCTTTATCTTGGTACGTCGTCTTTAGTACTTCTTTATACATATTATCCCTGAGTTTAAAAAATTTATTTAATTATATATTTGCTATTTAAAAACTCATTAATTTTAATTTTTTAAGGATAGCTGAACTTAATCAAACTTAATTTTTACAAGATATAAAATATTACTATTAAAAATTATTATTAAAAATTCCACTTAAATTAGTTGCAGTATTATTCGGGGTAATATATTTTCAACTGTTTGCTATCTTAAACTCTTCAACTAGTAGGTAAAGATTTATGCCTATATTCTGAACTCTCTTTTACCTATAACAGCGCTCTTTTATTTCTGAGATGCTATAGGTATCAGATACCTATCTTTTATTTCTGAGATGCTATAGGTATCAGATACCTATAGCATCTCAGAAATAAAAGAGCGCTTTTATAGATAAAAGAGAGTTCAGAATATGGGCCTTAATAAAGAAAATCATAAAGTTATGATTTATAAAATATATGAATCAGTCATTTTTTAATCAAAAAATATTATCTCTTTTATACATATAAAAATTTCTCTTAAAATGATTTTTTAAAAAAAATATATAGTAAAATTTTTATAAATTTGATAAAAATAATTATCTAATAATTCAAATAAATAATCAACTAAAATTTATAATATTAATATTTATTATTTAATATTTATTTTTTATTATTTACTATTTGTGTGTAATTCATGATTTTTAATATATAATTTATATTGTACATATGTATATATATATATAATTTTTATATGTGATATTTTCATAATGTCTGCAACTAAAATCTCCGCTACCGATAAAATCTATTGGAAATTCGATCTAAGTATCACTGATTGTGAGATATGTAAATGTAAAATATTCATGAGACATATTAATGCCTCGTAGATGCATACGTTTGCTACCTGTTGCGTGTATTACTACACGTATACTTGATATAAGATATATGATGCATTGCATGTCCTTTGATATGCAATGCATTTTTTATTATCTATTTACTATTTGATTTCTATAATTTTTTATTATTACATATATATTAATATACCTTATTATTATATTATCTTTATATTAATAAAAATTATATAAGAAAGAAAGTAGGTACTATGTTAAAAGTTTAACATAGTACCTACCTAAAAGTGTACTTAACCCTTTAACTACGGCTGTCGTCAATAAGCGACTTTACTTTATTTTTTTGCGTTTGGACAGCCAGTTTTATAAATATATACCCGTAGTTAAAGAAAGGGTTAATTATAAATATGAAAAAGACGCATGCAAACGCCTTCGATAAATCCATCACTACTATTTCCTATTAATATCAATCTAATGCTATTACTCTTACATAGTATAAATGTGATAGTATTATTTATGTGTAATTATAGTACGTAATAGAAAGCGGCACTGAGATTATAACTTGGTAATAGCTGCGTTCGTCGTGACTCGTTATCTAATCGGGACTTCCATTCATATTGACACTCAAGTGAGAATGCCGTTGCACTACATTTCATTCATAATTTATTTCAATGCCGTGGCATTGCAATGATATCGTACAACAATCGTACATAGTGCATTATTTTGATCATTCCAAATTTGCAATTTCCCCATTCAATTAACAATTTTTTTTTTTTAATGTAAAACTTCTATTTATTTTTATTCAAAATAATTTTTTTGAAATGAGAAACAACTTATATAATGTATATTAAGTAGTTTAATCTATGCGCGTGCATGCACACTCACACGCTACACAAATACAAAGTACGATATCGTTTATATCTGTCGCACGCATAATAAAATATCAGGCATTTTGTAAAATGCCCATGCAAAACATGAGGGAAACTATATTTATATTCTGTTATGCCCGCTTATTTTCAGGTATTTTACAATTTGCCTAATACGACCTAGTCAAAACACGTCTTTTTGTTAAAGCAGAGAATAGTTGGTATGAAAAAGTATAATATGTACAATTTTATATATTATGTTAGGAAGCATGAATATAAAATATTCTCTGCTTTAACCATAATTGTATCATTAAAATTGTAAATATTATTTATTGAATTCGTGGGCGAGGGGGGGGGGGGGAGGGGCTCTGCCCCCTGCACCCCCTGTGCAGGGGTCGGTGTAGGGTGGACCTCGCTTCAACTTGCAAAGTACATGCGTGATTTACATCCACAATTTCAGAACTCAATAGATCGCTGGCGTGGTCGCTCTCATTGTCAGTTTAGTACATTTGTGTGTTTTGACTAACTCGTATTAGGCAAATTGTAAAATGCCTGAAAATATGCGGGCATAACAGGATATAAATACTTCCACTCACGTTTTGCCGGCTTATTGTAAAATGCCTGGGCATTTTACAAAATGCATGTTATTGTATTATGCCTGCGACATATCTAATAATCTCAATCCGCGGTTTAATAAATCTGTTTTTATTAACATGCATTTAGAAAAGTTTGTTACACTTTCTTTATGTTATATAAGTAATTAAAAATATATATATAGTTACATTATATAGTTCTTTACGAATTATATACCTAATTTATATACTTATAAGTATAAATATATAAAAAGTTCTTATTTATCGTTTAATTAAAAAAGATTTAATTTAAGTAAACTTTGAAAATTATATTGCAATTATCAAGATATCTAATATTGAAAATTAAAGAAATAGATTTAGGTAGAGAGAGGAATACATAAACAAAATTGATATATGTACATACTTTAGTTACTTTATATGGTAGTTTAGTTATTCGAAATAACAATTTCTTTGTGTTCTTTACAAGTAATTATCAATTACAAAATAGCTACACGTTTATGGAAAAGTTCATTGCCAAAAGAAGATCGTTTCGTTTTAAGTTATATCGTCATCCAGTTGTCGCAAGTGTTGTGAATGACACATCTTAAGCGCACGTGTAATCTGGAAATTCTTAAAATAGAAAATGCACATTTCTGTATAACAGATCTTCGTGTCATTAAATTCCTGCGTGCCATTGCCAATTTAGTTGAAATCTTGATATCACAAGATTCATTGTCAGTAGAATTTGTTACTTTTAAATATCAGCTTAAAAATATACGTTTATTACGACATTTCATAATGTAATAAATAATAAAATAATCTATCAAAAGAGCTTAAAGAAGATGATCAAAAATATTTTTAAGGCTTACATTGCATCAATAAATTTCAAATTATAGTTCTCTCTTTTCTTGCAAATCTTATTATTTGAAAAAAATATTAGTTAATAAACTTATTGATTCTAAAAAGAAAATAGCTACGTGGATTATTCGTAATTTGAGATATTGAAAATTGATAGAATTTTTTAATATTAAGATATAAAAAAAAACAAAAGTTAAGAACAACAAATAGGTTTTATTAATGTACTTTATGCATTCAGTATATACTAATTATTTAAGGCTTTAACAAACTTGCTGTGCAATCGCGATACAAAATGTTGGCATAGATATTATTATAAGCAGCTCTGTTCTAATTTTTCCTAAGGAGTGATTATTTTATCAGAGTATTTTTTAACACAATGCGATCTCACTGATTGTAAGATCGATGCGATTGACATATAATTAAGTACCAGAGGCTTCGCCCCAGGCTAAATCACTTGTCCCTTACGCAACTACTTACAGGTGACTTTCACTGGAAGATGATCCGGCCCCTGCGTGTGATTCATAAGGTGATACAGCTTTGGCCATTTGACTGGCAGATTCGCTACGAGCAATTAAGATATCCGGCTGCATCAAATGCCATCGCGTTTACCTTTAGTTTTGAACGCATATTTTGCTTCGTTTACTTCGATTGATTCTTGATAATGCTCAGATTTGCAAAAATGCAATTTTAAATATTAGTTATCTGCAATGTTATCTCCCTTACTACGCACATTTTAAATATGCAATATGCAATTTCACAAAGCAGAAAAGATGGAAAAAATTATTGTTATAATAATATTATAAAAAATTTTTTTGTTTAATCTAATTAAACATCTCTAACTGTTTTAAAATTAAATTTTGTCCCTAAATTGATAACAATGTTTAATCGGCTATAAAATATAGTAATATATTTTTAAATTATAATAATTTTATTTTATAATTGTAATGAAATAACTATAACAGTCTCACTTTATCATTATAATTATAAAGTAACATAATCCCATTTGCAATAATTCCATCAACATTACAATAATAACAATAAAAATATATAATTAGAAGAATTACACGACATTATAATTTATACATATTATAATACCGCGGAATTTATATAATTACGTATGTTAAATCAAAATACCGTGAAAGCAATTTGATCTATCAGCATTTTAAAGAAAAGGTTGAATAGTGACTTCTAACACGATAGTAAAGATCGCCTTGCACTCTTTGCATAATCAAGAATGAGAGTTACAATCATGTAAGGTTGATCTTCGATTGAAACGATAGGGCAGTATCTTTTTGATACTTCTGGCGGATTCCAGCCCTGAACGGAATCCTGATTCTTTCTCTTCTTTTCTTTTTCATTATTTTTCTCCTTTTAGATAAAAAAATCATGATAAGAAAATACGAGATTAATACACTAGATTAACTAGAATGCCGAAGAAAGATACAATTAAATTAACTTTGCACCTCTCTAATTTATTTGTGTTTCAAATATTTTGTCATTATCGCAATATGCATGAAATGATATCAGCTTGACATTAAAATACTAAATATGGATGCTAAAAATTAAATAATGAATAAATTAAGATAAATAAAATAAGATATTATAATATAATGAAAAAAATCAGATAAAATAACTCAATAAAATTAGCATAGATCAAGGGTGGTTTATTAGGTCTGGGACATTCGTGTTATATTAGCTGCGCACACGAATAGTTTGACTTACGACGTCGCATAAATTAACATATTTTATCGTACAACTGACTCTACATTTCCTTCAAAAGAAAAATTGAAACTAATCTAATTTTGATAATGTACAGATTAATAATCTTGATAATGTAGATTAATAATGTACAATATCGCTTAACTAAACAGGATAAAATTTTACGCCAATTGTTATTATTATGAATGCCATTTTTACAAATTTATAAAAATTTTAATTTAATAAGCGCGAATATATCAATTTTAATCTCCGCTTTAAATGAGTCCATCGCCTAGTGTATCTAGATAAATGTATCTAGGAACATATACGGTTGTACTTTTAAAAACACAGACATATCCTACGAATAAATTTAATCGATACCATACTTCCTTTATCATAATTTTTAATGATTAATGTACGTGATATATTTATTAATCTGTATGCTGTATTATTATTAAAATTAATTATTAGAATATTTGTAATAAAAAATTACACTAGAGAGAGCGAGTTAGGAATTCAAAGTTTACACTTTATTGGATAGTTTACAGATTATTAATAGAATCTTTTAAGACGTTAATCTTCTTTAAAATTCTCTTTTAAAATTCTACAGAGGAAGTTTGGAATAACATTTTATTTTATCTCTTTGAGTTTAAAGATCACGTTAGAATTGCCTTGAAAAGCAAACAGCCTGCAGCTCGGACGCTATGGCCGCTTTGACTGAAACGATCTTGCTATTGTCCACTAAAATATCGCGACATAAATACCGTAGGCATTAATCGTCACGGCAACATTTGACGCTGCAAGTGCGCGGTGGAGAAGGGTTTAGGTCGGGAGCTAGCATATATTAACCTTTCGTTATATAGTCTGTCAACCCGGGACTGAAAGAAAGAAGACGACGAAGAGGAGTCCCGCTCGCGTAGCCTTCTTGGAATCGCGACTTTCCCTTCTCGTGGGTGGAACAACGGTTGAGATCATCAATCGCGACCATGGATCCTGGCCAAACCTAACTTAGTCGATACCAGGATACGTGCCACTTTTGCGCTGTATACGCATGACAGCCGCATGAAATATGTTATTCGAATACTAATGATTACTAAAATATATTGAAAAATCAAATTTATATGACATTCAGATGAAATATCTATTAATAATTGTAAAATGGCACGAAGCCCGAAATATTTTAAGTACAAAATAAAAAACTGGAAAATAATCTATATACTTAAATAATACATAAAAATATTTCTGATAAGTTACAAGTTGTTAAGCTACAGTAAAATATAATATAATTATTGGATGTCTATTGGACTTTATAATAATATATCAAATTCATTCTTATTTGTATAACATTTCTTTCTAAAAATGTTTTGCTTTCGATATTTTTATAGAGATTCCAAGACTTTTTTTTTACTCGTATTATACTCACAGACATATACACATCTCTCATCTCTACACGTACAATTTAATAATATATGGAGGGGTTAAAACCATAGTGGTGTAAGTCACTTTTTTTAACCTATCGAGTAGAGTTAATAGATGCAGTCTAAACATGCAGATATGTTGAAAAAAGAAGAAAAAAAGTGGTCAAAAAAAATTGACACACCACTATGGCTTTAACCCCTCCATATATAAATAAGTATTAGATTATTTTGTAATTAGACTATTCTATTAAAAATTTTTGTTATTTTTTACACTGATACAATACAAAGTAAGACATTGTGACATATCTATACAAAAAAATTGTGTTAATTTTTCAATTTTAAAAAATTAGAAAATTACATAAATGAATCAGTTTCAATTAATCTAATTATTCTGGCAAAAGATCTCTTTTTATCTTTCAAGAAATCTCAATATTTACGATCACAGAGGTACTAAATTATTATAGTGTATGTAACATTTTATAATTGATTGGGACTCGGCAAACGAATAAACGCAAAGAATAGAGTATGACATTCTTTTGTTTCTTAACGTTTTTATTCTATTGTGTATTGAAATCTGTGATTATAAATATTCACTGAATGTATCTAAATTTAAATAATCATAAAGGAGAAACTCTGACATCACATGCTTATCTTGATTTTTGCTCGAACCATAAACGCGAGAGATATATTTGTATCTGTTATGTCGCCATTTAGGGAGGTTGCGGATACGGCAACGTAAGCAGTAACGTAAGTTTCTGACTAGATCATCGTTATTTTTCCGTAACGGCAGTCGGCGACATTCTTACGAGGATATAGATATCCCATTATTATTTAAACCATATATATAAGGCTTGTCGGTGATAGAATAGCAAGATGGGTTAAATAAGAATTCGAATTTGTTACCGGATACATGTCAGATTTTATTTTCGAGTTAGTTCAGTCTAAAAGTCTAAAACAATGATACTATAATATAGCGACTACACAACTGTTATCTATTCTTATATTTGCATAATTAAACTCTTATAAAATTATTATTGAGTGTTGAATAATATGGGCCTCACAAAAGGTATAATAATGATATAATAATTTTGCAAATAACAATTAAAGAAAAAATAAATTTATTGTACAAATGCACAATTTTAAACATAGAAATCAATATGATTATAGCTAAGAAAATATGGAAATTCGTAAACCTTCCTAAATAGACAGTGCTGCAAGGCGTTAAGGTAATTGATAACTCAAAGTATTTTATATGTTCAGAATGGGCTAATTAAGAGTCAAGCGCGGTATACGTTGCGCTGTTATTTTCTTTTTTTTTAAATGTATTTTTATACATATAAATTTTTCCACCAATAACTGTGGAGTAGTAGAATCTCTTCCCTCCCCGATTAAATCGATTTGATTTAACTTTTCAGATGCTACCTAACTGGCTATATTAGCCCTTTCTCAACATATTGTTCACTATAGAAGCCTTATACTTCAATGTTCAAAGTATTCTCATTGTCAGCTAGAGATTAGTATATGTGTCTTTGACGCGAAACGATCTTGATTGATATGTTCTAGCAATTATAAAATTGTTATTATAAGTTATTATAATATTTATTTATTTTATTTCTTATAAGTTTACTTAATTTAATTGTTTGTCACATTTAAGTTTAAGAATGTTGTTTTTTAATCTACCTTTCTAAATATATCTTATCTAGTCAAAAAACAACAAGCGCTATAATTATTTTTATACTTGTCTTAGTTAGGAGAATAAATAAAGATATTTGTGAAGACTCTAAAGTAGGTTAAATAAATTTTTATTTTTACGTTCAGAATCTAAATAAATTCAGAAGACCGAATCGTTTTCTCCGTTATATATTTTGTATGCGGAAAAGAATACGAATACCGTACGAATATAAATTCCCGAAACGTGATGAGTGCATACGGCTATTGTTTCATATTATGCACATGCATATATGTATATCGTGAACAAAAGGTAAATATGCGAATCACGCGTACACTGTAAACTTGAAGAAAAGATATAAATGTATCAATATATTAATACTCACAATCACACTCGACTCGATCTCAATTAAATTGAAACAATCTTACATCCAATATTATACAGCGCATTATGAAATTATATCATCACGTTCATATGAGTGGATTATATGTATTAATACTAATACTTATTAACACATGCGCGCGCGATGTGTATACGTATATATGTATATATGCAAGATTCTTCTAAATTATTATTTGATGCAGATTAAAAATTGGATAAAAATTTCTACTGTTTATAGTCATTAATCGCTTTCGACTTTCGCTTGTATAGAATGGATAATTAATTGAGATCAGAAACGGTAGAGAGAGTTATAGTTTATCCACCACATCTGAGAGGTGAAAGCATATTACTTCATCAATACGCAATAGCAACATGTTCCAAAATAAAAAAAGATCCCTTATTATTGATGAATCTTCTGCTAAAAGAAATAAATGTATACATTAATTTTGTTTTAACTTTTAAAATTTAGATTTTTCTTTATTTTACTCATAAACATGACAAAAATAAGTTAATATTTTATTATATTGTAAGTTTAAGTTTAAGAATCATAAATTTATTAATAAAAATTTTATATATACGTTAGCACATAAATTAATGGAACAAAACATAAGCATGCACAAATATCACAAATATATCTATAATATTATTTATTTTTAAATATAATATATTTTTTTAATAAAATAATAAATACAAAAGAAATTGTATGAAATAGAACTAAAACTTATTAAACTTTTGTAAATTTCTCTCTCTCTCTCTCTTTATTTCTTTTTTTTTTTCTTTTCTCACATTCAAGTTATAATTTACATTAAAAATACTTTATATTGCGTGCTACCAGTTGCACAATGTTTGGAAAATTAATAGCTAAGAATTACAAATCGCTCTAGCTGCAGAAACTGGAAATGCCGACTATGATATTTCACGATGTGCGCTTGCAGATCGCATCAAATACTTAATTCTACCGACTGATATTAAAGGCCAACTGTTTTTAAACACAACTCGATAATTACATCATGCCATTGGAAATGTCACGAGCCTTGACAAAGCAAATTATTGCGATTAGCAACTGTTTCTTATTAATAAAAAAAACTTCTTCATAAAAGTAACGTAATATCTTAGTGAATATAGTTTAAGCAAATTTATAGACATAAACAGTTATAACTTTATAAGTAAATATTGAGAAATATCACTTGTATACAAAATATAAATACCTTTGGATTTTTATCAATAGTAATATAGGAACTTTTATAGATACTAAACTTTTATGATTATTAGAATTATTAACGATTTATACAATTAATATGACTTTATCAGTTCCCGTAGAAGGAATATTATTTTTTTCTACTTTTAATTTAAACTTCTATTTGTCTTAACATTCATACCATTCAACTACATAGCTATATAGCATATAAATTTGTTTTATCTCTGCTTTATTCCAGTAAAAACAAACAATTGTTTTTCAGGTGATTGCTACTTCCATGTCGCAACTCACTCAGGAATTAAAAAATACCAATCGAGATGGTGATGTGATTTTGAGTATCAACGATGAACAAAAAAATCAGTATTTAAGCCAAAACTTTGAATCAGGTAAGTCAAAAAATTAAAAAATGATAAAAGGAGCTTATTGTTAGACAATAAAAAATTTAATAATACGCTCCATTTTAAGAATAAAAACTTAAATATGAAAAATTGCAATTACAATTAATTATTGCACTTTACAGATGCATACAAATATGGTTATGATGTCAATCCACATGGTCAATTCCATCATGAAACACGTGGCCCACATGGGATCACCTATGGGTGTTATGGCTACGTCGACCCTTTTGGTCAACTAAAAGCAACGTTTTACATCAGTGACGGATGGGGTTATCGCGTTGTTCAGCCAGGAAGAGACGTGGAACTTTTCCTTCACAAGCATGAACATCATGCAAACGGAGACAAACATGATCATCACGAGCATCATGGTGTAATTACACCATGGCGAGAGTTGTATTTTCCCGTGGTGTGTGCGCAATATACAAACACGAACGTTCCACCTCTCGCAATACCAAGTGGGGGGAGTACGTAAATGAAAATACATATATAGAAAAAATGCACATTTATGTATACTTATAAGTGTATATACATGTATGTGCAGCATAAAGTGTGATACTAAAATAAATATATGATTATTTTTTTTAATAAGCAGCGCCTATCGGAAGTGGATCAACGATTGAAACAATACCGACTCGACCTCCTTACAAGCCTGATTCATCTGGTATAAATTCAAAATAATACCTATACTATGTTAAATTATTAATAACGTTCAATCATACTGTAAGATATAGTATACATACAGAGCGATATACGTATATATAATACATATATGTATAATAAAATTAATTACATTATTATTATGTATACATTAAAATGACAGTAATATTTAACATTGTACCTTCTCATAAAAGTTACAATGGAGTGACAACAGAATCATATGTCATTATCTTAATGTTTAAACCAAAAGTTAGAGCATCAAACGAGAAGATAGCGTTACATTTCAAAATTATCTCACAATTTAATTAAAATTAATTATTAATTTAATTAAGCGAACAGATATGTGTACAGATATGTACACCGGACAAATTGTGAAATTGACGATATATTTTTGTATAAAACTATATCTTTAAAAAAATTAATGCCAAAATAGAAAAAATTCATATTTGAGCGTTTTTGATAAATAACATTTAATAATAAACTTTTGTAAAACAAAATCGAGAATTCTCCCAACAGTAATTAACAAAACAAATATAAAAGATATAATACGCTATTCAAAAAGAGTAATTTTGTGATATCTTACATATATCTTTTTAACATCTTTTTAATAACTTGAATTATTCCAATTTATTAGTATTTGTCACCATTTTCAGGACATCCTAATAAACCAGGACGACCTGGAAAACCAGGACAGCCACCATATACTGGGCATCCGCATCCAGGAACTCCTGGAACTCCGGGAATAGTCGAATCACCATTATATCCAACATATATTACGCCAGGTACGCCTAATACGTCTATTAGGGGAGGACGCGGGGCTAGTAGGCCAGTTTTTCAGTGTTTGATTTTTAATAAAGTACATAAAATAAATATCATTGTAACGTTTTTACTGTCTACGGCAAGACGTACATTTGGCTATCAGAATAAATTTTTAAAGTTAGCTTATAAATTGATGATAATTATTAAGGTATTTAAATATTTTTGTAATACCTGTCGCGAAAGCACGATTTTTGATTGCTGTTTAACGTGCGGAAAGTGGTTTTTATTTCTCAACGATTCAATGTATGCCTTACTTTACCATATTAGTGCGAGAAAAGCACCTTTATGGCCGGTATTTATAGTCGGATCTTATATTTAAAGCGGAGTCTAAAATGAGAATTTAAGGCGTAAAATTTAAGTTTTAACCCAGCCGTAAGAAATTGACAAATCACAGTCGAATATGAGAAGAATACTCGACTGTGATTTGTCAATTTCTTATACGGTTTAAGGCTTAAAGCTTAAATTTTACGCCTTAATTTCTCATTGTAGACGTCGCTTAAGGTAAGTCATTATAGAATATTATTATGGAATATTATTATATCCGTAATATATAAAAATTCCTGGTATCATTAGTATAGGTATGTCTTACACTCTCTACATCAGAAATATTCGATATTCCAGGAAAACCATCAGGAACGCCGTCATATCCTGGATACCCTATTTATCCTGGAGAAACACCTGATTCACATTCTGAAACTTCAGATAAACCAGATGATTTATCACATCCCGGGATTATCAATACACCATCAAATAGGCCAAGCTTTCCTTTTAAGCCGGGCAAACCAGGTATGTTATTATGATTATTTTAAGAACTAATATTTCTGTAATTTTAAATATTTTAAAGTATTACACTATGTAGAGACGTTATTTATTTACATTTGTATAAAATTTAAATAAATGCCCGGTAAAATATTTTTTTTAAATATTTTTTAAAATAGGAACACCCGGAATTCCGGGAATACATGCAGGCAAACCAGGAACGCCGTCATATTATCCAGTCACATCAGAAACACCTGATTTACATTCTGAAACGTCAGGTAAACCAGATTTATTACATCCCGGGATTATCAATACACCATCAAATAGGCCAAACTTTCCTTTTAAGCCGGGCAAACCAGGTATGTTATTATGATTATTTTAAGAACTAATATTTCTGTAATTTTAAATATTTCAAAGTATTACACTATGTAGAGACGTTATTTACTTACATTTGTATAAAATTTAAATAAATATCCGGTAAAATATTTTTTAAAAATATTTTTTAAAATAGGAACACCCGGAATTCCGGGAATACATGCAGGCAAACCAGGAACGCCGTCATATATTTATCCCGTCACATCAGAAACACCTGATTTACATTCTGAAACGTCAGGTAAACCAGATTTATCACATCCCGGGATTGTCAATACACCATCAAATAGGCCAAGCCCTCCTTTTAAACCGGGCAAACCAGGTATGTTATTAAGATTATTTTAAGAACTAATATTTCTGTAATTTTAAATATTTTAAAGTATTACACTATGTAGAGACGTTATTTACATTTGTATAAAATTTTTATAAATGCCCGGTAAAATATTTTTTTAAATATTTTTTAAAAATATTTTTTAAAATAGGAACACCCGGAATTCCGGGAATACATACAGGCAAACCAGGAACGCCGTCATATATTTATCCCGTCACATCAGAAACACCTGATTTACATTCTGAAACGTCAGGTAAACCAGATTTATCACATCCCGGGATTATCAATACACCATCAAATAGCCCAAGCTTTCCTTTTAAGCCGGGCAAACCAGGTATGTTATTATGATTATTTTAAGAACTAATATTTCTGTAATTTTTAATATTTTAAAGTATTACACTATGTAGACGTTATTTACTTACATTTGTATAAAATTTATATAAATGCCCGGTAAAACATTTTTTTAAATATTTTTTAAAATAGGAACACCCGGGATTCCGGGAATACATGCAGGCAAACCAGGAACGCCGTCATATTATTATCCCGTCACATTAGAAACACCTGATTTACATTCTGAAACGTCAGGTAAACCAGATTTATCACATCCCGGAATTATCAATACACCATCAAATAGCCCAAGCTTTCCTTTTAAGCCGGGCAAACCAGGTATGTTATTATGATTATTTTAAGAACCAATATTTCTGTAATTTTAAATATTTTAAAGTATTACACTATGTAGAGACGTTATTTACTTACATTTGTATAAAATTTATATAAATGCCCGGTAAAACATTTTTTTAAATATTTTTTAAAATAGGAACACCCGGGATTCCGGGAATACATGCAGGCAAACCAGGAACGCCGTCATATTATTATCCCGTCACATCAGAAACACCTGATTTGCATTCTGAAACGTCAGGTAAACCAGATTTATCACATCCCGGGATTATCAATATACCATCAAATAGGCCAAGCTTTCCTTTTAAACCGGGCAAACCAGGTATGTTATTAAAATTATTTTAAGAACTAATATTTCTGTAATTTTATATATAAATATTTTAAAGTATTACACTATGCAGAGACGTTATTTACATTTGTATAAAAGTTAAATAAATGCCCGGTAAAATATTTTTTTTAAATATTTTTTAAAATAGGAACACCCGGAACACCTGCAGGCAAACCAGGAACGACGTCATATCCTGGATACCCTATTTATCCCGTCACATTAGAAACACTTGATTCACATTCTGAAACGTCAGGTAAACCAGATGATTTATCACATCCCGGGATTATCAATACACCATCAAATAGGCCAAGCTTTCCTTTTAAGCCGGGCAAACCAGGTATGTTATTAAGATTATTTTAAGAACTAATATTTCTGTAATTTTTAATATTTTTTTTTAAGTATTACATTATGTAGAAACGTTATTTACTTTTGTATAAAATTTAAATAAATATCCGGTAAAATATTTTTTATAAATATTTTTAAAAATAGGAACACCCGGAATTCCGGGAATACATGCAGGCAAACCAGGAACGCCGTCATATATTTATCCGGTCACATCAGAAACACCTGATTTACATTCTGAAACGTCAGGTAAACCAGATTTATCACATCCCGGAATTATTAATACACCATCAAATAGGCCAAGCTTTCCTTTTAAGCCGGGCAAACCAGGTATGTTATTAAGATTATTTTAAGAACTAATATTTCGGTAATTTTTAATATTTTAAAGTATTACAATATGTAGAGACGTTATTTACATTTGTATAAATTTTAAATAAATATCCGGTAAAATATTTTTCATATAATAACAAATATACGCATATATATGGTATATAATTGTATATCAAATACATGTTTTTTTTTCTTGTATATATGATCTCTGTATATACAGGAAAAATAATAAAAAGAAGAATCTAAAAATAATTAAAAAGATCATTTTCGTTACTCATTACCTCAAACCTCACTTTTTATAAAAAATGCAATGCAAACATGATTTTTTAAATTATTTTTAGATACTTTTTTAAATTATTTTTTCTGTATATACGAACAGAAATTATAAAAGAGAAAAAAAACATGTACGGACATATTTGATATATAATTATATATGTATATATATTTATATGTTTTTATGAAAAATTTTTTACCGGTAGTTACCTATTTGTACTGTTTTAATTATTTACTTGTAGGTTATCCAAGTTACCCTACGTATCCAGGATATACGGAAGATTCAAAGAGTCCAGAAGGTCCAATAGGACCTGAGGGGCCAATTGGAAATGAAGGTCCAATCGGTGGTGTTGGCAGTATAGGAGATATTGGCGGTGTGGGAGATGAAGGGGGTGTTGGACCTGATGGTCCTGATGGGCCATGGCCAACCGGTTCTCCAGGTCCCGACGGACCATGGCCTGGTGATCCAGATTACATACCCGGAGTAAAACCAACAAGAAGACCTTCGTATAAAGAACCCATAAGGAATCACCATCCTGCGATTTATTCATTTAATACGGATAAATATAACTCCATCTCGCAATATAATTTCAGTAACAAAACTGATTCTTCGCATACAGGCTATAAGGATATCGAATTATCGAAGTTGTCACATCCAACGAAAGTTAACACATCGTTATATATACCTCATAAATCTCAATACGAAACTCAATCCACGTCATCAATCTATGGGAAAGAGGAAACCAATTACAACGCAAATAAAATTAACGCGCTGTTGCATACAGGCTCAACACCATCATCATTGAGCTACGAGATCGGAGATCATCAATACACAGACGTGTTTAAACTGAATCCGCAACTTTATGATCAACTGATACATACGGAGCCGCAGCAAATAAAGAAACCACTTAAAAATGATTTCAAGCAATTTTCTGTGCACGATCAGAATCAGTATCAAAAGTCAATATTCTATCCATCTTATAATTCGCAACGACAGTCTAAAGTCGCAAACGAATTTAAAAAATTAGAACGAGAAGAGGACGCATTTAATGTAGACGGACAATATAACAATTCTGCCAATGTGGATAGCAAAGCGATCTCTAATGTGTTCTTTCAGTCGGACGGACTTTCCTCTGCTCCGGAAAGACAGGTAAATGCACGACTTGAGCAGACATTCCGGACAAACCCCGTTATCGACGCTATCGGGGTTCAGCCGCCCAGCTCCATCAACGTCAAGCCCTTTTCGTTACCAATAGGGCCAAATCCACAAGCATGTCCCTGTTACTTAGTCGAGCCGAATAACAACACAAACGTAGAAACCAGCTCGACTCTCACATCTGTCATTGGTCAGTTGGGATTCATTCCTGTTATCTTCGTACCATACTGTCCTGGCAACGAGATGGACAGCAATAAGATGAAAATTATGTTCCCGTCCGCCAATCCTGTTCCATATGCATGTGACACATGTGATACGCACGATAGTAAATTCATTGTAAAACCGCTCGACATAAATCAACTTGGCAATATCGATTATCTCAAAGAAGCATTAAATCAAACCAATCTTGGTATTTTGAATGTTCCAGTTAAGACCGTCGAGCGAAGAAGAAGCAAAAGCAGAAAGGCGAAATAAGGAGTGTAGCACTAACTTATTAAGCTTAAGATGCGATCGTTATAAAAAGACAAGCTTATCTTCTCCTGGGAAATAGCAATAAATATAGGATATTGACATTGCCCGTCCGTCAGCTGCCGGTTAGTTGATGGATGGCCAAATTAAAGATATTTGTAATATTTGCCGAAATAACCAAAGTCAATAGATATACAAAAGCTTCAAACTAAAAATTGAATTAATAGCGAATTTCTTTTTGTTAATTCTCTTTGTGAATTAATTAATTCTCGATACACATAAAAGACAGATAAATAATGAATTTCCTACTAATTCGATTAATTTTAATTAAAGGTATTACGCTATACTTTGAAATTTACAAAATAGATTTCTTATATACAGTATAGATACAGTATGTTGCAGCATATATTATTTACAAAAATTACATTTTTGAAAATTAATACATATCTAGAAATTAACAAAACGCGCGCTCGTATTAGATTATGTTTATAGTTGTTATTCAATATTTAGTTTGATGCAAAACTAAAGAGAAAGATTTTTCATAAACGCTATTCCTATAGACTCTATGCGTTTCGACACCATCCAATATCCTAATATTTATTATTACGCGATTTGTAATAGAGATTTAAAATTTCTGTCATAAAACATTTTATATCATTCGGTTTTCCGATAAAAGCAAGATTAAATAGTATGTATTAATGTATACATTAGATGTGTAGAGATTATTGTAATAAATTAATAAAACATAAAATTTTATTTATAAATAGTGATTAATTTTCTAATTCTTAGATATTTCATAATACTGCTACTAATTAGCAACTCAACAAATAACATAAATTTTTATTAAATAATAATTTAATAGCATAGCAATAACTAATAAAAATATCTTTAAATCAATCAATAAAAGTGACAAATAATGCTTATTAAAAGTAAATAAAAAATTAGATACTAAATAAATAGTTTATAAATTAAGGGCAAGAAATATCGTAAACAATATAATCATAATTATTATCAGTTTTTTATTTTAACATAGTATATAGTTTTGCATTATAAAATTATATCGTAATTTTTCTCTTGTGTGTGTTACATAAAAAATATGTTATCATACAGCTCTTACATATTCCAACAAATCTTAGAAATGTAATTAATTGTTTGTTGCTAAAAGTATACATATATTATATATGTTAACATAAACAATTATTAATTTGTAAAGACATTTTTAATTGTAACATTTGTAAGTGTTACGTAAAAACATGTACAAAGTCACGTTTATGAATAACCACGATAACCAGATGGATTACTGAGGGAAGTACCGTAACTATCACTTCGATAACTATATGGAGCATATGGACTCCTCGCTGCATATGTTGTGCCATAATTTGTACCATATGCGTTTCCATAACCTGAAGTATCGTATCCATCGTAGCGACCGTAACCACCACGTCCATATCCTAAATTATTACCATCGTCGTAACCTCCGATGCTCGTAACACCCCCATATCCTCCATAATTCCCGTATCCTCCATAACCACCCCCATAACCACCATAACCACCATAACCACCATAACCACCAGGATAATATCCCCTTCCATAATCCCCTCCGTATCCTCGACCCCCATATCCGTAACCTCCATATCCGCCCGATCCGCCGTAGCCAGGGTATCCAGGATAGTTTCCTACGTTACCAGAATATCCATATCTGCAAAAATTTTATTTCCCCTCTTTAATTTATTTTTTTCTTAATTATTATAGGTGCGTCGCGTAAATATACGTATGTTGTTCTTTTTCTATTATCTTATTTCTTCTTACAATTAGTATATATTATTCTTTTTATTTATATACTTTATTCTTTTATATAAATTCTTATTTTTTCTTATTTGCTTATATTTGTCTGTTTGTTTCTTTATAAGTGGATTAAAAATCCAAACACTTATGAGAATATAAACATTAACTTTAATATTAATATATTAAATAAATACATAGATTCAAGATCTACTGAATATTGAGTTCGAAATATATATGCACATATTTTAAATATATACATATAAAATACTGTCCTCCTTCTCCAAAATAGTCATTCTGTATATAAAAATCGTGATAAAATTAAATTTTACCCAATATGGCCGCTACCAAGAAGCCCTCCTGGAATTAGATTGCTACCACGATATGATGTACCAGGATAAACGGATCCAATGATTCCCGTACCATATCCTCCGGGGTATCCTCCAGAATATCCTCCGGAATATCCTCCAATTGACCCAGGATATCCTCCAATTGACCCAGGATATCCTCCAATTGACCCAGGATATCCTCCGATTGACCCAGGATATCCTCCAATTGATCCAGGATAACCTTTTGTTATATGAAACGCTAACACAAATATTTTTTGTATAAATAAATTACATATTATTGAAATTAAAGATCGATCAACTTTAAATATTATAAAATAAAAACAGCTTTTTAAGGAGATTTTATGATCCAGAACTTTTAGAAATTTTCGACTTTTTTAACATCTTTTCGAGCTTGAGAGAATGTCTGTGAAAAAAAGTAAAGTAAAAATTCGAAAAAAGTGGCACAATGCACGATATAAATTAGAGCACTCGATATACGCGAGCGATCGAACTGAAATCAGTGTCACTCGAAGAGATATCGCCTTATCCATTTTCTATCAATTTTAAATACAGTCGGTCTAGTATTATTTTTCAAACGTGTAAAATTAAAGTTATTGACATCGTGGCTTAGAATTTAAGTTTGTTGTAAAATACTCATGCGGGAAACAATACATTATTTTTCCTCGTTAATTGATAGAGTTTATAAAATGAATAAAATAATTGTGTACCATGAGTTTATTAGAAATTGCTTATAAAGTTATGGAAATTAAAACGCGCACAAGTTACGGAAGTTACGTGCGCAGAATGCAAAATGAAGTTCTGAACGTAATTGGTATAATAATCGATCGCGATTCATATTCACATTGCACGACGTAAGGTAATAGTGTCATGAGTAATCAGCATATTAAGTAAGTGTGTCACTGCCATTCTCACGCTCTGACTTTGAAAGTCGGGCGCTTCCCATTGCAAAAGCGGAAAAAACATCACTAGTTGTAATAAGATGCTAATAATGTAACGAACTACCCGAAGGACTTGACCTCTCGGGAAGAAATAGAAATGATTCTCACGAGACGTCAAAGAAACTACTTCAGTATGCGTTTCTCGTACTTCCGTATACTTTGTGCAGCTCTTAAAAGTTTCTAACTCAAAGAACCATGTTTCAAAAATTACAAAATAATTAATGTAATCATGTATGGAATAATGCCCGTGTACCATAAACCCTATTACGTTATGCAACGAAGGTGCCATTAAATTGTCATATCAAAAAAGTTTGCTCGTAATGTCATGCGCTGGCAATCTCCTTGAATTATTCCGCGTTTAATCGTTTATCGTTGCGGAACTATTATACCTTTTTACTCATAAACAAAAATAAGTCCATAGTTCCACAAATAAATAATTAGAGCATGGATAAATAAGTAATGAATTAATATTGCAATCACGTGCACAAAATCATAAATATACATATATATAAATGTTGATGAAATATATATAGAAATATAAAATATTGCTATTCTCTTACTTCGATCACTCGCAGACGCAACCAAATCTTTTTGATTACGTGTATTATCCGAATATACAGGCTGTGCGCTGATTATCGGCGTTAGTTTTGTCAGCAATTTTGATTCATCCAGAGATTCTTCCGCGCCACGGCATATTACAATTAGAGTAAAAGTTGATATCTGTAGAAAATATACAAAGAGTATATTACACACACATGCATATACAAATTTAAGAATGTTGTAGGAATAATATATATTTTTGAAATTTATATAAATACTTATATATAATTTATTAACATAATAATACATATATATTAATAATTTTAAAAAATGTATATATTAGCATCCCACGTATTTATAGAGTTACTAATATATTTAAAAAAATTTAAATAATTTTATCAAATGTTTATAACATTAAATCAAAAAGTACTTGAAATTAAACTGCCGATTTAATGTCAAATTTGACAGCTCAATTTACATTCACAATCAGTGTTATGATATACCAGTTTACTCTTAAACGCGGAAAGTGTTAAGAAAATGTATAGAAAAAGATTTAATATTTCAATAATGCTATAAACCCCCCGGATTCGAAAAACAAAATATTTAATTTACTTACAACAAAGAACACCTTCATGTTGCTGATGTTTATATCACTGCTTGCATTTTTCGGAGAAACACAGTGTTCGAGACACGGAAAGCTAATCCGTTCTCATGGCAGCGTGCAAAACCTCTATATATCCTCTCCTCTAACATGTCAATATGCCCCTCTTCATGCTTCAAGGTGGTCTCGGTTGTTTGAGCTTACGTTGCTCTTAGAAGCCGCCGTGCTGACAAGGACGTTGACAAGAATCGGTAAGACACGCCCAAAGGTATGGAAACTATCTTTCCGCTTTACATTTTTCTGTTCAAATATGCACACACAATAGTTTCTGAGGTGCAGGATGTTGTTATGTAAGTACCTCGCAAGTCCTCACGTTTGTATGTTAGAGTCAGAGGGGATTTTGCAATAGTAATTTTTTTCTAAAGAAATTATAATTATGCATGAAAGAAAGCAGTGTTATGTTGTTTCAGTTACTTTTACTTCTAATATTTCGCAGTTATCTGTTTATTACATTTAAGAAAATAAAAATAAATAATGAGATATGATTCCAACTTCGCTTTAATAGAATACATTTTAATGCTTAATTATCGATATCTATAATATCGAAAATTAAAATAAGAAAAAGTATTAAATCAGATTCTTTCAAACTTGTCGAAATTGTTAACTTTAAGATACTTAAAAAATATACCCTAATTTTCTTTTAATTTTATAATATTATGATATGTTTAAAACAATTCTTTTTTTATATTTTTTAAAGTATAATGTTATATAACACTATTATGTTTTTTGTACATGTTGGAAATGTTTCTACACAGTCGTGATTATATCATATTATTATTTTCTTTTGTGCTTGCTAGAGAGGTTAATTTCTTTTTAGCATGCAATTATTTTTAATACTAAAACTTGTATAAAGTTCTGGCATAATTCGCAAATTAAAACGTTTTACCCTTCTTTCTTCGCTCGCATTTCTTTTTCAATGCGCTTGCTTCCTATGGAATTCTATTACCGTCCTAATTTCAAGAATAGAGCGTGTTGTTCAAGCGTATTATACTTTTTTTTAAGATGTCAATCTTACGCAAAATGCATACATGTCATAAAAGCAAAAAAACAGCCGGAACTTTCGCAATAATCTGAGAGACAACAGACTTTCTCTTCCCGGAAACTTTATCAGCACCTATGTGTCCATCCTAATTCTGTATTGTACATATATGCACTCTTGCTACAGAGCAAACAATGTTTCCCAATTAGAGAACAGCCGTTTTTTTTTTCAAAGGAAATTATAGCTACGAATAAAAAAAAACGCTACATTACTGTTTTGTTTAAATTATATTTTTATCAGTTTATTACATTTAAGAAAATAAGAATAAATAATGGAATATTATTTAACAGTCATAATATTTCATAATGTTAATTTATTGCTATAATATTAATTAATTCGCCATTCCATCGCTTTTCATTTCAGTACATTTTATTAAAACGAAACATTGCACAACAAAACGCATCTGGCGAACGGCAAAGACGAGACAGTGGGCGTTAAGATCTAAAAATTGGTCCAAAAGTTGCAATTAAATTGTAGCTTTGTTTTACATCTACGTGTAACAGCACAATATATATTTACATTGTTAATCTTTTGTTACATCTCACGCATTGTGATTAAAACAAAATTGAAATAAATATATAAGACCAACAATTTTGAAATTTAATTTATCTCTTGAAGTCGATATAAAAATGGTAAAAAAGTCAATGATGTGAATTACGAAGATTTTACATATTGTATCTAATATTCCTTTTCTTTAACAGTAGAATTACCGATAATTAATTTCTACTGTTTAAATCTTTCTTTTCTTTAACACTAGAACTACTGATGATTAATTCCTACTATTTCATTATATAATATATCTTTTTTTTTAGGGATGAAGGGAGAAAGTAAATTTATTAAACGTATTGTAACAAATTATGGAAAATCTTGGAAGATATACAGTTATAAATTCAAGTAATTTTTAGAAAAAGAAATCATCAATTATTTTGACACTGCTTTATAGATATAGTTCTTATATTTAAAATAGTAATGTCCACCTCTCTACCAATGCAGATTAACTTTAATCTCGGTTTAATTTACTTTTTATCGTTTTCTAGTTCTAAGAATTAGATTAAAGTTGATCTGTATTGATAGAAATGGACATAAGTGTGCTAGACGTGCGTGTGTTCACGCACGACTCCTCAGTTTCGGCTGCGTCAGCCGGAGGGAAGGCCGTAAAATTGGCCACAAGTAGCTCAAGATCGCGCGACGCGTAACGTCGCGGCTTACTGCAGGGGATGACCGTGCTCGGATTACGCGGCAATACCCGGCGATTATACATAGACTCGCGTGTCACAATCACAAAGTAACACGCGTAATGATCCCGCCCGCCCCTTTATTCCCACGCATCGCATTGCGACTAGTACGCACCCTTTAATTGGTCAAGATCTTGCAATTAAGTTTTACCACTCTTTTCAATGTTTTTTTTTTAATCTTGAAATTCGCATTTTTTAATATGAGTAAAAAAAAACATATATAGACGCGTTAAAAAGGAGAAATAAGTCCTAGACAATTAGGTATATCATGAACCACTTCTCTTCTATACATAGATAACGATATTGAAACAGTCTTCGGTTGTCTATAACTGTATACATTTACACAACGGCTTTTATAATCCGATTTAGTTAATAACTACCATATACTATCCGATCCAAAGTTTTTCCTCTTTTTATCATAATGATTATTTAAGTAGGAGCTTCTTTTGATACTTAAACTACAATTTCTAATACATGTACCTCTATCGAAAGAGATTAATTCAAATGTTTACAGTATGAAAGAGGCTCATATTTAAGTGATCATATTGATAATAAGAAGAAAAGTTTTGGATCAGATAGTACACGGTAGTTATAAAACCGGATTATAAATGCGCGGTGTAAACGTAGTCATTATATAGGCAGTTATCATCGAATATTACGGCGTTATATCTGTAATATATGCTGTAAATATTAGAGAGCTCATATTAGCTCAAATTAATCCTCGACTAACAATAAGAAACTTATAACGGAAGTTTATAATGAAATCCCAGCTATCACAGAATATTCTAATAAAACTGCAGCAACATTCCAGTTTATATTGCAAGACTTACAATACGGCTGGAATGTTCTATGTTAGGATTATTCGAGAGAAAAGGTTTCCAATTGGAATAACTTCACTTTTCGTGAGACGTATTATAAACATTTAAATAAATATATTTAAAATTTCTTACAACGTAATGTTACGTACGTGTGCAACACGTGAATACTTAGGAAGAATAAAGTAAAATATAGGAGGAATGTTATTCTAAACTTTATCAAAATAACGATACAGCTCGGTAAAATTCATGAAAACTGACGAGCCGAGCAAAAGAGAGTACCTGACGAGAGAAGAGAAAATATAGTTACGTGAGCGACGAACCACGTTCTTTCAAATCTTGGTTTACTTTAATTGATTTTCTAAAAAAAGGCAAGATGTTCTTTATTAGCAATTAAAATGTGTAAGATAAAAGAGTTTTACTATTCAAAGTTTTAACAGAAAGGAGATACGCGTAGAACAAACAAGATATGAAATAAAAGTTATTTTATTTTATTGTTAGTATTTTATTATTAATATTTGACACTCACGCGACGTGAATTCGAAGCTCGATATATCGCTTGAAATATTTTGCGAGATGCGTTCGATCGAGATCTATCGCGAGGCATCGCGTAAAGATGGCAATTTGACTCGCGTCGTGTCGCGCAGCATCACAGTGAAGTGCGCGCGGCGTCACTGTGCAACTGCAATGTCGAATCTCTCGTCGGCGTCGCGTCGTCGCGAACGGAACATCGCGGATACAGGACGGACTTATTCGTCGCAGCACGTTTAATCGGTAAGCTCAATTATTATAAGCTTCATATTCAATTGTGTCTTAATATTTGACATATTGCGCGACGTAGATTCGACGCGCGGTACATCGTTTAAAACGAATATTTTGATCGAAATCTATAGCTCGACATTATATGGAAAGATGACGGCGCGGCGTCACTCTCGAATCTCTCGTCGTCGCGAACGGAACGTCGCGGATACAAAACAGATCTATTCATTGCAACATGTTTAATCAGTAAGTGCAATTGTTATGAGCTTTGTATTCAATCGTGTCTTAATATTTGACACTTGCGCGACGTAGATTCGACGCTCGGTACATCGCGTACTTCTTAAAACTATCAATATTTCGCGAAATGCATTTCCTGCATCGATTTTCCGTCCGAACGTAATAAAGTTCGAGTCGTGCGAATGATTGACGTCGGGAGTACCGTATACAGTTAATCATGCAATCTCGTATAATTGTGAATTATGTTCTAGCGAGTTTGGTGAGCGCCATGAAAGGATGGCCGCGGAGGGACGAGGGAAGAGGAGGAGGAGGAGAAGACCCAAGAAGGTGTCAACAAAGCAACCACGAGGTGAGCAATTTGTTGTTTAATTTATCATTTACTTATGGACTTAAACCCGCGAGAACCACACGATTAATTGCAATATGATTAATTGTTACATGCATAGAATTTTGTTATATCTTATTTTGTGTAAAAGTAATTTTTTTTCTTCTATTCTTGAGTCGTTTTTATCATGATTTAGAAATATAATAATCATAGAAAGAAGTAATTTGTGTAAAATGTTATAAAAGTTCAGTCTTTTGAAGATCTCTTCCGGAAAATGTATAATCATTTAAATATATAAGTGGCTATAAATGGAATAATGAATAAAATGTTTTATGCGCGTGACAATTATTTAATCAAACCATTTATTTCAATGTTTCAGACAATATACGACGCGGAAAGTTGCATCATCGCATCGAGGAAATCCAACTAGACTGCAACCCGAGAGGACAGCCTGAGAGGAGGAGGAGGAGGTCTAGGAGAGGCATCGGGCATCGGCGCAACAATTTCTTGGTATACTTTTTATTTTGTATAAAAATAATCTCGTTTTTGGTTTATTCTTCAGTCGTTTTATTTCACCTTGATTTAAAAATAATAATTAGAAACAAGAAATAATTTAAAATTTGGTAAAGTTTATTCTGGCAAATGGCAAAGAACGTTCTCGGAATAATAATTTAAATAAATATCTAATTGAGTAATGAAAATGTTCGATGCGCGTAACAATTATTTAATCGAATCTGTTATTTATATGTTTCAGAAAATATCCACACGCGGGAAAAAGTATCATCGCATCGAGAGAATACTACGAAGCTGAGCCGATCCCGATGAGCAACCTGACGAGAGAAGAGGAGGTGGCCTATAGGAGAGGCATCAGGCACTGGCGGAGCACGGTAAATATAATTGGTTTATATATCAGGATACCGCATTAGGCGATAATTGTTTTAAAAAAAACTCAGAAGAATTTAAAAGTATTAGAAATCCTAAGATGAAAGATGTCGCACGCGCGCATAACAGCGGCATATATGTATTATAACATACGCACTCTGCACACATTAAATATCTTTGATACTTTTATACCTTACCGGGCTTACCTAATGGGATCACGGATTGTAATCGATATAAAAAAGATCAATATTGGTATTTTGCGTTTTTCTTTTTATTTCATGTACAATCAACCTAACTGTGAACAAAATGGAATTTGTACAACTGAATAATAGGCAAGGAAAACCCACTCGTTTATTTCGAAATCTGTGTCTATTATTCACTGAAAAATCCATATAGGTAACATTGCAAAAACATGGTCGAGCTAGGTCTCGTCGTGATTGTTCGAGAGTTATTTCGGTAGCGAGGGGGGAAATCAATTCGCACTCATACTTTCGCATTCTTCAAATAATAACGTCCATCTTGCTTATATACACAACGCAAAACGCACCCTGGATCATTAATGCCTGAAGTATATAAGTTAAGGCGCTTATTAGGGCGTATATGAGAAACTCCTGTGCACAAGTTCGTGTTTTAAGGTGGTCGAATGTCCCCCTCTTCACCTTCGTCAACGAGCTGCCGATCGCGCACAACTAAGGCGTGAGACACTTTGCCTCGGAAGTGATTGTAATGAAGGTCACGATTATAATTATATAATATTCTATGATTATACGTTAGCTTAATTTTAGACGCGTCCAACGGCGAAGACAGGGCAAGAGGGGTAGAAATGAGCGTCAACACGACAATCAGGCTAAAAGTTGCATCTAAACCCGACCACCGTTTTTGGGCATTAATGACCCTATGTGCATATAAAGTGAAAAACTGCATCTATAAAGAAATTCAAAATTATGTTGAATATTGAATCAAACGAACCTTATTTTATTTCAAAGCGTGGAGAGACTTTGTATAAATACGGGTATAGAAAAACTTCTTTCTTTAATTAAATGAAAAATCGAAATCGGGATTATTTTTTGTAAATTAATCTTCATGGATGTGCAAATGGATATTAAATTCTTATTTTTTGTATAATTTATAGTAAACTTAAATTATTTATTATTTATTTTAATATGATACTCAAGTGCGTTAAGATGTTTATATTAAAAATATTTTAAAAAACTACGGTAAGAATGACTTGCGATCAAATCTTCATTAAGAGAAAGTTTGATTGATAAAAAAATCTGAAAATGAAATGTGGATATAACCGTGGGATACTTCACGTAGTTACATATAGAATTACGTAAACGACAGTTAGTACTGAATGCGGTATGAGTACGAATCGTTATATTTAAAGATGACTTTATGCGTTGATTCATGCAAGATTAAAAAGCCGTTAAAAACGGTTTTGTACAAAAAGAAGTTACAATCATTATATAGTATAAACTATATAATTGTAAATCGATAATACTGAAGAATGTATTTTAGACTAATATTCTTTTACATGACCAATTGTGAATGCTATAGTATTTACGAAATTCCGATAGTAAAAATACATATTGCTCGTGAGAGTAGCGAAGGAATAAATATGAACAGTTATCTTCGCTGATTAGAGTAGATAGGTAATTCGCGAAAAGTGTAGAATATACAAATATAGCAATATTCTATTCTACTTGATTTATTAAGCCCTTTGGTCCATCGCTGCAATCATATTGGGTCATGATATATTGAAAAATCATAGAAACATATTTACTTCTTATTTATCAAAGTTATTCGTTTTTTCACTTGTCGCTGCTAACAAAAATTTACGTATATCGCAGAATTCAGAAATAAATTGTGTATAATATTCGTCCTAATCTGATGCGATAATTCAGTATGATTGCAGTGACAGACCGAGAATCGTAAAGTCCGTATCAGACTAGGCATTGAAGATCGAGGATTGCGAATTGGAGATAAAAATCTTACCAAAAGATAACTTTAATCTTAGCTTTTTGATTGGTTAAATTCTAATCTCCAACTTTCGACTCTTAATCTCCGGTGCGTGATCTGACACGGGTTAAGAAAGACTTCCTGGTGTGAGGAAATCATTGATTCAATTCTTAAACACAGTTGAATGGTGGGAATTCCGAATGTGGTGTTTTGAAACGTCAGGTTATATCACTCATCGTACATAGTATATACTTTTCGAGTGTAGCACGACATATGAATGATGTTTATCTATATAAACATTAATATGCTTCGCAAATCAAGTAGACAAATGTGATTGAGTTAGGTATTAAATAGTATGCAAATTTCTCTGACTTCAGTGCAGATTTGTCTTCTGTAGCTTTACTTCCTTATTAAACATCCCATAAATATTCGACACTATTCGCTGTTAGGTGTGATCAAATTATGACATAAGTTATTCAATGAACAACATAATGGCTCGCGTAGATGCTATCCAGACTGGCTGAAATCACGAAAGCCAGATTGTCCCCTAGCATAGAAGAAAACAGACCCCGACTAGGCTGGATCTTGATTAATATTAGGATGTCGAAGCGTCATAAGTCTGGAAATCTGCAAAGCAATTGTTAATGATTAGTAAAAATGTCGTTTATAGTGTGACTGTGAGTGCTTGCAAAATGATATGAGAAATACTTGGACAGACAAGTATATGTATAAGCATTATACAACATCTATACTTTTACTATTCTTAGAATATAATTTTTTTAGGTATATTTTTGTGAATGTAAAAAATTAACCCTTTGAATGCCACAGGCAGTTATAAAAACTTATGCAAAAATACCAAGCAAACATAAAAAAAAACCACTGTTGCATCCGAATTTCTATTACAATTATCAAAAGTTGATTAATCAAAATATGAACAATTATATAGGTATTCTATTAGTACTGACATAATTTAATTAAACGAAAGTCATATAATTTGTTAATGAGACAAAGTTTGTTAAAAATGTTAAAAATTTGCGGTAGCGCATAAGGCTTTTTTTTATTTTTGTCTTGAAGTTTATCCTCGAGCACATGACGCGGTATGAAGAACCATCATCATAGTTAGATACGCACCGTAACCTCTGAAACGTACACATTATTGTGCTTCAGACTTAATATATACGAAACAAAACTTTCGATATAATATATATAATTTATTCATGTTACATTCTCGAAAGATTCGAAATAAAGATCACTGTATATTTTATAGATTTTTTACATGGTCTTAGTTTATAATAGTCAAATAAAATTTTTCCAATTATAAGAATTACATTCATATGAAAATATAATAAAATGTGATCAACTTTATAAAAATTGTAAACCAGGATTATACCAATCTTTTTGGACAATCTATAAAATAATACAGTACCTAATCTATTTTATCATGAACAAATTTACCTCATTGGGTCTTCAAAGTAGTCTGATGGCACTTGAAACAATTCTGGATCTATGTCGTTTTGAAAGGCAAACTCTTGAAAAGTTATTTTAGCAGTGACTGTAGGCAGAATCGGTATGTCGATCTTAACCGGAAATCCGGGGGGCAACTTCATAAGTACGAATTGGCGTAACTTGCTTAGATGCTTAAATGGCGTGATCACTTCCAAAACATTGAGTAGCATGTCGACGGTGAGGGGAAAATCTGGACTCATTGCCACAGTAGCTTTGAAAGCTTTACTACTTTCCTTGTAAACGAGATTTCTTCCTAAAAGCGGGCATTGACCAGGCGGAGCAACGACATATTCGTCCCACGTTATATTCGATTCTGGTGGCGGATTCAACGATGCTCTTCTCATAGGAGGCTAAATAAATAGATAAATTTAGAAAGAATTAATTTATTTTGACACATATTGCAAGAAAATATTTAGATGACTTCTCGCTTTACAAATTTAATTTGGTTGCAAGAAACAGAAACTCTAAAGCAACAATACATTTTACGTTGGAATTAAAATATCTTACTTCGCCATTTTTAAATCCTTGAGAGCTGCCTTTAGTAAGAGATTCCATAATAGCTTTATTCTTTTGAAGATCCTCCTCACTTAAATGCTCACGACGTTTTCTACTTTCCAATACCATGCCATTGATTTGATAAAAATCAGCATGAAAAGCACCTACCATTTCCTGAATTTTTAAACATTTATTTCAATATTGCTTTATCCATATTTTACCACACCATTCTTAAGACAACTTTGTGATGATAAAATATCTCAGAATTGATTCCTAAATTGTTAAAGGATTCTGAAGGATTCAAAGAAAACACAATTGGTATAGGACATTCTATAATATTGCATATAGCGTAACACTGCATTACATAACTTATTATCAGTATTATTAAAATATAAATGCGCTCACCCTTTTGTCCTCTCTAAAAATCCATCCTGTCTGTGCTCTAGAAAATGTGATACTTTTGGTAGACATTTGTGCTGCCATAATATCACTAGACATAAGGATATCAACTTCATCCTCTATTTCAAGCTCTGTTTCCTAAAGTGCATACAAAAAAAAGATTACTTCAATATATAATATTGATATAATAGATATTAATGTTTAATTTTAATGTATACGTACATATAGGATTAATATAACAAAATAAATAAGAAACGCTAATAGCCGTCTAGAATTCACTTTGTTATTATAGTATATAAATGTAGTATATTATATACAAAATAACATGAATATATACAAAACAGTTTATTGCATTCTATATATGTAAAAGCATAAATATAAAGAAAACAGATGGATTTAAGTAGACTACTAACCTCATATCTCACTCTTTGGAAAAGTTTGGCTTTATTGTCGAGGACAGTCAATGAATGGCTAGGCTTTTGGTCACCATTAAAGATGAAAGATATGTCACCCCTCTCCCACCTCATATCGTTAAAATCTACAAGAGTAGTGTCCATCCTAATTGAAGCACCACTTTTATGAATCTTACATATATCTGACGGCAACACTCTTGAAACTAGCGGCACTGAAAAGACAAACAAATTTACAAATTTACATTGGCTAACAGACAGAGAAAATATCATGAATTATACACAATATTCAGAATAAAAGCTCCGTGAGAGCCGCTTGACTGAATCAGACATAAGAATTTTGACAAACTTAATAAGACATACCTCCTTCTCAAGGAACAGATTTTTTTCTTAGCAAGAATATTATACAATTATATACAAATTTTTTTGTTTGCTTATATATTTATTTTTTATAAACATTTAAGTACAACTTTTGATGAGACATTAAAAGTCACAAAACATTAAAAGTCACAAGTATAAGTTATTCTTAATGTTGGATCTAAATGACAAAGAGATAAAAAATTTTAAGACATTTTTGTATTTTTTAAAATTATCTTCAGAAAATAAAATATACACAAGTCAATACACAAATTTATTGAAAAGTGCAGAGGGGAATAAAATATTCAGTTCAGCAACGTTAATGCAAGGAAATCATATAAAAGCGAAAAACATAATATCACAAGAGTATTACGAAAAAATTTATACCCTATTCATAGAAACTAATATTCCGATTGTTGCTATTCACCTTTCCAGGTGAATACAATGTAATTCTGCAATGAAAATAATCACGCAATTGAAGATCGAAAGAAGTGCGTGAGAAACTCACCCCAACTCTGAAAATCCCATTTTAATTCCATATAAAAATCGCCCATTTGATGCAACGCAGTAACTAAATTCGGCCTCCTTTCTTCCATTTGCTCTCTCGCTTGTTGCTTCAATTGACGTACTAAAGATGATACTACAAAAAAATTTTTAACAGATCTTTAACTCCTCTTCTTAGAATCTGTATATTTCTCATCAAAATAAGTAGCATACTGAATCCATATTTATTATTTTATTTTATACGAACTGGTTTGTCTATCTCCATAACTGATTGCTTCGGCCAATGGACTCCAACCAGCTAGATTCTTCACCTTTACAGGTGCTCCATGTTCAAGCAGTAATTGAACACATTCTGCAACATAACAAAACAAAATATATGTTGAATCTACTTCAACTGGAAAACTACTTTTAATATTTCATAGCATCGGTTTAAACTTTAAATCGACTTGGATAAAGAATTCTAACATTTGAATTTTGCAGATAGGGAATATCAAATTGCATATTACGTCTGTAATATCTGCTACATAGAATAAAATATTCTTCAAATCATTCAAATACTTCGCATTAGAGCTAAGAACATTCAAATACTTTGAATGCTCTAATGCGATGAATTAAGACAGAAATATCCATACCTTTTCTTCCTAACATCACAGCTAAATGCAAAGGTGTATTCCCTGCAACAGAAGACAGAAAAGAGTTAAACATTTGGCTTCGTTATACTTCTCATCCTCAAAGAATTCAATAATTCTCATCGTCTTTACTTGTACACATGAATAAGAGATATATGAAACATATTTGTGGAATGGAATTAACGCTTCAACGTTAAGGCAAACCTTGTTTATCCTTTTCGGTAATGTCGTGTGTCCTAATCAAGATGTTCAGCGTCTTCACGTCCCCTTGAAATATACATCTGTGAAGTGGATACTTCTCACTTTTCTGCGCCATGATCATCGGCATCTGAGATCCCTATCGTGTGTTACAACAGCAGAGGAACTGAACACGCTATTCGACGTTTCGTACTACAGTGCATCCCACACGTGACATAGACGTGGATGTGGATCATCACGTATCGTGCTGACATTAGAGACATATCACAGTGCACTAGCTAGGGCAGATTTTGCCTTCTGGCGAGCTTGCGACTCGACATGTTGACACTCTTGTTGATACTTTTTACATAATTGTCACACTTCCTTCTCTCTCTCTCTCTCTCTCTCTCTCTCTTTCTCCTTATCTTATCTGACTTTATCGGCGCTTCCTTATGTTGAACAACAATACCTCTTTAAGCTCGAGCCTCCGTGCTTCCGCGAAACTCGCATTCAACATTATGACAGTGCTTGCGCAAAATATTTATGTTATACGTGTGTATACTTTGAGGCCTAACCACTTCCCAGGCAGGATCATCAACTTGGCACTCTTGAGTCTTGGCAGCGCGGCGTAGGCGCTGCGCGATATGGACGGCTGATAACAGATCGCGATCTTAATCGCGAGCCCCGTTACATTCGTACGCGCTGACGGCACTCATCCGTCCCGAACCCGAAGGACGCGCCTGGGAAATAACGAGCGATCGGAGCAATCGTGCGATCGTGTCGGGTGAACGCGAGTCGCTGAATGGAACGGAAAGGTGACTTCCCAGGCAAGGTGTTCGGCTCATAATATGGCGTTCATTCACTGAACGTATTGGGGGACACGCTCGACGAGCATTCGGCGCGCGGCAGCGCGATTAATTAACGCGTTTCCGGGACGCACGCAAGAATGTTTTGTATGCTCGCAGACATGGACAGGCCCGTAACTGCCCTGCCGGCTGCCCGTGCCCGTAACGGCGACCACACCGGCATTTGCCGTGCAGGCCGTGCAGACTGCAGCGTGCAGCCGTGGGACTTCGAGTTCGGTGTTCGGTCGCCTCGGTGTGAAAATCCTCATTCCTCCGCTCGATATCGCCGTCGCCGCCTACACTCATTTTAAAACAGGCGACCGCGTTTGCTTTGCCCTTCGGCGCCGCCGGTAAAATTGCTGTCGACGCTGATGCTGATGGGGTTGTGCTATATAAGATTATACATTTCCTCCGATTGTTTACGTATTGTTTACGCGACCTTTTTCATGTAAACAATATAACTAGTGTAAATTACTACAAATTGAATGAATGATTGATTTCTTTGAACTGTATCTTTATTTTTGCAAACAGTACAGGTTCTACAAAAATAAAAAGTAGGATAGTTATAAACTCTGGTAGATAAATTTCAGTTACAATTTATTTATTAACTGTACAATGACATAAAGAATACATGATACTATCTATAATATAAAAATATTAAAATTTTCATGATTATCAAAATGGGACATCTAAAGCCAAAAGTATAATTGAAGAGTATATATATTATATATAAATTATTTACTGTTGATATAAATCTCTTTGACGCGCTATAAATACCTGAGTAATTATAGCTTATAATTAAGTATTTAAATTTATAATTAATTTATTGCTATATACATATGCTTCATAAATAAGAATGTACACATACACATTTATACAGTTCAATGTATATGTATATGTGTATAAGGTAATAAGATTAAAACAAAAATTCAAAACGGTGAATCCTGCAATATAATGGGCGGGGATGCAAAGAATAAAATATTTTTAATGAGATCTTTCTAATGAAATTATTTATTGTAGAATTTTTGAAATGTCCGATGGTATCAAAGCCTAAATAGCGATTTTAATGTAGGTGTGTGTGTGTGTGTGTGTGTGCGTGTGAATACTAAAACTAAAATATCTTCTAATGGAAGTTTGTATCGAGTCAGAATTGTAAAATGTAGATATAATAACAAAATAAAAAATATAACAAAACATATATTAATAAGAACTGTAATAAGATAAAAAAGTCTTTTTGATCTAATGCAAAATATATAGCATTGTCATATTTTTTTATTATTGAGTTCCATTGAGAAGATTCAAGAATTTTATTATTATACTATATAACACTCTAGTATATAAATATTAGAAATGTGTAGGTATATCGTTAGAGTTGCATTTGAGTAATCGCCACGCCAAGGTAATGTTGCACACCGTACCTATAAAATCTTTCACGATTAATTAATTTGAGAATTTTTTGACATAGTTTATGTCAGGAGTGCGAGGCTACGCGCGATTGAGCACATATAGTTACCCAGTCGTTGTTTATTATATATGACATACAGGAAATATGACACTAGATCTATCAAGCGTATTATAAAATTAGATTGCACCGAGATGTTATTGCGAATGTTATCTAGGATGCATACTTAATAAATACCAGAAGATCATTACAAACGCGGTAGTACAATTGTTATGCCTTTCCGCAAATTGGGAAAAGTTATAGACACGATTTTCTTAAGGAGGCTGTAAGGATAATGCAAAATGATAAGAAAGGTATGAAATTTATAATAGAAGTTTCTTTACAAATAACGGTTGCATGATGTAAATTTTTTTATTTTTTTACCAGCCCATTTTTGCGTAAATTAATATCAAAATTCCACATTTTATAAGGGACTCTTATGAGAAACCCGATTCTCCATATCTATTTTTAATAAAAACATATATTTAAAATATTAAGAAGCAAATGAATTTATGTGTAATATGTGAAGTATACTATATTGAAAGTACGTACTAAAGTTCGAGCCATTTCACCACATAGTTTATTAGATTATTTGCAATACTAAAAAATATAAGTCAAGATATAATATTTCTGTCATCAGAGCTGTGTGATAAAGAGAACTTGACAACGTTTTTCGAGATTGCGGGAAGATTCTGACATAAAATGTAACATAACATGTAACCCAAAATGTAATCGAGAGTCTATTCTGTCAATCAATTGTAGTTCCACCAACTTCGGTTTTTCATTTCTACACGTTGCCAAGTCATTACTTGTAGTAATAATAAAATTTGTTTAAAAAGATATAAATTTTTATGTGAGACTTTTACATAAATAAACATTAATATTTTTTGCATTTTAAATGCATTTCATTCCATATTTTATCAAAATTTTAGATTAATGTTGTTTTAAATATAATTATTTTAGATTGGCAGCACTCCATATTTTTATTGTGTTAAAGCGCTACCCCCTCACTGCCCACTTCAGCCTTACAGCCTCTTTAAACAATAAAATAACAAATGTGATAAAATGCGCTGTGAAATTCAATTATATAACACTATATATACTACAAAGTTTTAAACTTAATTTAATTTTTTTCTGTATTATTGCTTTGTATAAGAAACCTGATAGGTAAAACTAATAACAAGAAACAAGCTCTCCAGATACACAATCAAAGACACGATATAAGGCAAATGAGAGCTATACGCTGATATTAAAGCGAGAGATTTAAAATTTGTTTAATAAATTTTAAATCTTTCGTGTATTTTCAAGTACACGAATTTCCAACATACTAAACCGCGCGCCGATTTTTTGTCGGACTGAAAACACAGTTTTCGTTGGAGCATTAATAATTGATTTTAAATCTCTCGCTTTAATATCAGCGTATAGCTCTCATTTGCCTTATATCGTGTCTCTGATAGGTAAAGTAATAATGCATTGATTAAAGAAATATCGGATTTAAATAGATTTCTTTTGTATAAAGACGATTTATTATGCCCTGTAATATCGCGGAAATGGTACTACTGACGTCTATATTTAAAAAGGATAACTATTTTAAGATAAACGTTATATATAATTTTTGTCAAGTGATGGAAATATTTAATTAATGGAATATTTTAATGAAAATAATTCGCTTTCTTCCCTATAGAAATGATTAGTCGAATCGACGCCGATTTCACATCAATGCATTGATGAACGGTCGCGTCGAATACTGGTTGATATTTTATAATTGCGCAATTAAAGGCCATTACGTGACAAACTTTTAGTTTGTAAGAAATTTAACCAATCACAGTCGATTACTCTCTCTGCGGTCGAAGAATAATCGAGTTTGATTGATTTATTTAATTAGTGTGGTTTATTTTCTTACGGCCTTACGGTTACGACTAAAACTTTGTTAGGTGCAATGGCTTTTACATAAAAATAACTATAACGATGTCAAAGATGCCAAAAATATTAATTAGTATTCGACATCGACTGTTTATCGACGCAATGGCTGTATGTATTGTGATGCCTAAACAGAAAAAATATGTGTAAATTTATGTTATATTTATTACTTATAAAGATGTCTTGATAAAAATACAGTATTTGCTTTTATCTCTCTACTTTTCCAGGTATTTTATAGTCCTTAAGAACGAATTTCTCGTTGTATAAGTTGCATGATATTTCTAAACGGAGCGGAGATATAACTCATCGCTATATATAAACACGAATTAATAACTCATCAGATTAACTTGATCAGGTTTTACATACTTAGGGAAAAAATATATGCTGATGCCTCATCTGCGGAGTCGCATACGAATTTTCCACTAACAATAAGTTATGTACTCGATAAACATTGTGATTAGATGACACAGCGAAAGAAGAGAAAAAAGTATAAAAGTGTATAAATAGATTTTAATTTGTGACGCAGCGCGCTGTACAAAACGTAGCGCCGTATCAATATATAATTGTAATAATATAATACTCATTTTTATATATAAGCTACCACAATTATATTAATTTGAAAATATTATCCAATAGCAATGTAAAGTACCTACATTTCCGTCTGCCTACTTATTATAATTGTTGAGATTTCGACTTACTTCCGCAAACTGATGGTTTTAAAGGGATATGCCTCTTTTATTTCATGGTACCAGAGAGATTTAAATTTAAATAAAACTTTATTTCTTTTCACTCAAACAGACTTTTACTAAAAAATCGGCAGATAATACATTTTAAAAGTATATTATTATTTAATAAATTTTTATTAGAACAAATAAGTGTGATTTATATTTAAAATTGTCATTCAAATATAAATATTACATAATTAAATACGCACATGATTAGATGTTTCATATATATTGTACCTATATATTAATACATATTCCATATATAGATACCCATGCAAACAAAAATTTTAAAAAATATGATATAAAATATTATAAATCAGTAACAGAAAAACATATTTATTTCTGTTATACTTAAGTTAATTGAAAAAACTAAAGTCCAAATTTTTAAATTTAAAAATAATAATGATATTAAATCAAAAAATTATATTAACGCGGTGTTAAAAATTATAAAATGCTTGTAAGAAAGAAACTTTAATGCATAAACTGTTCAAAAAGTTTTGATTAACTTCAAAATAATTTAATTTTGTTGTTTGTGGCAACAATACGCGTGGGGTCGATACGCTTATGTTTTAAAGCTTCTATACTAAAACGGCCAATGCATTTATCAGTATTCAGCGAGATGAGCAGGCGTGAGGTTGCGAGTTTAGATTACACAATTATAGACACGATATAAAGCATCAAGATTTTGTGCCCTCGAAGCGTTAAATCGACGGAAATCTTGTGCTGTTTGCAAAATTAGTTTAATAATGAAATATTATATAAAATCTTGAGTGTAATATGATAATAAGTGAATATAATAACGAAAATATATCATTTATATCCATTTCCGAAAAAAATATGCGAGAGACAATCAAAGATACGATATAAGGCAAATGAGAGCTATACGCTGATATTAAAGCGAGAGATTTAAAATAAATTAATAAATTTTAAATTTTTTGTTTGTTATTGCGATAAATATTACTACATGCCTCGGTGGTCGAATTGGTACGACGCCCGAACGGAATACGGGAGGTTCCAGATTCAAACACTGGCTGAGGTAATATTTTTCGCAATAAATTCTTTATATTAATTTATGATGCTTAAATTAGCATCAAATGATTCGTTAGGGGGGGGGGGGGAGGGTAAGGAAAACTGTGTTTTCAGTCCGACAAAAAATCAGCGCGCGGTTTAGTATTTTGGAAATTCGTGTACTTGGAAATACACGAAAGATTTAAAATTTATTAAACAAATTTTAAATCTCTCGCTTTAATATCAGCGTATAGCTCTCATTTGCCTTATATCGTGTCTTTGATTGCTGTATCTGGAGAGCTTGTTTCTTGTTATATCCGAGATAGGTATACGTATGCATATTATCGTCTGTAAAGAAAGCAACGCGAATAGAAGTAGACAATGAAAACCTTGAGAAGCAAGAGAGCTTGCTCTCAAAGGAGCAAGAATTTGCGCGACTGATTAAGTATGATTACTGATTTTTTCTAATAATTTCTGCAAAACTGATTCTTTCTTGATATTGTTGGCATTGGCAACAGTGTATAAAAGTATGTTTAAGACATGAAAAATATTTTGCGGATAATGAAGTTTCGTAAGTATATATATTTACTACACATTTAATAAATCTTTATTGTTAATTACATCGATATCCATGATTTCAATCATTTAGATGTTACGTAATAGTTAAATATGCGCAACGTTAAACATTGTATACCTACATCACATATCGTATCAGTATTATATACAAAACTAAATATAATATGTGCATAATTAAATATCGTACATCAATATAATATATAAACAATTGTAAAAAATATCTTGTACACAGGGTGTACCAGACCTCGCGTATCACCCGTTAATGGTAGATTGCTGAGATCATTTGGAGACAAAAATCCTAATGCCAAAATGTCGAAACAATTAAGCTCTCAGTATATGTAAAAATACAACGACTGCAATGGGCGGGACACGTGCAACGTTGTATGCCACCAGCCAGAGTCCCCAAGAAGACGCTAGAGGGAAAACCGGGAGGGAGAAGATACGTGGGCAAGCCGCATCTGAGATGGGAGGACAGTCCGACAGTGTTGGAAGAGATTCCGACGCACTCCTGGGGATTAAGAACTGGAAGAGAGCTACGGAGAGCCGAGAGAGCTGGAAGAGACGACGTGAGGAGGCCAAGGCTCGATTTGGCCTGTAGCGCCATTGATGATGATGATGAAAATGTCGAGGCTGCTACAGTGTTTAAACGGGAAAGGTTATTCAAAGTTTACTAGTGTGCTTGTCAAAATTTTACGCACTCACTTGACGTCGCATGTCAAAACAGCTCTTCCACACTTTACTCAACTCGATAGAAATATTTGAAATTATTATTCACTTTATTTCTTTGTACGCTGTTCGCAAGACCGACGAATATCGGGATGACAATTTGGTAGCCTCGACATTTTGGCATTAAGATTTTTGTCTCCAAATGATCTCAAGAATCTGCCATTAACGGGTGATACGCGAGGTCTGGTACACCCTGTATATAAATCAACGACATCAGAAACAAATTTGTTTCTTTCTGTGTTTAAAAGTTAATTGAACAAATCTGAAATGTAAATTGTTGTTTTCAAAAAAAATTGATACGATATTCAAAATTGTAAGATAATTATGTATAAAAAATTTTAATACATAACCAGTTTAAAAAGTTTTAATCAAATATAATATAACATATACATATATATTGCGAATTATAATATATACCTACTCCAAATGCCAAATTTCATTCAGAATCAACATCTACCATTTGTTTTTAAGATCTGTGCAGGCTGGTTCTGTAATTCTTAACGACTCTTTCGTTATCGTTATATTGTCATTAAGCAGTTTTTTTACCACGTACAATATCTGCGCAACGACAAATATAACGATAACGAAACTGTCGTTAAGAGTTACAGAATCAGTCTGCTTGCTCTTTTATCCCTTACATCACTTGTTAACTTTTAACGAACGGCATTTTTTAACTAAAAACTATATCTGTGCGAAATATAGGTCGACTTTGATCAAACTTTGACTAACTTAATCGGCGATTAATATAATCGATATAGATTTTCTTAAATAAAAAATTTATTTATATAATTTGTTGTTCCTAATCTACTTAGTTTTTATCCATTGAATTAAACAACAAAAGATTAATTATTCTATGTTAATAAATATACATGGTAATAAAACAGGTATTGCTCGATAGATAGTTATATTTACTGATTACGCATATTCACTGTACGTCTGCAGTAACTATTAACAAGTATGACAAATACTGGTTAAATGTCAAAAAATTATCTCTTAAATTATTTTTTATTTAATTATTTATATTTTATTTAAAGTATATAAATATGAAATAGATAATAAAATACATATTATAAAATGCCAGGATTTTATTATAAGTTGATATTCTTACTATTTATCTATTTTTTGTTAATTTCTTACAAATATAATTTTTTACAAAGAAAAATAGCCTCTTTAATTTATTTGATCACACATGCTGATAATTTCACTGAATATCATTTAGTGTATCAATGGTACGTGTCATTGTGAAGATCGACGATAAAAAACGCGATATTGATATCGCAAAACACACGTTTGTACGTATAACATACGCTATAATTGTTTTAAAAAAATTTTATATCAGATATTATTTATTAACATTTGACTTGCTATACTTGATCAAAAATTAATGAAAAGTGTATAAGATTGTTGACTTAATACGGGGGCAAACAATGTGCTGATATAACGAATTATTTTCCCACTGCAGTATATTGTAGCAAATCTACATAATTTAAAGAACTATATTTTTTTCTTGTAAATTTAAATATAAAAAATTAGATAACGTTTAACGTCTAAACATCAAAAAAACAATTTTGAGTATTTCCTTCAAATATCAGCTATATACTTATGCGACGTGTAGTAATAAATACTAGTAAAATATTACACTGTAAAAAAAACAATAAAGTTTATTTGATTAAGTATATTTATCCATGATAATTTAGTCAATGAATATCTATTTCAGATTTGACTGGCCTTGATAGAAGCCGATTGGTTAAATGTCAAATGAGTTACCGTAAAATTTCTCGCGACCCTGAGGATTCGTGTAATGTCCGATTATAGTAGACTGCGACGTTTCTGCATATATATTTGTCTGAGCGCAGCTGTTCGTTGCTCACAGTTTCAACTTATCCGCCGTGTGTAACAGTTAACGTTTTCAGACTTTAGTAAAATTATAACATATACATATAATTTGTGTTCAAAGATCAAATAATTTAGTGTTGAGAATATGCCTTTCTAGTTTTTGACTGCTAATTTAATGTGTTTTACATAAATACACACACACACATATATACATTGGTAAGTACATTAATGTAAAACGTACGTAAAAAATGATGGACAATATAAGCTACAGAAACATACAAAATAGTTTACAACTTTATTTTAATACTTTTACACGAAAAGCAGCTAAAGAAATCAAACTATAATCATACAATTCCGCACTTAGAAGAATATCAATAACGTTAATTTTTATTTAAAAAATGCATGTGTATAAATTCATTGCACACATCGCATTTTTTTTTTTAAACTGTAAACTTTTATGTTAAACATTAAGAAAAAAGATAACTTAGGATAAGCATATATCACTCTGCATAAATTTTTTTATTTTTAAAATATATATAATATATCTATCCTAAAAGTTATCTTTTTTTTTAATGTTTAACATAAAAGTTTACAGTTTAAGGAGAAAAATGTGATGTGTGCAATGAATTTATACACATGCATTTTTTTATAAAAATTAATGTCAAAAAATTATGTATAAAAATTATAAGTCATAAAAATAAATAATTCAGGATATTTACGAACATTAAAATGTATAAAAACACAGTTTATATAAAAAGAAAATTAGTTTTGCAAAAAAGTTTGCTCTGAAAATCGACTTGACCTTGTTTGATATTCAACTGATCTCGTAGACTTTACTGAATGCTTTATTAAAAAAAGAATAGATTGAAATCATTTTAATTCAAATCTCATTTGCAAACCTTAGGAATAAGGCGTATTATAACCCATGATTATATATCATACGGCGGGTTTGATTACAGTATCTAGCACTAGGAATTTTCACAGATAGAATCCGGGTGGCCCCTCTTTACCTTCCTGCTCTCACCACTCAATTTACCTTCACAAAAATTCCTGTTCTGCATATTAAAATTACACAACCACGCATAATAAAACAACGATTAAGAAATATAGATTAGGAATCCAGTTATTCATAAAAATTACGTTTTTTTTTATTTGAAAATAGGTGGTTTGAGTAGATTCTCTTAATTACACTGTAACCTGTTTAATAAGCCATTAAAGTGCACATTTTGTAAATACTTGCAAAACATTTGAGATTAATAATTAATTCTTTAAATAATCTGTGTAAAAATTAAAAATGGTAAAAATTTACTGTCAAAATATAAAAATATTAATTTAATACATGATTTATAGTAACCTAATAAAATAATTAATTAAAAACAAGCCTTTACTTTTTACAAAGTGAGCTTTAGTGAATTTAAACAAACTTTATAAATTTTATAAACTCTAATAATTACTAAATATTTTATGTAAAAAATTTAAAATTAAAACGACGACGTTTAACAAATTTCTTGGATATATTAAGGAAAGATCAACGTCAAATAATTAATGAATAAACTAATATCTATTATTTGCATTTATAGGTTTCTTGAAATGCAAACGAAGACAGGATGCCATATATCAAATAATATTGTTGGCACTTACAAGTTATAGTTTACAATCGCGAGTATTGACAATATAATGAGAATGAGCATGAAACTCGTTTTTCTCATACTTATGCTTACTGTAGTAATGCTGGAGGCAAAACTAAATTTCTGGGTAGATCTACCATTCTCTTGGAAAGCAATAATTAACTATCTATTTCCTAAGAATCCCGGTATAGTGAGAGTAAGGAATCCAGATGAAGTCATAACAAAAGTGAACAATGTAACTACATTGGATTTTGTAAGTGTATCAAGATTGTCTTTTAATATTTTGTCCCATTATAAAGACATACTTCAATACTTGGAAAAATAATGTGGCGTGATTACAAGGTTAACTATTTAGACGAAAGAATTTTGTTGATACCAAAAACATAACTCTATGTATTATTAACGATTGTATAGTAACCAGTAGCAGTTTATTAGCAATACAGTTCGAGGTTCTTTTGTACAAATAACAAAAATATTATAAATATAATACTGTCTATAAAATAAGAAATATTTCAACTTTACTTTGATTTATATAGGATGTTTAACAAAGATTTCAAGACCTATTATTATAGAAGATTGATAGTATTTACCAAACTAGTAAATAAAGAAAGGTAAATTGACGTGGATGGAAAAATTAATTAATTAAAAAATTAATTTCTATGACAGAGAGATAGAAATGATTTTTGTCTTGATAATGCACATTACTTGCACACAATTTTGCATAAAGTATCTATTAATTCTTTTGCATAAATAAATTTCTCTTGTTATTTTATCCAAGTATTACGTATAAAGTATTATGATAGGATCGTTATGTGCGAAAAACCTTGAACCCTTTTCTTAACGTTCTACATATCTACGCAGATCGGCTTGGTACAAAGATACGGTTACCCCGCCGAGGAGCATTACGTCACAACGGAAGATGGTTATAACTTGGTGATACATAGAATATCAGGAAGTCCTTTATCTAACAATCAACAAAGAAGAGAAGTTGTGTTCCTTCAACATGGTATCATATGTACATCTGATTGCTGGGTGACAATTGGCGCTGGCAAAGACCTTGGTGAGTGACCGTCAATACATAATGCGTTAGTAATGTTACTATTAAATATGTTAATCAGATTCAGAATTATTTCCTCATCCAGGTATTATAGCGATATAACTTCGAGTGAAACTCCTCACTTTTCACTTTCTGCGTATCCTATAAAATTCGTATGAATCTTCTCGCAGCACACCGAGCGATTCTATTCCTGGATGTGCGGAAAATGAAATCACTATAAATACGAATTGATGTAGAAATTAAGAGAATTATTATATTGACATCATAAGCCGTGGAATTTTCAATATTTGTGGTCACAGTTTTGGATACAATATGAGATAGCCATACATATGTACATTCACACGCGCGCGAACATGTATCCATTCAACTGAGGCTAAAATCGAAGATTACGATCAATAATATGTTCACCTTGACTTTATTTAATTTCTTACCTACATCCACATCGGTAAGAGTAACTTCACCACTTCACACACACACAAGTAGTGAAAGTTTTGGCGACTATTTATAAGAGGAAACAGATCAAGAATAACCAGTAGAAACAGAGAAAATAAAAGCCGTTGAGTTCAAGTAAATAATTTTGCAAGTTTAACTAGATCAATTTTATTAGAAGAATCTTACTTGTTATTATTTTATGAAATATTACAAAGTTTTGTTAAATTAAGAAAAATAATAAATGAGAGAGAGAGAGAGAGAGAGAAACTTTGTTACATCTTAATAAAGCATGATAGACTCAATAATACTAATTAAATAAATCAACAAACTATTTTTTTCCTTAAAGTCAATTCATGTAATATCAAAGAATTTATTATTATATGCTTTATAGAAATATATTTATCCTCTTGTGTGTGACAAGATTATTTTATTAAACCAACCCTATATTTTATTTTATTTATCTTTTTAATTTAATTAAATACTTTAAGAACAAATTTATTTTATACGAATAAAAAATCTTATTGATTGTACGATTTTAACCCTTTTTTTGCAAAAAATTTTTGAAGTAACAAAATATCTTATCTTTTGGAAAAACTGATAATACTCACCGGAATAAATAAAGAATAGACCATTTATAGCATAGATATGTCGCAGGCTTATTGCAAAATCAGCCCTTTTGCAAAAAGACTAGCCTCTTTGCGAAAGGCCGGCATTTTGCGAAGCACTGATCGTTTCCCAATAAGACTGAACGCACTTTAAGCTTTTTGGCACACATGGGCTGGTGCTAGGCTAGGCACTTTGCAAAAAGTCTAAAATACGTTAGTCTTATTAAAGAAACGATCAAATGCTCTCGCAAAATGCCGGAATTTCGTAAAAAGGCTAGCCTTTTTGCAAAAAGACTCATTTTGCAATAAGCCTGCGACAGATATATGCCCTGAGGAAAGAAGAAAGCAATTACGTTTTTATCCGAAAAAAAGCACGACTATTAATAATAGTTAATTCAATAATATGATATAAGAGAAGATAATTATGCATTATTATCTTGTCGAATAATAGTATTTTATTTCGCCAATTAATAATTAACAATTAAAATCTTCTTTATTTTAATCGACTCGATGTATTGTAAATACATCTACAGATCAAAATCCATGGTCGGAAATGTCTTGACGATAATCGAACCAAAACCAATGGTCGTACTGTCATGACAATTAGCCAATCGAGTCGATTAAAATAAAGAAGATTTTAATTATTATCTTGTGTTATAGCATTTTTGTTGGCTGATCAAGGATATGACGTATGGTTTGGAAATATCAGGGGAAATTCTTATTGCAGATCACACGTAAAACTGTCTCCACGCGATAGAGACTTTTGGCAATTTAGGTAAAATTTTATTTTATAAGAACCATTTTAAAGAAACATTCTTCGGTAATTTTAACTTTTTGTTTATTTAAATAGCTTTCAATTATTAGATAATATTAATTTCTTTATTTCTTTAATTGTATTGAATTTAAGCCAGATTTTACTTCAAAATTTTAATTAAAATCGATTAAAATAAAAAATATGAAGATTTATGATATTGTATATAGATTATATATCTCGATATTCTTATTAAGAAAAAATGTATTCTAACTGAATTGAAAATTTGTGTAACTAAAAGAATATTTGTTTATTTTGCGATATTAAAAAGTAGTAAAAAAGAAAATAATATTTACTTTTATTGTCTAGCTTTCACGAGATAGGAACAAAAGATTTACCAGTTATGATCGATTATGTACTCAGTTACACACAACAAAAGACTCTGCGCTACATCGGTCATTCGATGGGAACTACCGTATTATTTATTTTATTATCCATGAAACCCGAATACAATGCAAAAATAAAATTAGGTATTCTTCTTGCTCCGGTTGCCTTTTGGAAAAAGTTATCTCCAGCACTGGAACATATTCTTCCTAAAATACCAAAGATTAAGGTAAAGTGATATAAAAATCGCGTTTTAAATAAGATAAAAATATATTTTGTATATACATATACAGGGTGTCCCATTTTATAAAACGCACCTTGATAATTCTTCAACAAAGCATTTTCAGCAAAAATGTTTCAGACAAAAGTTGGAGGATTTCAAGGGGGACATAAGATGGTGACAATGATTTGACCTTGGATGGTCGTTTGAAGCTCACATGAACGTCACCTTTAATTTCTTACATGGAACCCCCTATATTGTAGAATATCGTTTGAAAGGGCATAAAATAAGAAAAATTTTGGCGCTAATCAGAGGTCGATACGTTGACCCGTTCGGGAATTATTTAGGGTCAAAAATTGACTTTTTCCAACTTTGACTTAAATAACTCCCAAACGGATCAACGTATCGACCTCTGGTTTGCGCCAAAATTTTTCTTATTTTATGCCCTTTTAAACGATATACTACAATATAGAGGGTTCCACGAGAAATTAAAGGTGACGCTCATGTGAGCTTCAAACGACCATCCAAGGTCAAAACATTGTCACCATCTTATGTCCCCCTTGAAACCCTCCAACTTTTGTCTGAAACATTTTTGCTGAAAATGCTTTGTTGAAGAATTATCAAGGTGCGTTTTTTAAAATGGGACACCCTGTATAATAATTTTATAAAAAATTTTATACCATCTAATGGCAACTTCTAAGATTTTTTACTTTATTCATTATTTATAATTAAAAAAAGTTTCAATTTACATCGAAATGTTTAACAAAGTGATTACATTGATTATGCAAATTAATTATTCCTTGTATGCCTACATCACATAGTTTGTGCATTTTAATATCTGTATATTAACTCTTATTGCTATTATTATTTTACCATTGATAAAATGCACAAACTATGTGATGTAGGCATACAAGAAATAATTAATTTTCATAATCAATGTAATCACTTTGTTAAACATTTTGATGTAAATTGAAACTTTTTTTTATTACATATAAATTATATATATATATATATACGAGTATATATATATGTATATATATACATATATATGTATAGTTAAATCATTTTGATATTATATTATGTCTTGTGTAGAGTTTTAATTATATTTCTTTTATGTTTACATCTATTATATTTACATTTATATTTGTTTATTAGGAATTTCTCGATTTCAATGAAATATATGAATTAGCTACCTTATCATCAATAAGCATCACAGTTGGAAGAACACTATGCAAAGATAAAACAATTACTCAGCCTATCTGCGTTGCAATCATATTTTTATTCTCCGGATCCGGTCCAGCACAACTTAACACTGTACATTTATATATCTTTAATTTAGCACGATTTTTTAATATACGACAAAGTTGTGTTTAATAAAGTTATTCGTTGTAGACGGCATTACCGGAAATATTATCGTATTATCCGGCCGGTGCTTCCGTGCAAACGCTACATCATTTTATCCAAAATATTATTACTCGTGAGTATTCCTGTCTTCTTTAGAAATATAACAATATAAATTATTATGTGTTAATTATAAAGAAAGAGATATGCGTTAAACTGTATCTAAAATCTTGTTTATAAATGTTATAAGTTTTTATTTTTACTTTCTTCTAATAAGAATAATAATCTTTTAATAATAAGAAGATAATAATCTTTATTAATAATAACTGTTCCAATAGTGAGTCTTTTAAGCACGTTATTCGTAATCACGTGATACTTTACGTTTATCTAAATAAAAATTAAAATTTTTACTTTGCAAATATCTTTTAATTTTAATTTCACATTTATGTGAAATAATTCCTACTGATTGCTGCAGAGAAATTTCAATCCTATGATTATGGATACTTGGGAAATTACAAGCACTACAGACAGCCAACACCCCTAACGTATGATCTTAAAAAAGTTACTGCGCCTTTGGCTTTATTTTACGGCGCTAATGATATGGTTGCTGCAAAATCGGTAAGCTTTTGATTCTTATATACTACTAATTCTTATATAGAAACATTCTTTAACTAAAGAATATATATTAAAGGGAAAGGGAAATAAAATTTTATAAATTATACGTGTTGTAGACAAAACTTTATCTGTTTCATGAGAGCTATTTACTTACAATTAGATAAAAAGATCGAAAATATATTTTTTCCTCATAAATAATTTAAGATTCCTTCGAGTTTTTAAATAAAATCGCATAATTTCCTTTTTATAATGTTATACGGAATATCTTCCTTCGCTTTTTTTCCTCCCTCCTGCCTTCTTTCTCTCTCTTCCGTCCTCTATTTCTCTCTTCTTCCTTCCTTTCTCCTCACTCATTTCTTCAGCTTATATTATTATTTATGTACCTATATACAATGTAAGCCGAAAACGTCTCTTAAGAGATAAGTGTATTAAAAATTTCTCAAATTATTATTATTAATTTTATCATTTCTCATATTCTACTTTCCCAGAGTGTCCTCGAGGCATATAAGCATCTGCCGAACGTTATTCTGCTGGAGGAAAATCCGTATAAATTGTTCACCCATTTTGATTTTCTATGGGCTATTGATGCAAAAGCTCTTTTATACGACCGTATAATAGAAGTATTTCAGGACTTTGATATGTGGCGGACATGGACAAATGATGAATTATATATCTGATACTTTCTTATTAAAAAAAATTATTTACTTTTGGATTATATAAAAATACCCATCTCAATCAAAAAATTAATATTAAATTACTGGCCAGAAAATGTTACAAATTATTTTTTTAAATAAAAAAGTATCGTTGCATTATCACAGCAGCGCTATGTTCCTGCCAAAAGAGTTTTTTTTTCTAAAACTGACAATTATTATGTTAACTAAAAAATGTAATTGACTAAAAGATAATATTATATAATTAAGTATTATATTACATTTCTTACTTTTTTGTGTAAAATTCTGACATGTATATATCGACTGAATTTATTAATTGTTATTAGTAATTCTTTTCTATAATATTTTGATTGTAGATATATCTTTAAATGTACTAATGGTAAGTACTTATTTATAGAAAATATTTTTAAATATTGTATCTATTGTGAATATTTGTAATTTTATTATTATTTGTTTTGTTATTGAACTTTGTATACCCATTTTATTACAATAAATAAATACTTCTGTGTTTCAATTCCGACTTGTACTACTATAAACTAATTAGTGCTTGCATTGATTGAAAATTCTAAAATAATAATTGTAAATTTTTTTGGTTTTATCATTAGTAAAAATATTATTAACGCATCAATAAATAATTAAAATTTTTAATTTGTTTTGTTATAATTTACAGCATGGCAACCACATATATGTATCTAACGACTTTAGTAAAACTTGCAGATTCTAGGAAGAATGACCTGCGGTAGCAATTAATTTTCTCAGTTGTTTTAATAATCACTTATACATATATCTACCTATACATGTACAATTTGCATATATAATATACAAACAATAAATATTATTGCGCTCTTTGTTTAACGTTTATCTTTATTTTTGTGGAATAATGTCATGGCAACGCGAACTGATATGACACTTATAGTGTCGATATTAACAGTAAAACAATCATTACTTCAACATTTCTGGAACGGCTTTATGTATGTATATACAGTGTGACGTACAAAAGTTATGTATTTCAAAAATTATGTTTCTTTCGATTGAAGCTACAGTCTCTCATCTAAACCAAACTGGCAGTACCGATGTTAATGACGACGTTGTCGGCATTTCGCTCGTAAACCGTTAGATCGTGTCGCCTTGGTTGTTCCAATAAGGCAGCGAGTTGTTCTCCACTCGTGAATGATCCTGTCGAAGGTGACAAGATCACGTCACATTCCAGTTGACCTGCACAGAGATGAAACGATGTTCCATGTAGTATTCTTCTTTAAAATTTTCTTCAATCAATCAATCAATCTTGAATGACAAGAAAAAATTCCAATTAATTTAGAAATTCTAATCAATTTAGAACCAATCTGTAAAATATTTCATAAATGTTTGATAAATAGGTTTCATTGCTTATCCAAATTATTTTGCTGCATTGTCTTTTTATATTTACCTGACAATGAAGGCGACGCGCCTTTGCTGGAGCCATACATGCGGGTGCTGTATCCAGAATCATTATGCGTGTCGTGCAGAGGCGGTGTCGGACTGTACACGGGATTACGTGATCTGTACGGCATTCTCGCGATACTGTCATAAGGCACGTCTTTGGAGATGATCTTTCTACAGTTCATCTCTTTGTACGTTTTCGATTGTTCAACGTCGTCATCTTCCCCTTCGCTGCTCTCGCTCTCGTTATCTGCGACATTATAATGTCGATTAGAATAGATTATTTGAATCAGGATGTGTCGAATCAAATTACGCATCAAGAGCAGCATGAAAAATCGACACGTGTTTAAAAAGCATTTTATAATATTCTGTTTTTAAGTTAAATCAAAGTAAATTATTTTTTTCTCACAGCTGTACTGATTGTGAGCTATGCTAATTTTTTATGATCTTGTTAACTCTAACATACTTTTTTTTTTCAGGAAACGTTACTTCACCTTGAGAATGTACCCTCTGATTTTGCGAGCACTTGGTATGTTCATCGAGACCGGCCTGTTCACTGCCTCCGGAGCGAATTCTTCGCCAACCATTATGCATATCAGGTACTTGCTGAAACCGCTTGATCATCTCGTGGACGCTGCGGCGTCCGTTCCACTCCGTCATATTCCCGTCGCTAATCTTCTGAATCTTATTTTCATCCACGGACATGTTCATGCCGTGCATGTCGTACGACACGCAACTCTTAAGAACAAGAGACAAATGGATTTAGATTAACATTTGTTATTTTAATTTCTAGAAAGTTTTCATTATTGCAGGCTCTTTTATTTTAATAGATTAAGGGTTACTTCGACCAACTCCGATTAACTTTAATCGATGAAAATAAAAAAGTTAAAGATTGGTTATATTAAAAGCAGCTTTTATTCACGAAGTGGTAAATCACGAAGAGATAGGTTAAAAGAAATAAAAAAGAACGATATATACATTATACAGTTAAAAGTCTTGCTGTTGACGAAATTGCTGATCGAGTTAATCGTCGATTAAAGTTAATCGGAGTTGGTCGAAGTGACCCTAACACGCACTATGACGGATAATCAAATCTATCGAAAACAGATTTTGCAAAGTGTCTTCTAATGTTCTAATACAAATTTCGTCAGCGGTATCATCAAAAATATTAAAAAATGTATAGTAGGTATATTGTACTAGTGTAGTCGTAGTGTATTATACTAGTAGCATGTTATATTAGTATAATTACATAATTTAATTTTGTAGAATATTATAGCAGATTGACTGCAAAAACCAAGCAGAATCTGCTGTTCAGATTATATCGACAGGTTCTCTGCTGACGAAGCACGAGTTTAACGCGGACGCAGTGTTGATGCGCTATCTGCCGCAATTTTCTGCTCGAAATTACATTGTTGGCAAACTTCTAACAAACTGATAATAATTCACTTACCGGATTCTTTCATAAACAACAAAGATAATTAATAATTTATTTAATTACAATTTAAATTTATCACAAATAATCATTAATGTCGGTAGAATTACTGTTTTATTATTTATTTCGTGAAAAAGCAGTAATTATTACAACGAACGATAATATAGTTCAATCTTACTCTTTGCTGACGTCTTCCCTTAACGGGACCCGAGTCTGTCGGTGCTATGTCTAAGGACGAGGTTCCACCCTGCCTAATGGCTCCGTCGAACGTTTCGTTCAATTTCGGAGGAATGTCCAGCACTCTGAGCGCTGATTTAGCTACTCCGGATCCCGAAGGCAGATCTCTCATGGACGTACTGAGTCTAGGTATAGCCGGTATATCAAGATCGTCTAGACTTCCACGATGAACTGGCGTTTCTCCGGGTATCTCGAAGCTGCGATCCTGCGGTCGGTCGTCCAACAGATCTTCCAGCGATCTTGTTCTCGTTGGTAGTATCACTTCCGACTGATTGTAATTAGTTTTCGCTGGTCTCTCGCTATATCTACCTCTCCCACCTCGTTCCAGACGTTGGTGAAGATGCGAATACCTCTCGTCGCACTTGGAGCGCTCCTCCTGTACGCACCTAGTCAGCTCCGAGATTTGTCCCCTGGTCCTCCTCTCAAGATTGGCCACTTTCAGGTCCAGCTTCTCGTGAGCTTGATCGATGTGTGCTTTTAACTCGGCCTTGTCCCGTTCCAACTTTGCCTCCATATGACGGAAAAATGGGGCGCAATAACACGTATATCCCACGCCCACCGGACCCTTTCTGATATTGCCCGCCAGGTCCAGGTAGTACTGCTCACCCCGCCCTAAAGGGTCAGAGGGTAGCGAATCTAGACGGGGTTGAGGAAACGCTTCCGGATCCGGATAGTAATGGCAGCCATAGGGCGACCATTGTCGACCCATGATAGCTTTTTCAAAGCGGACTTTGTGCTGTTTGCTATTGGATTTATACTTCTTCCGGTCTTTCTTTGAGCTGCTCCCACCGCCACCGCTGGTACCACTTCCGGTCTTTTCTCTCTTTTTATCCGACTTCATTGCCTTGCCTGGTAAAATTACCAAAGCAATAAAATATATTAAATAGTTAGTTTTATAATTTTATACAAGCTATACTTGATGCGAACTAGATTCTTTGCAACGCAATCATTAATTAACAAGCTAATCTATAATTATTTAATAATTAAACTTTATCCTCACCTTCGTCTATTTTACAATCTATCGAGTCGCCCTCGCGGCTTTTGCTGCGCGTCCGGCTTTTACCGCGTGCCTTGGAAATAATTTCCAAGATTTCGGTGTGATTCTTACGGCGAGCAATGTCCTTCGCCGTTTCGCCTTGTTTATTCCGCAGACTTCGATCACAACCAGCTTCCAGGAGAATGCGCGTCAATTTCCGGCGACCCATCGCTGCGGCTATGTGCAAAGCGGTGTCACCGTTCTAGAAGGAACAAACAAGTGATTTAGTGTATTGTGAACAGTTAAATGAATAATTAATATACACGTCGTACAACAACTGTAAAATTGTTTTTCAATAGTAACTCAAGCAAATTATTAACTAGCTTTCCTTTAATTAAGCCCATGTGATGATCGCAAACTCTTAAAAGTTCAAATAATGACTTTTACCTTTAAAAGACGATATTTAAAAAATTAAACATATAATATATACGAAAAGAATCAACCAAACTTTTTGTTTTCCAATCAAAACCGATTATATTAGAAACTGATACAACAGAAAGCAAAACACATCGTAAAATTCGTATCACAGATGTACACATTAAAAAAAAGAGAGAGAGAGAGAGAGAGAAGATTGAAAAATTAGACTTCAACGATAAAACACTCAATTTAAATATTATACTAAATAGCTTTTGTGACTTATATGTAATAAAACTTCCAAAAGCTTTTATTGAGCAATTTAAAAAGACATAGGGAAAGAGCATAAAGAAGAATGATATTAAGAATAATATTACGATAAGAAAATTGCAATTTATGAAGAACAATATCTATAAAAAGCAACAAAATATGTATTATTTAACAGAAATCTTATACTTACTTTGTTTTGATCTGACACCTTGCACAGTGCTGAGATCAGTATACGCATTACGCCGGCGTGGCCATAACGTGCCGAGGTATGAAGCGGAGTATCACCATACTGAAACGAGTAAATTACAGATTTAATTTCTTGAAGAATTTATTATATTTATATAATTCATAGCACTCTATAGAAAGGAACATATATCCTTTCTCTTTTACACTTTTGATAATTTCTATATAGTATAAATTGCAGTAATTGCATTAAAATATTATCGTCAATATTATCGCTTATTATTACAAACGAAATTCTTCCTTAAAAATTTTATTATCGCTCTTAAACTGTTTATATTCCATATAATTAGAAATACACTATCGCATTACTTTCTGCATATTTATTATCATTTTACATTATTAGCTTTCTATATTACTATAAAAAATAAATTTACAAGACTATATCACTGTATGTAGTCTCTGTTTCAGTTCTAAAAGTTTAGCTTTACACAGTATTAACACTAAATCCCTCGCCTTACTCTTATCTTCCGAACCACGCGCCGATAAACGCGATAAAGCGGTTGAAAAAAAAAAAGAAATGAATCGGTAGATCGCTCACGTTGTTCTGAAGATCGGGATTGCTGCCGGCTAGGAGGAGCTCTCGACAGCTTTGATTATGGCCGTTTTGACAGGCAAGGTGAAGCGGTGCAAATCCGGCGAGATTCCTGGCGTGCAGTGGGGCTCGTTGGGTCCCGAGGGCCTTCGCCAGAACCGCCACGGTCCGACTGTAACCACGCCATGATGCCTCGTGCAGTGCCGAGTTTCCATGCTGAAAACACGCAGACGTATTCATCGACAGCCGCTCGGTTCCCGGCCCAAACTACAAGGTGTCTCGGAAGAGGCGCGGATCAATCCCAGACGTGGAATTTACATAACTGTTTATATAATAATCTTTGAATTTTTAATCGTAAAACCCCCCCGTGTCAGCACGTTTCTCCGTTCTTCTAGCTGTACCTTTCAGAGAAAGAGGAATCTCAAATGGAGATTATTATCGCTATTTCCTATCGCAGACTATAGATCAACAGTCGCTAAAAGTCTATTCCGTTCATAACTTTCTTATTTTCTACTTTACTCCTCTAGTTTCCGGAACACACAAGTTGCGACAAAATTTATAAAAATAGTTGAACAATTTATTTTTTTAATCTACATTTAAAAATTGTACTTATATACCTGTATGTCCTTTAATTATCCTATATTAATTTCGAATAAAACTAGTGTTTTTCAAGGATCACACTTGGAAAACTCTGTGTCTAAAATTGAAATTCAGATGAAAATTTTTCTCTCACTGTTTTCCTTGCCACCCTCTTTCTCTTTCTCTCACAGTTAGAAACTTTTAAGATCGCAGTTGGAATTCATACAAAATTGCAAAACTAACTCTTCTACGACACCCTGTATATCTTGAATACATGTATGCATGAATATCTTCGACTTGTGTTTTACTCCATGTTTTGCGAATAGCAACGTGTAATATCCGTTAATAATGGTCGTTATCATTAGTAACTAGTAGCACGCACACTAGTCAGTCCGTGCCAAGAGCAAAAGTGGCGTTAATTTATCTTTAATATGTTTTCTGGGCATTCTATTATCTTTTTCATCGCAACCTCAGCAGTTATCTCCGACCGATGCTCTCATTTAGCTTTAAATAGCACGATTTAATCTCAGTTTTTATATTTATACAATATAAGACGAACCAAAGATATTTTACTTCATCTACATTTTTTTCCAGTTTGCGAATAATCTTTAGAAAGTTAATCTTTATTTTGATTTTTGAATGTTGGATTCAAAATTAAAAATCAAAATTTTTTATTACAATAAATATTCATCATGCAAACCAAATAGTTTATTAAACTCAGAAATTTGCAAACTTAAAGAGGTATGCTTGGCATGACTGTAATATAAAATATTCTATGAAGAATCACCAAATTTTCGAAAATAACACTTTTTTGTCGCTGTTTCTTATATGTATGTATAATATTGAGTAACTTTTGTGATATGACGCATAATTGTTTAAAAGAAAATAATTTAATATTACAAAGTGAAAAGTGATGACGGATCAAGTACGGCGCGTTGTTACAGCGAGGTCTAATTTAAGTCGTGGAATAACGGCTGTATTTTAACTTTAAAACTGTCTTACGACTTTAAAAACAGCTCAATTTTCAGCATTATTGTAATAATATATAATCAGAAGTCAGAACAGCTCTCAATTCGTAATATCGGTCTCTACGAAATTTATCACGTCGCTAAATTGAAATCCCCATCGGTTCGCCATCGACTTCACAAAAGTCGCCATGACATGCCGCGCGCACAGCGCACATCGGTCGCGCAGCTGGTGCTCACAGAACTGGTGTACGGTACACGGTGTAGCGCAACAAAGGAAAAAGGCGGATGAGGCAAAAGAGGATGACCGAGAGACTTACAACCGCTCGCCCATACTCGGCGAACAGTCGCTGGTCGATGAACCGTGCCATGCCACTCGCGACAGCATCGCCGCACACATTTAACCCATACGTGCACAGTGCTGCCCGGTATATAGGGTGTCTCGTTGAAAACTTCGAGATAACACTTCACGTAATTTGATCGTGCTAATTATTTCTTCTAAAAACCAGAGAGTAAATTGGATAGTAGTATATAATCAAAGTGTTAAGTTAAGTTGTATAATTTAATTCTCCTGTATATAAAAAGAGATTCAATATCAGAAAAATATTTAATATCTTATTTTAATAATTACACATAGCTTGAAAAACACGAAAAATGCAGTACTTTATACGAATTTCCTAACTAAAGATAATTAAAGAATATAGGTATTGATACGAGTTTCTTGTAGTTTAAATCAAGTTTCAACGGAAAGAGAAAGGCAACGGAAAAGGAGAGGGGAAAAGTTTCAAAGTACAAAAAATTGCGAAGATAATTTTTTGTTCTAAATGAGTCTTATCTTTTATTCTTCCACAAGAGAGCATCTTAATTATATCCGTATAGCTCATTTCTTTTCTCCGATTGTACAAAAAAAAAGATATAGAACGATGAGCTGGCGATTCATCGTGATTCATCATGATTCATCGTTAAGAATCTCAGTTACGGATTTAATCTCTTTATGATTTTGAACTGTAACATAAATAAAATTTTTAAATGCAATGTGTGTGTCTCTTAATCAAATAATAATAAATTTCATGAAATTTTTCGAATAATTAATGTTACAAACTTAAAATAGAGAGACATATTTTATTAGATATTATATTATATACGACTGGCAATGAAAAGGCAATCGATTACATGTGCATTCCTCCACACACATGCACACAAAACTTAGTTATATACTTCCTCACACAAACACACACTTATTGAAATTTTGAAGAATTTTATATGTATATTAACAAAGTATATTGTTATTAGAAATTAATTACTTTTATTTTGGAGCTACTCGGGATATTATACATATTAGGCGTATCGATTTCTACGCGTAGTAAATACTAAAAATTAATTGGAACTATTGATTGTAACTAAATATTGCTGAAAATCATGAAAACGGGAAGCATCTATTATAAGTGAATTTGTTTTTAGCACTTAGATGTCATATGTCAGGATGGCCGAGCGGTCTAAGGCGCCAGACTCAAGGTTACAACCTTACCCGTCTACGACGGGTGTGCCCGAGGCTTCTGGTCCTCTCTGAGGGCGTGGGTTCGAATCCCACTTCTGACAAATTTTTTTTTTTTTTTTTTTTTTGTTATTTTTAGACTGCGTTATCTTGATATCATTTAAGTATATTTTATATTTTTAGGAGCTGCGCACAATAAATGAAATAGGGAACAGGGAACAGAGAATAGGGAACAGTTCAATATTAACATATAGGTGTGCATTGTGCACATGGCATACAGAATATAGAATAAAATTTCATCACTGATGTTGCTCAGCGCTATTCCTCTGTTCCTCTATTCCGTGGTAATGAATTACACATATTAATGAATTTCATGTGTTAATAGGGAGTTTTTGCATACCGTCTTTCAGATACGGTAAACGCTAAATTCACGTTATTCATGTTTTCGGATGGAAAGATGAAACTGGCGCACGTACAGAAAAAAAAAGAAAAAGTGCAACATGAATAACGTGAATTTAGCGTTTACCGTATCTGAAAGACGGTATTGCAAAAACTCCCTATTATTGAACTGTTCCCTGTTCCTTGTTCCCTATTCCATTTATTGTGCGCAGCCCCTTATAGCTTTGTATTACGCGTTACCGCATATAAAGTATCATTTATAGATAGCTTTCAATTATTTTTTATTGTTATATATATATATTTAAAATACTACTTTAAATTACGGAAAATGAGGTTGTGTATATCTTTTCACTTGAATTCTTTCTACGTTTAAATTAAGATAAATACATATTTACAAAGAAAGAAGGAAGTAATTTTGAAGATATAGCTAAAAAGTCGATTGATGATAGATTAAGTATAAAATGTGAGTTTTTAACAACGCCGGTTATATACGTACATGATAAACGAGTTAAGCACCTAAAACGCTTAATCGCAGCGATACCGTCGCGTCGGTCCATCCTGTTATTTTCTATTGCTTAGAACATGACGAGCGTGCAAGTCTCGTCGATAGATATTTAATAACGTTCGATACCCAGGTAGGTACCACACGGTGAACACCGCTGTTCATTCAAGGTCACGCAGTAATAACGGATATCAAGTATATCCAAGTACGTAACTACGTTGGTCGTGTGTACACGAGCACGCGGTCGCACATTCGCGGGTATAAACTATAAACGCTTCTCCCACGCGTGCGTTCGCCAGGTATATCCGGCGGGACGTTGCCGTGTTGAGGAGCGTTTTAATGTATTCACCCCTCCTATGAGGAGGAGAATCGGACCGGGCATGCTAATTGCCGCGGCGGAACAATAGTGGGATTCCTATACGGCCGGGCATGCGATTCCCCGACCAGGTTGTATCGTACATCGGGAATAATTTCGTTTTATTTCAACCCACGTATATGTGTATGCGCGCAACATGAGCACGTATTCCGGTGCTTTTTACGAGTCGTCTCGTGCCTATGTTCGATAACCAGCCGTGACGACCGAACGATGGACGGTCGACGCGAATAAAGGTAATTTGTTCTGTTAAATTACGCCTAGACAATTAATCGTTTATACGAAGAACATATGTTAAGGTAGTTGGTGCGTGAATCGCAATTCTTAAGAAAAATTTGAAAATTTTACTATATATTAATAAATGATGGTATGTACATGTCTGTACAAATTAAAAGTAATTGACCGACCCGAACGCGAGATAATCGCTATCAAGAATTGCATTTTTTCCATATGTTGCATACACAAGGCATACGGAAATCTCGTATTTTGAATTTTAATAATTAGAACGAATCTTAAGAAAGTGATGAAAAACGGATATAGGTACATATAGTAGAAGGACACTTTTAGGAATACTAGATATAGTAAAAAAAAACCGAAATTATTGACCGTTTAGATTTAGAAATACAATAATGAATAAACCTCAATTTTCGCGATTATTTAACGTAAAGAAGCGACTGGAGGATAAAAATTAAAGAATAGTCTTTTGTCGAGTTTTGTTTTGTGTGTAAGGGACAGAACTATCCAAAAGTTTTCAGCCTGCAACTGTGAATAAACGGATGTTTTCATGTCAATTTAGAGTATAAAATTTTGGATTGTATTGTCGCGGGCAAACTACCCTAATACCACGCGCAATTGTCAATCAGCAATTATTGATTATTAATAAGAACATTAAAGAGTGGAAAATAAATATAAAAGAATTTTTTTGTGAGATTCCTTACAATAGTTTTCAAGAAGGAAGTAACTTTGCTTCTACAAATAGTAAATAAATGTGAGATGTAAAATAATATACGTGCGTATACTCACAAGAGATGGACATCTTATTAAAAATTATAGTAACAATATCTAATTATAAAAATGTAATTATATCAAAATTATCATAATTCTGATTACTACTTTACGTTTAATAAAGAAATATTGATTTATCTATATCATCCTGCATAAATGGCAATTAACTAGTGTAATGCCAGGAAGAAAAGAGATATGAAATATACACACGTTTTATGAGATTGTTAAATAATCTTTATATCTAAATATTTTATCAATAAAAGTCATTATTCGTCAACGAACACTTTTCTCCCCGATATTTTAGTTATTGCGTAACAAATTATTATTTCTTTTAATTTTTCTTGTTAAAGAAAGCGCGAAGCGGAGATGTTAATGTAAAAATAGGTAACTATGTCAGGAATATTGGTTTTCATAAAAGTTGATCATAGGTCTTCATGTATAGGGTAGCTACCCCTCGCAGACCGTGTGGCCTAACGGATAAGGCGTCGGACTTCGGATCCGAAGATTGCAGGTTCGAATCCTGTCACGGTCGACATCTTTTTTTATTCTTTTTTTTTTAGAAAGGTACGACCAGGTACGATAGATCATACAAAGATAGATATTACAAAGTAATACGTGAAAAATATATCCAAAAATTAAATATGCTGTATACGGAAATTGAAAATGGAAAGAACATGAGTTATATTTTGCAATATTAAATTAATATCATTTTTTATATGAATATAATATAATAGATTATACATCTTTTAGAAGAATCGTACATTTTTTTACAGTTACAGAATTTTCAATCTAAAGGTAATGTAAGAAATTCTTTTAAAATAAACATTTAACACAGAATCACGACTATCACCTTAAAGATATCCAGTAAATTACGAGAGAGAGAGAGAGAGAGAGATTATTATCATGAGTAGAAAAAATGACAAACAAAAAATTTTATGCTAAGAGGAATCAAAATCGAAAGTAGTTGTGAAAAATATAGTTTATATATCTTTAATACATAGTTATTTTTATTTTAAATTATTGTAATTATTCAAAATCGATTTCAAAATTGTTTAAATGACGTCTTTAAAAACGGCAATAAATCAAGCCTAACGTAATGAGAAAAGTATTGACAGCTATTAATTTCAATTTATTTAAATACCACGATTAATTTTGTTAGAAAACATGTAGATTTACTTGCGCAAAATTATTTTTATGTAAAGATTACTCGCTATTTTCCCCTTCTATTCTATATGCTCAGGAATATTCAGTATTATATCTCAGAAATTTGATCATTTTTTATATTGTCTTCAACTTTCTAAGCTGAAACTATTAGTTTCTATATATATTCTAGAATATACGAAAATATTTAATAAAACAGAATTTATGCAGCACTACTCACATCGTCAGCGGCGCCAACGTCGACGCCCTGCAGCAACAGGATCTCACACACTTCCACATGACCACCTGCCGCGGCCAGCAATAGGGGCCCCCGGCCATTCTGAAACACGACAGGAATCCTGAATATCTTCGCGCGACCGTGCATGCTCGATAAAACTTACTAATTAAGAGCCGCGCACCGAAAACATTCGAAAATGAGTCTCTTCTGGTAAATGCCTGATAAAATTTCTTAATCAACTATATTTAATCCCTTTAGTACAAATTAATGTTGCACAAACTTTTTTTCAGAATTAAACGTTTTAATGCAAATAAAGGTTTCACACAGCGATAAATTAATAAATTGGTTTCTTCAATATTATTTTTATTTTTTATATACTTAACAAAAGATTAGTTTTTTTCACCATCTTTTCCACGACTTATTAATTTGCTATAATCATCTCTCATTAATAAAAGCTTAAATTAAAAGATTCTACGAGTTATTTTAAAGTAAAATCTACACACACACAAAGTTGTCGGAAAAATAAAGTTTTATTGTTTATAAACAACTGTAAATTATTTATTAGTCTTAACGAGATCTTTTGCCCCCCCCCCCCCCCCTTTAGCTTACATAAATAAATTTATTTAAAGTGGTAACTGTTTGAAAGCATTTTCAAAATTAGTATTATGTGTCTTTTAATAAATCAAATCCGATTTATTATGAGATGCAAACACGTCTCAAATAGCAAAAATTATTTCAAATTATCAATCATTGAATAATTAAAATACAAGCAATCTTAATACGCCTGTGGATCAATCGGGTGGTCCATTCTTTCATACTCAGCAATGCTTTAGTCAAATATATCATGTGAGCGCTTATTTGCATTCTAAATCTAATCTACCCGACATATAGCTACACTTCAAAGGGAATCGTGCTACATACGAGAGTGAGGTAATTAATAGATGAAATTAATATATTGCTGCCAGTCGCCCTCGAAGCCGTTAATAAAGTTTTCCAGTCAGCATCGCGAGTATAATTACATCACAGGCGGAATTCAATTTAACGCCTCACGGTAGTCTTAAACTTTCTTAACGATATTAATCAATTTATTGGGAGTCGTTTTTCAACTTCGTTCTTTCAATCCCACTTTTTTGTTCCTTCAAGATCTCCGAAATATGATTATTAAACAAAAGTATTAAAAGTAAAGAGTAATACAAAAAAAGAATTTTTTGCTTAATCACAAGTTTTCGATTATTTTATTAAGAAAAATATCGATATATTTTTTTATTCTTTGACAGAGAGACTACTTGTACTATCTTAAAATTTAGAAATTTATAATATATTTTTCAAAAAATTTTATTTATGAAAATTGCACATTACAAAATATGTAAAATAATCCATTATTTAGTATACTTTTATCCAACCTTATAAAAAATTTCTGGGTAAAGGGTTACAGGGTTTCAAGAGATTACAATAAATTCAAGAGTCAGTAATACGACTTCTTTTTATATCTGCTTTTAAACGAAATCGCATGAATTAATTATAATATTGCATAAAAATATTTCCAGCAAATATGTTAAACGGATTATCTTGTTTGTGTGTATGTGTATTGTGACTTCAAGAAATTGAGAATTAAAAAAAACATACTTCATCAGGCAACGGTTTAACGTTTTCGTTGAGCAAGCGTGCAACTCGATCAACGTCACCATGAGCAGCTGCCTCGCGCAACTTTTCTGCCATTCCAATCGCACACCTGTAACCAGAACAATACATATCACTTTAAATATGGCGAGTAACATACTTTTTGAAATTGTTTTGTAATTTTGATAGGCTTAATGTGCACTTAATAACTTTACGTGCTCCATTTTACAAATAGCAGATCCTTATCGTTTATCTAATATCAACGAGTTAGATCTCATCCCGACATAAAAAATCATAATTCTTTTTGCTTTAAAGTTCATAGACTTAAGAATAATATACAAGTAATCCACTTTGAAAATTTCTTATAATTATTGATGCTTATTCTTTCGCGAGTTTGCGAGTTCATTAAATTGGTATTCGTACGAACGAACAGAACGGCAGAAAGTGCAGAAACACTGAATAAATACCGGGATTAGTCAATTTTACATGACAAAAATATATATATATATATATATAAAAGCTATTTATCGTATTTATGCAAAGATTTAAGATGATATGTTTGAGATGGTTGCTTGGATAAATACCTATACTTAAAACAATAATAAGAGTTTGAATGACAAGAGATTTGAGAAGAAGATGCACTTCTAAAAAACTTCAAAGTACTTAAATTTGCTACGTGTGTATTGCCACGTATATTTCGATGATGATAATAACAATCTTGTTTTTTATGTATTTAAATATGTCTAGTAAAATGTATTTTATAAACTTTATAGTTTTCTAAATTTATCTCGGATATCCAAGATGGTCTTAATCTTTAAGTGGACAGAATTTAAATTTAATTTATCTACGGAGATAAATACGTTAAAGCTGAAGAAGATATAAATTAAGATATAGCATCCAATAGAATTCTCGTTAAGAAACAATCAATTTCTCTCTCTCTGGAATCACGGAGAGAACCCGTGGGTGAAGTTTGTTCGTTTGTAGTTTTTCTCAGTACTCAGTATTTATTTTATTTCCTGTATGCGCGTCGTGTAATCCGTGTAACGTGCGGACAGTAAATTATCCCGATGCCTGGCGTGGTAGAGTATATATAATCTAGGATCCGAAGTGCGTTCGCGCTAATGAGATAGACTTACGCTTCGCTGACGGAGCGAGACTCGTCGTCCGTTTGTAACATTAATCTCGGTCGTGGTTATTTCTTTATAGCGACTCTCTATAACGACTCCAGAAATAACGTTGATGTGAACCAATGATAGTACGCGGCGGGAGAATTTATGAGCGACTCGTGAAAGTACCGTGAGGTGCGAACTAATATGTAATCTAAGTGAAAACTCTTTCTCTCTCTCTCTCTTTCTCTCTCAATAATTTCTGCATTTTTTAAATAAAATATATTTAAAGATATGTACTGAAATATCTCTCTCTCTCTTTCTCTCTCTTTCATTTGTCACATTTGTCACATTTGTAGCAATTATAAGGTAACGAGCGAGTCGTATAGAAACACGGTTACCGCGACGTGCGAATTGCTAATATATAACCCGATTTAATCTCTATCTTTATTTTAATTTATTAAGATATTTTGGACATATTTTTAGACGTTAATGCTTTTAGGAAATGACGTCGAGGATTAAATATATAAAAATGTTACAATTAAGTTTGCTATTATATTGTGGTCAGTGGTCCGATTGCGTCTCGTATACCTACTTCCGCGTCCTGCCCTAAGATAATGGGGCTTATCCGGTCCATCCTAACTTATTATAAGTGATGTAATGCCGTTATGCATCGCAACACTGAATTAAAATATCAGACAACGTCCACCGCGGAATCACGCTTCATCGATTCAAATGCAGATGGGCGCGAAGTACTATGTACTTACATGCGTTTACGATATGTTTTCCTTATTGACGCGTCATATAATTTTCAAATTTGCTTTAATTGAACCATCTGTATGTATTTGATAAATCAACGCATGTAAATCCGGAAAATCAATTTTTCAAAAGAAAATAAAGATTTAAAATCATGGCCGCGTATTTTCAGGATAAATGAATAAATCGAATGAATAAATATCTACAATTAAGTCGGATTAGAACTTACATTTAAAATAATGTAAATTCCTAGCGGTTGCTTTAACAGTTCACATTTTTTATATATATATATTTTTTTAGGTGAAAAAAATTAAGGGACTTTCTTTTTTTATTCCAACGTATAATAGTTTTTCCGCATTAGTGTATGCGACTTTAAATAAGTATATTTTGAGACCTCTTTCTATTGTGTATCTTATGAAGCTAAAACTACGGCTAAAATGACATAAACATTCAGAAAACTGATAATTTTTCGTGTTTAAACTCTTTCTCTCTCTTATTGTATATTACGTCAAAATAAAAAGCTGTAAACAATAATAAATTAAATGTAATGGCTAATTGAAGAGCACTCCTAATCATAGCACATCTTACTGAATACCACAATTAAATTATCAAAATTCCTTTAATTAACTTATTTATTTCATACACTAGTTTGATATTAGAATAATGTGTGCACAGATTATCTCTAGATCGTCTTATTTGATACGAGGTATAGTATTACGCGTAATATTTTAAATATAATGATTACATATTTTTTATGTCATCCGCTTTTTCTCCAAAATTACCGGTATGTGTTTCCTCATACATATACATATGTATAAAGAAACACGAAGAACGTTTTACAGATGACGACTACTCCCACCTCATCTTTTTGTTCATATCAAGAATCTGGTATAAATGGCCGTAGTCTTACTCTCGACACTGAATAAAAAGACGAAGAGGAAAAAATACGGTTCTCTCCAATCATCTCGATTCCTCTCCACCCTACTTTTTGTACACGACGGAACCTAACTTCGTCAATAATCGGCGCTGCGCCGGACGAAACCAATAATTTTGTTTATTTTATGTGTCGATGATGATGCATCTCACGCATCGCACTGTTTCCTGCAGTATAGCGGATCACGCCGCGATGTTGCGACAAGCGGGACCGACTTTTGTATCTTGTTTGTACCCTTCCAAGAGCTTAACAGAGCTATCCCTAAGTACAATAGAATCAATATATTAGGTAAATATTATAAATATTGTATTAGATTGAGTTGCACAGGACGCTAGCTGAAAAACCATGCGCATACGAATTTTATTTACGAATCTCTTTATTCATTTAAAATTCATTTTTTCTTAGCAAAAACTTGATTAAAAACCACTCTCCTTACAGTTCATTAATTTTTAACATCAAATATTTCGACAATTCACACTCTAAAATTCTATTTAAACAAAATTCACTCGTAATTAAACGAAAAGTAAGTATTTATCTATAATAGCAACTATATAAAAATTGATTTTAAAAAGCGTAAATTTCACTTGTATAGCTCAAAGAAAAAAATTTTTTCCAGATTACTGTTTATAAGGAGACTTTTTTCTATAATTAGTTTTTTAATCAACGCAATATCTCAAAAATGGAAAATATATGTTTTAAATGAAACAAAATATTCTGAAATATTGTAACGAGGTTGGAAGGTATGGAATCTCTACAGCGTTGCTGAGAGAACGCAAACTTGTTCAAGAACAGCCCTATTTGCAAGATCATCAACGGCATCGCTTAACGAAATTACTGTCACGTTTCCGATCAAGCTTTCCCGACCAACCTAACGACTTAATATTACGCTAATGGTACCGAGATCGATATTGATTATTATCCTGCACGCAGAAAGCGCGCGTTTGCTGATTAGTCAGACAGAAATTTATAAAGAAATTATGAAAGAAGAAATCGATCTCCGTCCATCATCGATTACATGTATCCGCCATCTTGATGAAAAAAAAAGGAATAAGAAATATATGTATATAATATACAATTTATTTTGCATTTGTCTTCGCCTTTCTCGGGAATTACAATAGCAAGATACGGTATCAACAAAATATATGTATATACTATGTGAGTTTAAATGTAAAATACTTGACGGGATAATTACGTGAAAAAAAGTGATATTCTCTCAATAATGTAGTGTTTCTCTTCTGAAAACGAAATCACTATGAACCGAATAAATAAGTATTCTTTGTGGTCTTGCAGAATTGTAATACTGTGAAATTGGCACACGCAATTAAACGCAATTTAATTGGAAAACGAGATAAACAATAATATTATTAAAAATAATATTTCTCTAGAACATGATTCGCCATTTTTGATTCGCGGATAATATCTCGTTATTTAATGCATTGTTGCATTATTTTATTTGAATCATATTCTTTCCATAAGAAATGAAGAATAAGATCATGATAAAAAGTAAGATTCTTGATGTTGATTTAAAAAAAATTACTTGGACTGTTAATTGCTTAATCGCTTGGTTAAAAAATTTATCATTCTCGCACTTGATTAAGGCACAATTTTATGCTCACGTGATTATTCCAGAAAAATGCGACGCGAAAACATAGCCCGGGCTCATGGCGTTGCGCACATATCCTAACTCGGAAAAATACCTGACAATTATCTACTCGTCTCACTACTTTCAACCAAACCGACCGTCCCATCTCGCACGTTCCTGGCGCATTTTGTCAATTATCCGGCGTCACAAAAAACGACTCCATATCATAATGACCAGTGGAGTCGAGTCCACTTCATCAGAGAATTAAATGCACAAATTACACCTGACCTCTCATCGCAAAGCGGTTTGCAGCAAAACTAACAGTTTAATCTAGATAATAACAACGGTTGGGCAATGGGCATATCCAACCAGATTTGTATACATAAAAAAAGAGAGAGAAATTATGTTTAATAAAAATGCTTTGCAACGCTTCATAAAGAAGCTATTCACGAATTTGTGATGGATAATTTAATAATATCCATGTAGGAAAAATATTTTATAAATATAAAATAGATATATTAGGTCCTTGATTTACATCTTTTTAAACAATATTGTTAAATTTATTATTAAATAAATTTAAAACAGTTAATATAATTTACGTTTTATTCACGAGAAACACAAAAACATGCTTCTATTAATATCGATCACGTATCAATTTACTTTTTTTTCCAAAACATATAATCGTACATATACATAATATTTTATATATGACTATTGCATAATTTTTTTGAGGCTCACAGCATTGTTGAACGGGTAGTACCGGCGCGGCGCCGCCACGTGTGAGCATGCACACGTACAACCATGTGTGCGCGCACGAGCAAATACTTGCATCTAACTCGCGCGAAACCGGTATTTGCGCCTCCTAGTAAAACTTTACGAGGATATATAGGGTGTTTCAAACCTTATAAGCGTTAAAGACGAAACTCCGAACGCAGACGCTGATAAACCAGAAGTGAATTAAAAGCGATTGAAAATAAACGCGAACTTTTGCAAATCAATATCTGTAGACGAAAGATTGAACTTTCTTCTTTTTATTTTATTTCACATGCTAATAAACCACATGTACGAACTCTGAGATTGCGCTAAAGACTCAAAAGCGAATTATATACAAGCGATTGAAAATAAACTTAACTTCTACAAATCAATATCTGTAGATGAAAGATTAAACTTTTTGCTTCTTATTTATTTCAGATAAAATAAGAATAATTTTGTTCATAAATATAACTGTAACGTTCGATTGTCGATATATTTATTGTTGATTATTAAAGTATAAAAAATATAAGAAAGTAAATATATAAAAGGAGATATAAAAAATTAAAAGAAGATATTGAAAAATGTGGCACATTTGATTAAATTTTGTGATAAAGAAAAGCTCATTTATCCAACAAGAAATCCTATATATTTTGTAGGATGTTCTCTTGTGAAACACCATGTATAATCAACAAATGGAGCTTCAATACGTTTCTATATGATCATTACACATCTTTACCGCATAAAGGGCTCACAAATAAACTTACCGGCCATATACGCTTATCCAAAGGGCGTCACTTGCGAAAGTAATCCTTAATCCGTATTGAAATCCGTTGGGCAGAGTTCGTCTTTTATATAATCTACCTCCAAGCGAAAAGCACAAAAGCACACATCCCAGTTTTCTTACAAAACTCCGAATGAACTATCGCACAAAGACTTGACCTTCTTGCCGATATCACGCACAAAAGTCATTGAACACCAGGTATAAGAGATCATTGTCAGGGTAATGATACTTGGTTCGATGGAATTTAATTTATAACGTGATTATTTATCACAAAATGGCATCCCGCGTCGTAAACGTTATCCTCTACTATAGAATTTCGCATAGAATAAATGTTACCATGCATCCCAGAATTAATCCAGAACACACAAATCGGAACACACAATTCTCTCAGTTTAATAATCTTAATAAATTAATTTCTCATTTTCCACGCATTAAAGTTTATTTTTCCTTTCTAGGAAATAATTTATGTTATAGAAAATAGTCCATATATATTTAATCGGATAATTGCAACAACATAAAACTTGGAGCAGTTAAACCTCTAAAAATTTTTGTACATACAAATATTTTTTTTATTAAAATATACATAATTAATATCACTTATTTTATAGTAATAAATGTAAATCTCTTAATATTTTTATTATGTTAATATTAGGTACAAGTATTAATACTCGAATCATAGTATGAATTATTAATATTTATTAAAATCTGGATTATGTACCAAAATTAAGAGCATATATTCCACGCCAGAAAATTGTTAAAATTTTTACTTAATAATTTAAATATACTTATTCCTCTTTATATGTTGGAAATAATAAGTGTTTATTGAAACGGTATTATAGATACTAATATTATAATGTTAGACTTTTTTATCAATTATCCCTCTGTCTCTTTTACTCTTTCTTTCTTTCTTTCTTTTTTCCTCTTTTTTCTCTAAAAATATATTCTTATATAAATTAAAATCTACGTTTAATACAATCGAAATTCGAACAAATTATATTTCAGTTAAGATTCCATCTGCCCGGTGGAGATTTCAACGCCCGCACGATCAAGTCGATCGCGTTAGTCGCCGAACGCTTTTTAGGATCTTGCTAAAGTATTTTGCTTTCCCAAAAATTTTCACTTTCTACGCATAATGATTGGCGATTATATTTGAAATAGAAATTTTTATTCGACAATATAATGAAACATAGAATATTTTTTCTAACTTATTTTCTGTGCGACGCATACGTAGAATAGAAATCCCGCGCAATCCATCGACAGTATATAGTTCTGTTCTGTTTTCTCGAGCAACAATAATGCGTAATATACAATTTTTTAAGTAGATCTTGCAACAAATATAATTTTTCGAATTTTAAAATTATTACATATTATATTTAGCGCTACGAAGCACACAAGACATCTTGATATTTGTAATTTATATTGATTTTTGCCCAAAAACTGTATGAAAATGTCAGAATTGTTTGAGACTTTCTACTCTTTCGAAAAATTTCAAAATCAGCAACGTTATTCTGGTGCGCATTTTAAACGTATTGCATTCCCCCAATTGGCTTCAACATCGTGGAAAATATTCTACGGCTACATTCATGATTCTTCAATCTCACCCTCAATCACTTCCAATTAACGTTTCCATTTTCTCCCTCAAATTCCCGACATTTTCAACACAATCACAGATCACTCGAAGCTATTCCACAGGTACATGAGGTTCTCGGGCGCGCCACTCCTAATTCTTTCACTAATTCGTTCACTTTTAACAATACACTTTAAATAATTCGCGACGTATCGACATTTGTTAACACAATTGACTTTTCAATGCGCACTTTCGTGGACGTGTTCTTTCGATCGGAAGACTCGAAAAGGCGGCCGCACCGAGACTGGTCGCGTCGGGAGAAAGCTGCAACTCGCGAGCGAGTGGTTCTTCAGGAACCCAGTTCAGTACCGTCGCAAGTCGTGCCGACTCAATAAGATTCAGATGAAGAATGGAAGGTAGTGAAAAATATAATGAAACAGCATCTAGCTAAAGAATCCAATAGGAAACAATTAAAAAAGAAACAGATACTTTATAAAATTTTACTGTAAATTATCGATACAAACACATCCATTATTTATATTTGTTTCTCTTGTTTTTAATTGTATTTCAGTTAAATGAGATTAAATGTATATTTAAATAAATTTATCTATGTAATTTATAGATTTTATGCAATTAATGAAATATAATTAAGTCCTATATCCTAATTAGATCATAAATCTATTTTAATTCTATCAGAAAAAATATATATTCTTCTACGTTTATACAAATTATATATGTATAATATAAATGAGATGTATTACATCCTATCGTTTATTTGACATTTAGATAATTTATAGCTAATAATTTAGATAAACGCGATAAAATTTTGTTAGTTTTTTTATCATTATTAATAATAATTATTCGATAAATCAAATTTGAATTATTATCTATAAGACAAAATTACATTTATTGTTTAAAATAAATGAATATTTTATTTAGATATGGGTAACTAAAAAGTTGTTAGCCGGCACTGACCCCTACACCGGAGTACCGGAGCAATGGCACCCCTTCCACCGTGCCTTCGCCATCCCGCTACGACAACCGGACTATCCCGACTTATACTATGAATCTGTTTATGTCTCGACCAACAGCATAACTAATGATGGCACTGGAATCAATGTCCATTTGCACGTGAAGAAAAATCCACGTGCTCTTCTTTATAGAAATTAAAGTAACTCTGTGTCATAATTTATCGTTACATTATGTAAAAAAATACATAATTTTATAGATAAAAAATTGTATTTATATTGTAAATGTATAAATATAGCGCGAAGAATATTTATGATGTTGAATATTAATGATGTTGTTAACAAAAAATTTTTATTGAATTGATAAGTAGATAAGAAGTAACAAAATTGATAATATCTTTCATTTAAAAAATTACTAATCTTTCCTGCAAAAGTAGATAGCATTTAATTATTTGAGTAATTCTTTGAAATATTTAATATAATTCTATCAGTAATAAACGAAATATTCAACTTGAAAAAATTTGATATGAAATAGAAATATATCGAGATCGATTTCGAAAAAGTAATCAGCCGTGAAATGCAGCAAATATCGGAAAAACAATTACGAAGCAATGTAAGTTATTTTAGATATGTCGTTATGTCGTCTAAATTCTAAATGAAGAAAATTTTAAGTAAAAATTAATTTTTTTAATTAAAAAAGAAAATGTTGTACATTATTTGTAATACAAATCTTTATCAAAGTTACGAAATAACATAATGGATTCTTTACAAAACAGGAGATGGGTATGTTAATTTAGATCTCCTTGAATTTTAATATTTCGTGTGACTATCCGTGCACACGTGACTAATCCTTTCTCGCTTTTCCCTCCCTTTACCTTCCTTCTTCCTTTTCTTTATATTACTAAATAATTTATTAATGTAATTCACTATAAATATCATAAATATGATTTGTATATATATATATGTGTGTGTGTGTGTGTGTGTATTTTATTATATTTATGATATTTATATTAAATAATATATAGAAAATACATATATATATTAACAAATTAATATAAAATTTCAGTTATAAAAGTCATTAAAACTTTATCAAATTAATTATTTACTTTATTAGATTAATTATTTAAATTAAATTAATTATATATATATTATATGTATATGTGCGTATCTATATTTTTAGGCGACAGAAGAAACAAACAAGAGATAAATTGCAGTTTAAATGGAAGACAATTAGTCGCTTCATTATGGAAACTTTACAAATCACATAGCTTCTTCCTTTCTCCAGCTATTACTAATTTGGGGCCGAATTACTTTGGAGCACGACGAACAATGTCATAACACCATGGAAGATGAATTAGTCCCCTGCAATAAAATCAGTTATATAATATAAACTTGTAGGTCTGCAATCTTATCAAGATTGCAGAACTACATTTTTCTAATCACGTAATCTAATAAGATCAAGTATTCGCTTAGAAATGATTGACTTTCTTCCTGCAATAAAGCAACTTTCTTTCATTCTGCTAACTTCCTTCTAAAATATATTTCCTTTTTATCAGAGTAATAATGTAATCTTTAATCTTTTTATTATCATGCATTATTTTTCTCCATTTTCTATATTTGTTCCAGCTATATTTCAGCATTTTTTATGTTTAAAGAGAAATTTAAAACGTGAAATAAATTGAATAAAATAAATTTTATATTTTTCCATCTTAGATAGATGTTCAAACATGAGGAAGACAAAATAAAAATTACAGCTCCAAAAAAACTAATTCAACAATAACACGCAGCATCCTTTTAATTCTACTATTGAACAATCACAAATATGGCTGAAGCTCAAAAGATCCGCGATAGAGAGATGCGTGAAATTCGATCGACCAATTTTATCCGATGCTATTCTGATCGTAAAAACAAAGACAAAATACACAAAATTAAATACGTAAATGACATTATACAAGATTTGGAACGCTATGGACCAGTTGGTTTGCTACATATCGCCGTTCTGAGTAGCATAATCAAAAGACCCATAAAAATATGGGATGCTGATGGTAGGTTGAACAAAATAATTGGCAGAAGAAAAACGGGACCGCCTGTAAACATCGAATATCATGCGACCGAAGGAGTAGGTAAGCTCTTCATTAAATAGTTTCAAAAAGAAGTCAACCAAGTTTACGATTTCGAAAGTTTTTATGGTGCATTTTAGAACGATTTTACATTTTTAGTCCAGTTTAGAATAAAATCGGGGAAAGCGGTAGAGAAAAATATATATTATACCTTTATATCCCGCGTGTTAAACTTTGTATCTTAATATCCTTATTCTTCTCACTTAAACAACTCGGTCTAGATATGAAATCATCATATAGGCTGTTTTTGTAACATTATGCCCGACTTTAGCACATAGTGGGGACGCGCGGATAATCGCAAATAACTTAAAATAGCTTTACGGTAAAATGTTGACTATCAACTATATATTATACACTTATAAATTGTTCACTCTTAGAAAAAGAAAAACTGCATAATGCGTAATTTTTTAAACATATTAAGAACATGTTTATACATCAACTTTCTATCACGGGTGACCCAAGTATGTGATGAACAGATTTTGTAAAGTACCTGCTATATTTGTCAACGAAAAAACTATAAATATTTGAAATAGGATTTGTCGCGTATATATACTGTTGTCAATTTCATATTAACGGAAATATAGCAAAATTTATCAATAAAATGTAGCAAAATAAATTGGCAGTAAAGATCAGGAAGATTTGCAACACAGATTTACATAGATTAACGACGATTATCCGATTTTTTATTGCTAAAACGCCATGTCGTATTATATTTGCAAGTTCTACCAAAATTTAATGCAGACGTGATCGATATCAATTTGCTGAAATTTTGCTAAAATGTTTTGCATGCTTTATTTTGCTCATAATTATCATAATTATTCATAATTATTTTATTCAATTATCAGAAGAGGGATGGTTTTCCTTATAAAACCAGCCGTTTCATTCCCTTTTTCCTCTTACACTACAATTAATATATGCACATAATTGAAATTTTTTAAAACCGACATTTCCCGTCCAAACATTCCTAATCCTTCTCTAGGCCATTGGACTCTAAGAGGTGGCAAAGATCCCGACAATATTGTCACTGAACAGCATTTAAACAGCTGTCTCTTTTCGGTGATCGGCTTTCAAATCGGGCAGGATCCATTAAAACTTCGCAGATGGACAGTGCTAAAACTGAAGAACAACTTTCAGACTTTAGCTAAATGGGTAGACAAGATCCAGTTGGAGAGGAATGATAAATTGATCTTAATGATTGGCGGAGCTAGTTACAAAGGAACCTCGTCTGACGATGCTAGAAGGATTCTGAACGAATCCGAGAACACATACAGTAATTTCCAAGATAGAGGGCATGCTAGAGGTCACTCCTTTAGCGACTCTCCAAATGATCCTTATAGATCAATCGTGGAATATTCTTATGGCAAATACAAATCTGGTTTCCTATCACGAGCTGATCAAGACTTAGTCACTCATTTGGCATTGAAAACAGACCAAGCTCAGAATGCCATGACGAGACTGAATAATAGTAGAACACATGAAGTGATAACCGTATCGGCTGACGAGTTACGGAGACATTGCGGACGATGTAACTTACCCAAAGTAAAAGAGTGGCATAATGGAGCAGAGGTACCAAACAGTGAAACGGATATAGACCAGGTGAAATTAATATTGACTCATCATAAGAGCCAGTTTACGAATCCGGACGCCGATGTATTTATTGTCACGTGTTATCCGTTACTTAATTCTAGGTATCCACATTAGAGTCTACGAGATCTCAGGTAAAGTTAGTAAAGTATGAAACTTTACCATTGGAGTTACTTAGATACAATTTTTCAAATAAAAAAAGTAGCGGGGTCCTTTCCAACCCCAGTGTGGTATCAACGCATGCGAAAAACAAATGTGTATACTTAGGATTAAGTAGTGGTAAAAAACAGAAGTTTAAAAAAGGCGAAGAAAATAAGTTACAAAAAAAGAAGAAAATATATTTCAGATATAAATCGAACCTATTAAAAACCTAGAGCTAATTTAAGGCCCCCTGGATACACTTCTATCCTCTTGTTTGATGACGTCAGAACCGAGAAATGACACGTTGAGAATTCTTGCGTGCAATTTTCAAATATCTTTTTATTTGAAAATTGCACGCAAGAATTCTCAACGTGTGTCATTTCTCGGTTATAACGTCATCAAACAAGGATAGAAGCGGAAAATATCCAGGGGCCTTGACTATTCTATACACTTCCTATGCTTTACTTTTGTCTCCCATTTCCATCTTCAAATTTTGAATATATATGTATACATTTATTTTCGAGAATAATTATTTCAAGAAAATATAACTAAATATAGCACAAACTTTATGTCCATTCTTTGAATATGCACTTGTAATAACAAAAGGATGCTAAATAACAGAGAGTTTTGTAATGATTAATATTCTGCGCCGAACTATCTAATTGTAAGGTGTTCAGCAAATTCTCAATTATGGTAATAATGGTTCTGATTTCTGCTTCACAAATGTCCAAGTGGTTCTTCTGGTTGACAATCTCGTGCAGCGAAGGAAGCATACCATATCCTCGTGTGAGGAGTAAGGATGCTTTAGGAATTCTGGTAATAGAGGCGACGACTTCTAAGATTAATTTCTAAAAAGAAAAAGTAAAGTGACTAGTTTAAATCGATAAAGTTTACTAGTTTATATCAAATAGATCATGTCGACTCGGTTCGTTTTATTAATACATATAGAACATCAATTCAATCGAATTAAAAATCAAGATTGCTTCTTGATTTTCATTGTGATTGAATTGTAATTGGATACAATCAAATTTTATTTTTATCCCATCCAGCTAAACAAATTTTCTATTTTTAGCCTTTTCTCACAATCCTCGCTCTTGTTCCAAAAATGTACATGTACAAAATAAAAACATCGTTGCATTGACGACGCTATAATGACAAGCAAGATTCAGATGTACCTATATATAGTTTTCTTTCTTTTTAATTTCTTTCTTACTTTATGTGATTATATTTTACCATATGTATGAAGTAGTAAAAAAGCAGCACAAAAAAATTGTTAAAAATCTAACTGTTTATAGAGAATTATAAGAATGTAAATGTATTAAGGATAGGGGTATTAGAAATAAGGGTCTTGTGTGAGAATAAGAATCTGAATGTTCAACTGTATGACATGAAATAAAGGATTGGCTCACCTTGGTCTTGGCATCCGGCAGTGCGCAAGTGTGAAAATCTCGGAGAATTTTGAACAACACGCATTTCAGAGCCACATTTACATCGTTTTCCTCCTTTATGCCGTCCCGGATGTTCTTCAAGATCCAGTGTCGGTACGCGTTGTGCTCCACATATGCGAACTGTGCAACAACTGCAGCAGCTTCGGTATGGAATTTACGTGCAGCGCAATTTTGGTCATTAGGAAGGTACATGTAACGGCGAATAAAATGGATGCTGACTGGCGACTAGTGAGGCCCTAGCTAGGACGTACGGTAGTTAGCAGGCAACTCAGCCGAACATTTTTCAATGGACATTTTAAGGAAACGATTCCATTTCGCAAAGCGTCAATTAGACGCATCCATAATAACTTTTCCTTAGACCTGGTAAATAAGAAAATTCAGATTGTTTCGTTCATAATCAAATCTTTTTCGCCGAAATATGGATTTGTTAAAGATCTAATAAATAGTATGCTTCTAATATCTATGTGGTAGTTAATGGGAAAAAGGTATCTTTTAATTTTAATATAAAGCTCGGGATAAGCCTCCAAATTGTAAATTGCATTAATTCACAACAGAAGAGTAGGAACATAAAAGAAAAATAATAATCAGAGAAATAAATTACAAATTAAATTTAAAAATTTTACATTATTAAAATAACTAAATAAGTAATTAAGAACGTTCTCCGGTTCCAGTGGTGCTCAACTTGAACGAATAATTATTTTTCTACATATATTTGTCCCTCTTTTTGAGGAAAATAAGATGAGAACCATTTAGCTGTTTCCCTCCGCTTCCCATGCGTAGAAGCGCAAAAAAAATTTTTTAAATAAAAAAATAAAATTAATAAAATAGTAATTTACAATTATTTGCAATTTTAAAAAATATTTATAACATTTTAAAGTTTGTATTCATGCTTGTCACTCTGAACCGAGCGAAAAATTAATCAAATCGCGTACTTTACACAAGTATTTTTCGAAAACGAGTACCGCAAGTGTACACATATCGCATATTATTTCTATTTTTATGGAGCATCATATACTAAATTTTTAAAAACGTTTAGAGAAAACTTTTTTCACAATTCATATATTTAAAAGTTTAAACTTTGAATCCGCGCGCGACTTCTCGATTTTTAATACCGCAAGGGGTACTGAAATTTATACCACGCATAAAGCACACCTATATTAACGTATATTCAAAGTTTCAAGAAAATTTAGAGAAAATCGATTTTCCCGGAGAAACAATTAAGCCAAGTTCTATATTGTAGAAGACCTATTATTCATAATGTGCAATCTAGCCGTTTCGATCTCTCGCTTATAATTACTAAAATTGCTATTGTATGTATGTACATACTTAGATGCTTCCAAGTAAAAGTAGTATCTAGAGATGATGGTGTACGCTGTCATCCGAATATCGCTTGAATCACTGCAGCATGCAGCAAGTACTAACGCTAATGTACCACTCTGGCTTATTTTGTGACACGCGACAATATTATTTTCTGCTAATAGAATACACAGCAACGGCAGATAAAATGCCGGATCATATGCATTACTGTTCTCATGTAATTCATCACTCTGCAGAAAAAAAGACAATAGAATTTTTAATTAATCTCCAAAGAAAAACGACAATATCTACACGATGTAAAGTCATGCGAGATATCTCATTCTCGCCTTTACTCTTGCTTGCAGTTTATACAATTTAAACTTTATTTTAAAAAAAGGTTTATAAAGTAGAGACCGAATATCTCAGGCCGAGAACTTGTCTAAAATTTTGATGCCATTCTTGCAAAAATATTCGGATCATTTATCTTCATCGTTCTGTGTATGGGATAATTTTTTATAGTCTCGTTGACAATGTCCTTATTGAACAAGTTAAAGACCTCGGAAGTGGAAGGTTGCCCCCACAGAGCCTAGTATCCGTCTCTTCCTTTACACTGTAACGGGTTGCTGCAGCGGTTCCCCATAAGTATATCGGCCAGTACTGTTGGAGCTTAACATTATGAGTTTCATAATACTGAAGAATCTGGAAGAATTATAGATATTATAACTCCAATATTCCTTCAATGACGCGATAATCGTGATTCTTACCTGCAAAATGCGCTGATCAACATGGCAAAGAGTGGCATTGTAAGCCGCAAGATAAAGGAGGCACGTGCGAGGCAATCATTACAGAATGATTCTTTCGAATGAGTATTCTCAATAATTCGACCAGGTCGCCTGAAATGTCATGAAACGTTTAAAGATTAAACTTATTATTTATGTAACGATACGTTCCTGCAAGATTTTAATACTTTATAAAATCGCGAATCGAGCCTGATTTTTGAATGACGTAATTAGAATTTGTATCACTGCGGAGAAAAAGATTAATCCATATAGAAATTAAAGTAACTCTGTGACATAATTTATCGTTACATATGTTAAAAAAATACATAATTTTATAGATAAACAATTGTATTTATAATGTAAATGTATAAATATAGCGCGAAGAATATTTATTATTAATGATGTTAACAACAATTTTTTTATTGAATTGATCGCATGGTGGAAAGAAAGGAAATGGAATTGATAAGTAACAAAATTGATAATATCTTTTATTTAAAGAATTACTTTTAATCTTTTCTGCCAAAGTAGCATTTAATTATTTGATTAATTCTTCGAAATAATTAATATAATTCTTTCAGTAATAAACGAAATATTCAACTTGGAAAAATTTGACATCAAGTAGAAATTACATATCGAGATCGATTTCGAAGAAGTAAGCCGTGAAATGCAGCAAATAATAAGAAAAACAATTACGAAGCAATAAGTTATTTTAGATATGTCGTTATGTCGTCTAAATAAAGAAAATTTTAAGTAAAAATCAATTTTTGTAATTAAAAAAGATGTATATTATATTTCTAATAGGACAAATCTTTATCAAAGTTACAAGATAACATATATACTAATGGATTTTTTACAAAGCAGCTGTAGATGGGTATAATGTGATTTATATATATATATATATATATGTGTGTGTGTGTGTGTATCATTATATTTATGATATTTATATTAAATAATATGTAGAAAATATATATATTAAAAAAATAATATAAAATTTTTGTTATAAAAGTCACTAAAACTTTATCAAATTAATTGGTTATTACTTTATTTGGTTAATTATTTAAATTATATTAATTGTACATATATATATATGTATATGTGCGTATCTATATTTTTAGGCGACAGAAGACACAAACAAGGGATAAATTGCAGTTAAAATGGAAGACAATTAGTTACTTCATTATGGAAATTTTACAAATCACATGAGCCTATTTCTCCCAGCTATTACTAATTTAGGGCCCAATTACTTTGAAGCACAACGAACAATGTTATAACAACGTGGAAGATGAGAAGGAGTCCATTGCAAATCAGTGACATAAACTTGTAAGTCTTACCAAGATTGCAAAAATACATTTTTCTAATCGCGCAATCTAATTCTTAAGATCAAGGATTTGCTTAGAAATAATTGACTTTCTTCCCGATAAAGCAACTTCCTTTTATTCTGTTACCTTCCTTCTAAAATCTATTTCCTTTTTATCAGTAATATATAGTATGTATAATCTTTAATCTCTCTCTCTCTCTCTTTTTTTTATTATTATACATCATTTCTCTCTATTTTCTATATTTGTTCCAGCTATATATTTCTGCATTTTTTATGTTTAAACAGAAATTGAAAACGTGAAATAAATTAAATAAAATATACTTTATATTATTCCATCTCAGATAGATGTTCAAACTTGAGGAAGACAAAATAAAAAATGCAACTCCAAAAAACTAATTTAACAATGACACAGCATCCTTTTAATTCTACTATCGAACAATCACAAATGGCTGAAGCTCAAATAAAGATCCGCGATAGAGAGATGCATGATGGAATTCGGTCGACCAATTTTATCCAATGCTATTGTAAAAACAAAGACAAAATACACAAAATTAAATACGTAAATGACATTATACAAGATTTGGAACGCTATGGGCCAGCTGGTTTGATACATATTGCCGTTCTAAGTAGCATAATCGAAAGACCCATCAAGATTTGGAATGCTAATGGTAGTTTAAACAAAATAATCGGCAGAAGAAAAACGGGACAGCCTGTAAACATCGAATATCATGCGACAGAAGGAGTAGGTAAGCTCTTCATTAAATATAAGTTTCAAAAAAAAGTGAACCAAGTTTATGATTTCTAAGCTTAGGTTTTCATGGTGCATTTTAAAACGGTTTTACCTTTTTAGTCCAGTTTAGAATAAAACCGGAAAGCGGTAGAGAACAAAATATATATAATTATGTATATATATAATTAACAAAATATATATCTTTATGTCTCGGTATAGTATAACTTACGTTAAACTTTGTATCTTTACCCTCATTCTTCTCATTTAACACGACTCGAATAACGGTTTAGATTTTCGTCATGTCGAGCTAGTTCTATATGTATAATATCATACCTGACTTTTAGCACATCGTAAACGCGCGGATAATCAAACAACTTAACATAGCTTCACGGTAAAATGTAGACTATCAACTATATACATATATCTTAATCGTTCACTCTTAGAAAAAAAATGCATAATGCATTTTTTTTTTCATACATCAATTTTCTATCCCGGGTGACCAAAGTATGTGGTGAACAGATTTTGTAAAGTACCTGCTATAAAATTTGTCAACAAAAAAGCTAAATATTTGAAATAAGATTTGTCGCGTACGTAATATATACATACTGGCTGCGTTCCGATATTCACTTCCAGTATTGACAATCTATAGTTTACGTCACATATGTATAAATTTTCACTATTTTCAGTACTGGCGCAGTGAATATCGGAACGCAGCCACTGTTGTCGATTTCATATTGGCAGAAATATAGCAAAATTTATCAATAAAATGTAGCAATAAATTGGTAGTAAAGATCAGGGAAATCTGCAACAAAAATTTATGTAGATTAACGATGATTATCCGATTTTTTATCACTAAAACGCCATCGTATATATATTTGCAAGCTCTACCAAAACTTACCTAATGCAGACGTGATCGACATCAATCCCTGCTGCAGTTTTGTTAGAATATTTTGCATGCTTTATTTTGTTCATAACTCATCTTTAATAAACAATAAGCAGTGTGATTAACCCTCCGTTGGTAACGTGATTTTGGTCTTTGACGCCAGAGCAGTAGATTTTTCATTGTCTCGGACTAAATAAAAATCTGAAAAAATTCTTGTATACTGGTGAAAGCTTTATCAACGAGTTTTTACTATAATAGAAGTCGGATTGTTCTTAAAAATTGTTCTTAAAAATTACAATCAAAATATCGACTGTGCCTTCGAAGGCACGTTATGCAGGCAGAGGGTTAAAATCTTTTTGAAGATTATTCATGATTTTGACAATCACCTATGTCAAGGATATTATTATGGAGTTTGAAGCAAATTGAATCCCCTTTTCTATAGTTTTAATTATCACACCACTTTAATATATTATTATATAAATTATATAATGAGATCAATTATCAGAGGATGGTTTTCCTTAATATGAAACCAACCGTTCCATTCCCCTTTTCCTCTTACAGTACAAATACACGCACATATATAATTGAAATTTTTTTAAACCGGCATTTTACATACAAAAATTTTATATACATTCTATCCTATTTCCTATCCAAACTTTCCTAATCCTTCTCTAGGCCACTGGACCCTAAGAGGTGGCAAAGATCCCGACAATGTTGTCACTGATTTAAACAGCTGTCTCTTTTCGGTAATCGGCTTTCAAATCGGACAGGATCCATTAAAACTTCGTAAATGGACGGTGCTCAAACTGAAGAACAACTTTCAGAATGTGACTAAATGGGTAGACAAGATCCAGTTGAAGAGAAACGACAAAATGATCTTGATGATTGGCGGGGCCAAATACGAAGGAAGATCACCTGACGATGCTAAAAAGATCCTGGACAATTCACAGAGAGCAAGAAGTAATGTTACCAGATATTACGTAGAAGAGAAAAAGGGTACTTATTATGACAGACGCAATCGTAAACGTTACGGATGGCATGTCGAAGCTACAGCATACAATCCTAAAGGCCATGCTAGAGGACACTCCTTGAAGGACGATCCTCCAAGTCCAAATGATGATTATATGACAGTCGAAGATTTTTCTAGAAAAGTAGCCGACCAAGGAAGACACAAATCTGGTTTCCTATCACGAGCTGATCAAAACCATGTCACTCATTTGGCATTGAAAACAGACCTAGCTAAGGATGCCATAACTCTCCTCAATAGAGGTGCACAATCTAAAAAGTTAAACATAACGGCTGACGAGTTACGGAGAGTGCGTTGTTGCGTTTGCAAACACTGCAGCTTGCCCAAAGTAAAAACGTGGTTTGACGGACATGCGATAGAGGAAAGTTTTTCGGATATAACGGTTGTGTCATTAACATTGTCTCATTATAAAAGCGAGTTTTGGAATCCGAACGCGGATGTCTTCATTATTACTTGTTTTCCAATAGTTAACTCTAAGTATAAATACTAGGGTCTCCGAGACCTCAGGTAAAGTAGGAAATTTTACCATTAGAAAATGATATAATTTTTCAACACGTGTTTATTGGTACTTATTATGATTTTAGATTAATTCTGAATAAATGTATTTTTCAGTTATTTACGATCAAAAGAAGAAAAAGGAAGTCAAAATATGGTGATTTTCTCGAGAATTATCATGAAAAAAATAACGGAGTTCTTCGAACCCCAGTATGGTATCTATGTATGCGACAAATAAGTGTGTATACCTGGAGTTAATTAGTGGTAAGAAACAGAAGTTTAAAAGGGAAGGCAAAGGAATTAATTGACAAAAAAAGAAGAAAATTTATTTCAGATAAATCAAATTAAAAACTTAATTTAAATATTCTATATGTATACACTTCCTATGCTTTACTTGTCTGAGCATTTCCATCTTTTCAACACGTGTTGAATAGGTGGAAATGTTGAATATATATCCATTTTCGAAAATAATTATTTCAAGAAAATATAACTAAATAGCACAAACTTTACGTACATTCTTTGAATGCACTTTTAATAACAAAAGGATGCTAAATAACAGAGTTTTGTAATGACTAATATCCTGCGCCGAACTATCTAAGGTGTTCAGCAAATTCTCAATTATGATAATAATGGTTCTGATTTCTGCTTCACAAGTGTCCAAGTGGTTGACAATCTCGTGCAGCCAAGGAAGCATGCCATATCCTCGTGTGAGGAGTAAGGATGCTTTAGGAATTCTGGTAGTAGAGGCGACGACTTCCAAAATTAATTTCTAAAAAGAAAATATAAAGTTTACTAGTTTATATCAAATAAATAATATAAAAATTTTATAATAGCAATGAATAAATTTTCTTCAAATCATATAAACAGATCATGTTCACTCGTTTTATTAATACATATAGAACATCAATTCGATCAAATTAAAAATCAAGATTGCTTCTTAATTTTCATTGCGATTGAATTGTAAATTGTAATTCAATACAATTAAATTTTATTTTTATCCTATCCAGCTAAACAAATTCCCTATTCCCCATTTTGAGCCTTTTCTCACAATCCTCGCTCTTGTTCCAAAGATGTATGTACAAAATAAAAACATCGTTGCATTGACGACACTAATGACAAGCAAGATTCAGATGTATATAGTTTTCTTTCTTTTTAATTGCTTTCTTACTTTATGTGATTAGGTAACCATGTATGAAGTAGTAAAAAAGCAGCACAAAGAAAACTTTTAAAAATCTGACTATTTAGAGAATTAAGAGAATGTAAAGGTATTAAGGATAGATATTAGAAATAAGGGTATTGAGAATAAGAATCGGAATGTTGAACTGTATGACATGAAATAAAGAATTGGCCAGGATTGGCTCACCTTCGTCTTGGCATCTGGCAGTGCGCAAGTATGAAAGTCTAGAAGAATTTTGAACAACACACATTTCAGGGCCACATTTACATCGTTTTCCTCTTTCATGCCGTCCCGGATATTCTCCAAGATCCAGTGCCGGTGCGCGTTGTGCTCCACATGCGAGCTGTGCAACAACTGGAGCAGCTCCGGTATGGTACTTAGGTCCAGCGCAGTTTTGGCCATTAGGAAGGTGTGCAACGGCGAATAAAGTGGATGCAAAGGCTGACTGGCGACCAGTGAGGCCCTAGCTAGGAAGGTAGTCAGCAGGCAACTCAACCGGACATCCTTCAATGGACATTTTAAGGAAACGATTCCATTTCGCAAAGCGTCAATTAGACGCATCCATAATAACTTTTCCTTAGACCTGATAAATAAGGAAATTTAGATTGTTTTTTAAATAGAATCTTTTTCGCCGAAATATGGATTTGTTAAGGATCTAAAAAGTATGCTTCTAAACTATGTGATAATTAATGGAAAAAAGGTATCCAAATTGTAAATTGCATTAATTCACAAAAAGAGTAGGAACATACATAAAAGAAAAACCAATAGGTAATAATCAAAGAAAACTAAACAAATTAATTTAAAAATTGACATTGAAATAACTAAACTATTAAATGAGTAATTAAATCACTGATAAACAAGCTAAATTGTAAATTATAATAAATAATAAAGTTCTATATTGTAGAAGACCTATTATTCATAATGTGCAATCTAGCCGTTTCGATCTCTCGCTTATAATTACTAAAATTGCTATTGTATGTATGTACATACTTAGATGCTTCCAAGTGAAAGTAGTATCTAGAGATGATGGTGTACGCTGTCATCCGAATATCGCTTGAATCACTGCAGCATGCAGCAAGTACTAACGCTAATGCACCACTCTGGCTTATTTTGTGACACGCGACAATATTATTTTCTGCTAATAGGATACACAGCAATGGCAGATAAAATGCCGGATCATATGCATTACTGTTCTCATGTAATTCATCACTCTGAAAAAAAAAGACAAAATTTTTAATTAATCTCCAAAGAAAAACCAATATCTACACGATATAAAGTCCTGCGAGATATTTCATTCTCGCCTTTACTCTTGCTTGCAGTTTATACAATTTAAACTTTATTTTAAAAAAAAATTTATAAAGTAGAGACCGAATATCTAAGGCCAAGAACTTGTCTAAAATTTTTATGCCATTCTTGCAAAAATATTCGGATCATTTACCTTCATCGTTCTGTGTATGGGATAATTTTTTATAGTCTCGTTGACAATGTCCTTATTGAACAAGTTAAAGACCTCGAAAGTGGAAGGTTGCCTCCACAGAGCAGTATCCGTCTCTCCCTTTACACTGTAACGGGTTGCTGCGGCGCTTCCCCATAAGTACGGCCAGTACTGTTGGAGCTTAACATTATGAGTTTCATAATACTGAAGAATCTGGAAGAATTTGATATTATAACTTCAATGTACATTCAACGGCGCGATAATCGTGATTCTTACCTGCAAAATGCGCTGATCAACATGGCAAAGAGTGGCATTGTAAGCCGCAAGATAAAGAGGCACGTGGGAGGCAGTCATTACAGAATGATTCTTTCGAGTGAGTATTCTCAATAATTCGACCAGGTCGCCTGAAACGTCATAAAACGTTCAAAGATTAAACTTATTTATGTAACGATACGTTCCTGCAAGATTTTAATACTTTATAAAATCGCAAATCAAGACTGATTTTTGAATGACATAATTAGAATTTGTATCACTGGAGAAAGAAGATCAACTTTTTGTCGGATAAGCATATTTCCGCGTGTTTCCTCTCGGTGATAGAACACGCGCGGGCAAGCTCACCTTTAACAGCGGACGACCCAAGCATAATATTAACAAACTCCGAATGGGACGTCGTCATTTCGAATAGCGTCTTCGTATATTCATCGTCAGCAGTATCTCCATAAGCGATATCACATAAATTGCTCAGGGTTTTCAACACGTTCGATTGAGTCTCCTCGTCCTTAGCGTCTTTCAGACCTAATTTTAAGGAAAACCTAGTAAATTGCGGCCACGAGTAACTCTTGCTCAGCGAACTGAAGACGAAGTTATCTTCAATCTTTTTCAAACGAATCACCGCGCTGTTCAGCTTCTCGCATAGGACTTTGATTTTCTCTATGTTCTTCGACTCCTTTTTCAGTGTTGACGTCATTATGTGCAACAATACCTTTATCAGATCCATCAAAGATTTCTCTTTAGCAGTTATCAAACTTTCGTACCTCTCATATACGCTTTCCAGCAATTGCACAAAACACACGGGCACCATATCCAGTTTGTCGCCGTTCCGAGAAATGTTGTCGCAAATTCTCCCGCATAGATCATGATCGAAAGTGCTTTCGATGAGATAGACGATCGCTGCCGCGTTTTCTTCGATCCAGAGAACGGGATTTTGTGGCTCGCTTATATACGCGGCGATATCGCTGCCGAAACGCTCGGAAAGACTCTGAAGAAACTTTTCATTCCATTTGTATTTCAAATTGCTACCCAGTATTGGAAACACAATGTCCCCTTGCACGTTCTCCTTGAGGAAGTATTTCACCAGCGATGGAATCAGTCTGGTAGTCTTGGTGATCAAGGTCGTTATCAGCTGAATCGTGGACGCGTTGATACTTTTTGTTAGCAATAATGCAAAAGTATTAGTACTCACACCAGAAACATTGTGCGGAGAAATGGATAAGTACTTTGCCAAGGCTCGTTCCCACCTTTCCACGTGATTTATCTTACTGGACTTCAGGTAAACCAAGTGTAAGCTAAACTTTTCTACGAACTGCTCGTTCAACGTGTCACGCAATCTTAATTCCTTGCTACAATACATGTCCAACAATACCGGAACGACGTGTCCGAATATGGATAGGTTTTCCTTATCGCTCGAGATAAATACGATCTTCTCCAACTTCATCAAAGCACACAACAAGCTCGCAACATCCTTCGCTCCTAGCTGTAATATTTTCAATAAATCAATGGCAAGACCATAATTATTACTGCAGGCTTCCAGAGGATTTCTTTCGATAATATTCCTCAACTGCGTAAGAAATTTATCTCTAAACGCGAAGAAAATATTATAGATCCCTGCATTATGTTTCTTGTATAAATGCAAAACAGACTCACAGACTTTCAGGATAGTTTCAGTGATCATGTATTCCAACGAATCTTTCGAAATTTCTCCACAAAATGGCGAGAAATAATGCAACAGAATAGGATGAGTGAAGATACATCTTGCATCTTCTTCAAGTATTGCTACGTTTTCTTGATTCAATTCGACAGACTGCGGAATACTTAATAAAAACGCAAGCATGAGCTTGCAATTTTCGTTTTGGGTCTGCTGTAAGATTTTCGACTGCGCTAACTGTGCTAAATAAAATACAGTCATCTTTAATAAAGTCTTGACATCATACAAAGATAAGGAGTACTTAATAGTGACTTCCTTGCCGCTGTATTTAAAACAGTATGTCGAATGACCATCATTAAACAATTTAGATAATTCAATCAAGTCCATCTTGGAATCTGCCAACAGTATACCACTCAGTTTATGCAATAATCTTAGAGACGGCAACTTATTCTTCAAGGAAATTGGTTGCTTGTTACTTGACCAACTTTGCAAGTATTTATAAACTGGCAGGTTGGTCAAATCTGTTGCCATATAAACCAGCGGATCTGGCACAACTTGATAGTGTAGAGTATGGACCGTTACATAGGACAAATAAGCCAAGATCGTGGGGGTGCATTTTTTCTCATTTATCTTTTGCAGCGCACAGCATAGAAGTGGTGACACTGCCATACAGGCTTGCATTCTGTGAGGATTGACATTCTCTTTACTGAAATTGTTAAAAAGGGTACCAATCTCATGAGTTTCCTTTATATCAGAACTAGTAAATTCATTCATTAAAGGTGATATTGATATAGATGAAATTTTATTTGGAAGGCCTTTGTTAAAAGGGAAGCTCTTTGGATTTGCCTTATCAAGTAGCCGATTGATCGCATCCTCTATCTCCTTCGTATCAAAGTTAGTCACTTGCTCGTTCCTCTGTGTTATACACTTAGCATGTTCAATAGTACCTTTCGAATCTTCTTGTTTAAATTTATAAAAGCTATCATCAATTGTATCATCCTTCTTCTCATCAAAACTAAATCGTCCGTTAATTAAAGACGAACCTACTGTAGAAAATTCTTCTTGGCAGGAACTGATTTTGTCAGTTTTATCAAACAGTTCATTAATTATATCCTCCGCCGTTTTAACGTTGAGATTAGATATCTGATCGTTTATCACTCCTTCCGCTTGTGTTATGATATTTATATACTTATCAATGTGTTTAATGGCGCTTTTCAGGACAGACATGAACCACTGCGTCAACTGCTCATTCTCTTTGGAATCCGCGATCACTGAAAAGCCATTGATCCAAATATCTAGCTGATCTTCGCAGGTTTCAAACAAACCCGTTGCGTTTAACAGCGTTCTTGTAGCATTGTAGCTGTCCGGTGACGGATCTCTTTGACGGATCAGAGATATCAAGAAGACAAGAGCTTCCTTGAAAGCTTTTTCTTTTGGCGCAAAAATGGAAGAGTCCAAAGCAAGCAGGAACTGTATTGTCTTGATCTTCATGCAATTTACTTTCACTATCCTAGTAGTTCCTCCATCGTCTTCATCATCTTGGAGGCTATTTAAACTCGATAGCAACAAATTCGGTTGTAAATTTGTCGAAGTATCCAACAACTCTGGACATATATCCTGATACGAATGAAGAACGTTTAAGATAGTATCAAGATGATCCACAAATTCTGGACCCTGAATGCTTTCTGCGTTTTCCGAAGCCTTTATGTTAGTGTCATTTTCAAAAGCTCGGTTCCACATTCGTAAGATAGTTTCCAAGGTGGGGATAATCCTTAAAATAAAATCCGTTATCTGATTTTGGACTACGGGTGTTTTATAGAACTCTTTTACAGCTAAAGAAATAGCTTTCAGTTGATTAGTCATTATTAGGAGAAGAGATAAAGTCTCATGTCTAACAGAAAGACTATCGTGATCTAATCCTGGTAAGATAGCGACTTTTACAATCATGCTTGGAACCGCCAGAGAAAGTAATGCGCTTATTAAATTATTCGCCTTCAGTTCCACAGCGCATGTTTTAATGCAACTAACCGGATCGACTGATTTCACTATCTACAAAAAAAACATTTGATAAGCCAAACTGAGAAGATAGTGTACAAAACAATAATCGATGTAGTACGCTTATAAGTATTTCTCACCTTCCCTATAAATTTGAGAAGACAATTCCATTTTAGCGACACTCTGGGTTCAAGAAACGGTTCAATGGCACTGTATTGCGAACGAATTAAGTCTGGGCAGGCACCCATTATCCTAACAATCAGATCTGATGGCTTTTCATGTTCCCAAGGCTTCTCCAAGTTCTGAAGGACTGTATGTACCAGTTGATTGTGCTTACTTCGCGAACCACCCAATGTTCGATCATGGAAAATAACTCCATAACGATGTGACGTCAACAAAGTAATCAAGAACTCATGAACTATGTCACTAATGACCTAAATTATAATCGGGAAGAATAAAGAAGAAAAGCAATAACAAGAAACTCGATAGTTATAAATTAATATTGTAAAAAATTATTAAAATGTTTATTATTTTTTACAATATTGTTCCTCCATTAAAGAATATATACATAATTTATTGTTTTTGTTGGAATTATTTCAATAAATCATAAGATTGCTTAACAGATAGATCAAAATTTATTTAATATTAAAATGTATACGAATAAAAATTTTGCATACATTTTTATTTGTATACATTTTAATATTAAATAAATTTTGATCTATCTGTTAAGCAATCTTATTATTTAAAAAACTAATATTGCAATTAAATTTGTTCTTAACATAAAGTCATATTGTAAATAATAATAATTTATAATTGTGAAAATAAACATCGTAATTTATAATAAAGAGATGATGACAATTACCTTTTTATCTGCTAGAAAGTTCTCGCTCTCGTCAAAACCGTGAGTTTTGTTTTTAGGCCAGTTATTCGGGCCTTTCCAGTTGTACAACGATATCAGATTCAATACAGCGGGCACGGAAAATACATGCAGCTTTGTCGTTTTACTAACGCCGGTATTCTCCAGCACATATGTCTTTACAGTGGTCAGAACCAAGGTGACGACGTGTTTCGAGTCGTACAGCAAATCTGAGAAGATGCAGCAGAGCAAGTTACGCTTGTCCAAGAGCGTTCTGATCACCAGCGTGTTTCCCTCCACGAGGAAAGCAAGAACAAAGTGAATGAAGCATGTTCTAACGCTTTGAGAATCCGTAGGCTTGGTGTGTTGCACCAGACTCTCTAACGTTTGCTGTTGCAGTGACAGATGGATGAGCAGCTCCCTGGACAGGCTGCTATCCAGGGACGCTATTGCCGCTAGCAGCCTCAGCACAGCCTTACGCTGCTTGGCACTCTGAGTCGAAAGCATGGAGTGCACGATGGACATGTATGAGTTCAGTAGATGACGACAAGCTTCTATCGCGCTACTTCGGTGCTGTGGGCACTCCCTCAAGACCCTACAAGCAGAAAAATGTTCTTAAATAAAGTAAAGGTACGGATTCTCTATTTATTGTATTACGTATTACAAAATATGACGTTATGTTGTAAAATAAATTACACGAGAATTAAAGCATATGACATATAGTATGTAGAACGTGTTAGTTTGACGTATATATAACCAAAGTGTTACCTCATGAGTAAGATATGGATCGCAGAGAAGACAGTGGTAGCATTGGCAACATTCTTCTTGTCGGAAGACTCTAACAGCCTCAGAACTTCGAGAACACTGCCGCCGGCGAGCAGATACTCCGCCGCGAGATCCCACTCCTTGTTCTCGTTGCATATCGTCACGAATTTCCTCAGCACAGCCAAGTTGTCGGCGGAGGAGGAGAAAAGCGTTCTCAGAGACTGTCCATTAAATATATCCTGCCTGTCGTTGCAAGCAGCCTCGTCCTTCGTGTATTCATTTTTATCAGAATTCACGTTTTCTCGTGCTACGTCATGTTCGGATACCTCCTCGAGAGAGCCGTTGATCTTTGCCCTTTTTGTCGACGTTTCATTCTCGTTTCTTGAGGTCCGCTTGCGTGCCTTCTTCGGTTTACTAGCCGCATCCATCCTCGTGTGTTTACTTGTGTTTATCCGCACACGTGCCCTACGGGCGCCGCCATGCTTTCTAGTTTCTTCGTACAACCTACTTTCTTAAAAGCAGTAAAAGTTGGACCAACTTACAATGTGGTGATTTTCGGAACGCAAGTAATGTCAGTGCTGTCTGGTGCTGTCACTGCTGTCAGTACGTTTTGGAACGTATGTGTATGTATGTGTATAGCATAGTTCAATATTAATAAAAATATACCAAGATATTGTGTAATATTTATTGTAACACGTATTACGAAATACGTTATGTTGTAAAATAAATTACGAGAAAGCATTTGACATATAGAACGTGTTAGTTTACGTATAACTGAAGTATGAGTATACACGTATCACGTATGAGTATAACGGAAAAAGTAAATGGATAAGATGAAAAGTAGAATAAATAATCGGTTTTTTTAATCAAAAATTAATTGTTAAGGTATTATGTTATCCGAAAGTTATTTACTCGTGAGACATGGATAACTCCGAATTGCTGTTCTTCGATACATTTTCTCACGAAATTTCTGAGGTTTGTTTACATTGTTTTAATAACGATTAATTGAACCCGAGGACGCTGTTTGTTAACGATTTTATTAAAATTTACTCCAATGACATGTTGAAATAAAAACGGATTGAAATGGTGCTTTTCTTTCTGTTACGTTTAATCGCATAAATATGCTTTTGAGGTTATGATTGTTACCGGAAAGATTATTTCTCACCAATTTTGTTGAAATTTATGTTTGTAATTGCTGCACGAATTGAATACAGAGTAAAGATTTTGAGTAAAAGAGACTTTTTACGATAGTCTTTATTCATGTTTAAAAATTACTCTTTTAGAATTAGAATTTATGTTTGTAATTACTGCACGAATAGAATACAGATTTGGGTAAAAGAGACTTTTTACGATAATCGTTATTTATGTTTAAAAATTGTTCTTTAAGAGTTTGAATCATTATTTTGTTATAATTTTGTTATAATTTTTTATACATTGTGTACTGCATATAGAAAAATGTTAGTTATTTCTAAAAGAATTTAGTTTTTTTCTAAGATTGTATTTAATTTAGAAATAAACTGCTTAAGAATTTCTAGATCATTTTGCTCACAACAAAATTTTATGAAAACACATTATCGACAAATAATTTTTTTTTATAGATATAATCTTTTCTTTTCCTTGAAAGTTTGCATAACATATTGGACAATATAATGTTCACGTAGAAATCATGCTTTTAGGAATTGAATTTGGACCTGGTGCAATTTCCCAAGCCTGTTTATATTAGCGAAGTAAGAATAATTCCATTGGGTGCCAGAGTACAGGCAGACTTTCCAGGAGGAGTGCGACTTGGGTAATTACACTTTATATTATTGGCATTAAAAATCGCAGGAGCTTCTTTGATTAAGTGTTATTAACATTCAAATCTCTGAGAAATACAAAGAAACTTATTCTTTCTTTTAGAGCAACGAATCCTTCTCAATTCGAGATCGAGTTTTTCGTGAACGATCTCAGCAAACCTGGAGCCTCCACCTTTGAGTTTTTAGGTGGTTTAGAGTACAAGCAGAACATCCACATCCAACTGGAATGCGAACGGAAACAAATACCAACAGATGGGTTGGTGCTGAGAGGATGGTATACCACCATAACGTTGGCGGTGTACGGTACTCTAACCAAATCACTGAACAATCCCCAGGAAGTCATCAGTTCGGCAGCTGGCTCCACCGCTTGCGTCAGCTCCATAGAGGAAAATCCTGAAACTGCTGTGCAAATTCCTTCCGAGCAGCAGTCCGAATGGTATTACGAGAATCAGCATCAAACGAATTTATCGGTAAGGAAGTCTGCTTGCTGACATTGTAATAATGGTGTCCATTCAAAATAAACTCCAAACAACAAAAATATTTAAAAGTCATCCAGAAAATATACAAGAGACATTGCATATCATACTTTAGATGTCTTTTGATTCCGATATGGTTTGTAATTCAATGTATTTAATTTTAATAGCATATTGATTCGATAATTATAGAATAGTTAATAATTATGCGTGTTTTTTTTTCATTATCTTATGAACGATTCAACTTTTATTTAAATTTAAATTTGAACGCATAACTATATCAGCAGGAAACATGCGTAACGGCAACTCCATCGCCACAACCGATCCAGGTGGTGGAACCGTCCAGGACGTCTACATCGGACACGGGAAAGACAGAATCGAGACAATGGGAAGAAGAGACGTCCAACGCAGGCGAAAAATCAAAGCGGCCTTTGTCTCCTCCTCTTGAATCCCTGATCTCTCTGAGTCCCGAGTCCATCTCCGCCGAAGAAGAAGAAGCGGAGCAGCAAGAAGCTGGCGAACCGGAAACTGGCGAGCCTTTCGAGCCGATATTATCGGACGAGGACATAATAACGGACGATGTTCCGTCTACAGCCGAATTTGAGTGCGAAACATCGCAGATCGATGAAATCTACGCGATGGTGCCGCCCGATTTGTTAAATTTGGAAAAGCCGGAGAATTTGGAAAACACTTGCGTGAACCGTGAGACTTTGTTGAAGATCAGAGAGATTCTACAATCCCTCTCCAAATCGGTCTCGCATTTCCACAATGCGTCCGGTCAGGAGAAGGAAACGTTCGTGCACAACTGCGAAACTTTGTGCGCCATACTAGGTCCGTTTGACTCCGATGTAAACGATATCAATGACTTGACTGACGTTGTCAATGCCGGTTTAGACATGGAGCTCGCTAGGGCTCAACCGCAACCAGCGTATAAAGTGCGTCACGTGAAGGTGGGAGTTCGCTTGGCGGAAACTCTCTGTCGATTATCGAAGGGCCCGGTAATTCTGTTGAAGGTCGAAGCCCCATATAAATTGCTATCCCTTTGTATGCGCGAGAACGTGGCGTTACCAGTAAAACTTTCCGCTCTGCGAGCTCTCGATGCCGCGTTGATCAGTCCGATAATCGTACAGGAATTTCTAAGGAACAACCTGTATAGAAATGCATTGACGATGCTGGACATGGCAAAGCTAGCCAGGCTCAAGTACGCCCTCAGCTCGCTATTTCGCAAAGTCCACGTGTACGAGTATCTAGAAGAGGTCAAGAATTTCGACGAGTTTGGTTTAGCGGAGCTAATGAACGCTTACGTGTGCGCTCCGACGTTGATGGCGCAGCCTAAACGCCAGTTGCCAGCCAGTGCCCAGATGGAATTCGAACGAGAACATACTCGCAATCCTCGTGCTCATCTGGTAACTTATTTCGAACACCATAAACTGGCCCATCATCTTCTACTGGCGTTATCTTCTCCAAATTGCGATTTGCAAATGATCAAGTTAATCCGTCGCTTCCTCCTGCATCTCTCCAATACTAGGGAGGGCCTGTTTTACTTGTTGAAGGAGGCCGAAGTAGTTCGACTGATATTGAAAGCTCTGAAATACGAGCTACCAGGCGCCGGACGCATTCTAGCGTGGCGTCTTCAAGTCGCGCAGTACCTGATTCGCCTGAAGCAGACTTCCGACTGGACAATTTTGAAGAGATTACACTCCTTTCTCATTTTCCCAGACGGTTTGCGTGCCATTCTTACGGTTCTGCCCCTGGGCGACTTCATAGATATTCTAATCCCTTTTTTGTCGGATTCTAATCTCTGCGAGTACGCCGCCGAGGTGATCTCCGCAGTTGTCCGTTATTCCGATAGGGTAGAGATCTTCCAGAATCGTGCGGAATTGATACTGGACAAAGCTCGCGAGCATGTTATCCTCAGGGACGTAATATCGTACTTGACAGTCGCGGCTCAAGCTTCTCATTGGAACTACTGCGACGTTTCCCTGTTGGTGACGATTATCAGGAAAAGCGCTGAGAAGGCTGCATCGCTTCCCGGTCAACTCATCACCGCCTGTAGAATCCTGCATTATCTCATCTTCCCATCAAATAACGACGTCGATCCTTTGGAGCCGTATGTTGAGCTCAAATACAGGAACGCTCTGACCCAGCTATTCGCTGCTGACGGCCTCACCGCTCTGGTTGCTGTAATGGCAAACGTGTCTGAGTTCTATGAACAACCGTTCCTTCATCGTGCTGCCCTGACTGGTCGCAGAGGCATGGCGTTAATTGCCTTATTACTTCCTTGCGTGAATCTGATCAGGGCGTTACTCGAGAGACTTGTTAAGTGCATGGCGACGGACTTTAAGGATCTCACGGCCGTCGTTCCATTGCTCGGAGTCTATTCCCTGATCGAAGCCATCCCGTCTAACTTAATGGTGCAGACTCTGTCCGAGGAAATTGTAGGAACGCTTCTGGTCTTCACCCAGGCCGTCGATTCCGACGGTTCTGGCAACGTGGCTAAATCGCTGTGGACTCAGATGCTGGGCGAAGTTCTAAAGATGATCTCCCTCCGTCCTTGCAACTTTATGCCGGGTCTAAAACTACTATCTCGTCTGCTACCACCTGTCTTGACACTGAAAGAGACCACTACTGAAGATGCAACGAGGATCCTGGGCCTAAGAAAACTCTGGTCAGCACATCTTCAAGCTCAGGCGACAAATCTCACTGAAACTCTTCGGCTACTCTGCACGAGTTGGAACGGAGATGTCTTACTTCTTTTATCGACAGTTTGCAAGCAACTAAGCGACCTGGCAGCACCAACAGCTCTTTTAGTTGGAAGGTGTCTCTTAGATGGTATTCTAGCAGCCACTCCTCTAGAAAACAACATTCCTATTCTCGCTCTAATCAGCGATCTTGCCAGACATGCTCCTATGAAGGCCACTTTGCTGACCTTAACCAGCCCAGCGTCCAGAGCGCAAGTAAAGTCCGATCAAAAGTATCCTCCGGTCATCGAGATGATGTGCTCTACTCTGAAAAGTAGCAGCGATGTTAACGTACAGTACGAGATCCTCAGCATCTTCGAAACTCTGTGTAACTGCAGCCTCAGTCTAGTACAAGAGGACAACGAACCTTTGGAGAAGAGACTGACGCACTCGGTGCCCAGCAAGGAACCTCTTTTATCTATACTCGCGGCTCTAATCGATATTCTAGCAATCAGCACAAAATTCCAGTTGGATGTGATAGAAAATACGTTGCATATCCTCTTATCCCTGAGCAACCACAATTATGGTCTGTATCATGTAAAGAGCTGCCTGGAAAACAACCCCGGCGCCTTGCGCGCGCTTCTGGACCACGTGTCCAGCTTGGAGGAGTCCGAAACGAACCCCGTCGTGGATTTGACCGTGACTTTCTTGGAGAACCTAATCTCCTCTGAATCGGAAACGAGGACCTTGCACCTGCGTGCGCAGCAATTGGCATTCTTGATATCTTGGGAGAAGAACGATCATCCCTTAGATAAACTGAAACGCGCAAAAGATCTGACAGAAATTTTGAGAACCGCTGAGGAGAAAGAAGAGAAAGAACCTATCCCGGAGATGCTGGAGCCTCTGTTGCCCACCCCGGAAGCACTATTGAACCAGTTCTCACAAAGATGTCTTTGTACGACTAATAATAGTCCAATCCGACACAAGAAGTTCTCATTCGCGGCTAATCAGACACAAAATGAAGATACAGTAGACTTGTTAGCACTCGCCACTGAATTACTGCCCGCTGACTTTAATCTGTTAGCGGAGGCGCAAAACTTATGTTCTAAAATACCTCCTGATGACGCCACTCAACCTCTGCAATCAAAACCCCAGGATGAAGAACAGGAAAGCAGGGTGGAAAAACAGATTTCCCCAATGGCAAAATCAAAACAGCCATTTGGTAAGATCATTAAAGCTTTGTTATATGACTTTTATTTCACCATACTTACAAATATTAAGATGTTGAAAAGAAGTCAAATATATGAATAATTTTTAATCAACATCATCAAATTCTTTATGTTCAATTATGTAACGCTCCTGATTAAGGATTTGACGATTTTCTTTTAGTAACACCAGTGCGAGGTCGGACACAGTTCGCCAATTCTCTACGAGGTGGTCCCGTAGGCGGAGGGGTGGGTAGAGGGTCCGATCCCTTCCGATCGAGGCCCCCCAATACCTCTAGACCACCGTCTCTTCACGTGGATGAATTCGTGGCGCTGGAAACCTGTGGAGCTCAGCCGACCGGTCCTACAGGATACAATAAGCTCAACATCCGTGGAACGTGCCCGTCGCGTGCTATCAGCAGCGGCACCAGGAGTCGACCTTGGACGCAAGAAATTCGTCCCACGTACCTTCGTTAATTTATTACTGCCTGTCCCCTTTCGTTTCGTATATGTGTATATTTACAAAACATATCAATTATACCAACAATATATGAATTTTTTTTGAAAGGCTGTATTTTGCAGAAATAATATTTCATCTTGTAATGAGTTATTGTTTCATCGTCTTTTTCCATTTAGGATACTGCTGTTCGAATTTCTCAATGTTCTCTTCCAAACGCTTCAGTTTTCGAAGTCTGTGTTTTCCCTGAAAAAAAAAATTTTTATATGTATATATCCCTGAAAAGAATTTTATATGTGTATAAACTTGAGTGTGTACATCTATCTTTCATTTATTAAGAGTTAAATGCATAGGAAAAGATTAATTATAATAGTAACCATAGCAAATTTTGTTAACGTACTGTCGGTTTCTCTATCTTCGATAATCCTTTTGAAAACTCCTCTAGGGATTTGACGGCTTGCTCAGTGGGTCTCATCTTGTTCTCCACCATGTACTTCATCACAAACAACAAATATTTAAGATCTTTTTTATGGCAAGCTATATTAATGAGAGTACCCATGATTACAGAATTGGGCTTATAGCCAAAGGCCTCTATTCCTTCCAGGAATTCTTGGGCTTCTCCGCACTCTTGACAACCAAGCGCCAAGACCCCGAACGTCATTATGTTTGGAGAGAGCCTTTTCTTCTCCGCCATCTTTACAACCTCCTAAGTTATTAAATCGTATCAGTACGACATTCAAATGATTAATCAGGAATCTCTAACACTTACCTTTGCACCTTTATAGTCGAATCGCAAGCTGCGTCTTTTAATGAGCATATTAAAGAAATCGATATCCAGTTCAATTTTTTTGTCATCTGCAATCATGACGAGCAGATTCTCAGCGGGTGTCGAATTCGGAATTAAATCCAGGAGCAGCGTAATGGTTTTGGCGTCGGGCTTAACATCGTCGTTAAACATTCGATTCAGAAAGCCTTCTAGACCACCGAATAAAATCAGACGATTATTGACAAATGCATCGTTCAAATTTATCGATCTTTTCTGTACATTTGTGTCGGTGTCACGTTGAATAATATTCTGTTCCTGTCCTAATGGTAAAAGTGTGCTCATAACAGGCGGCGAGGCCAGCAGATCTGGCCTCTCGCCTTCTGTCATTGAAATCCTAGTCTGGTCCAATCCTGAGAGAAGGACATCGTCGGGCTTTAAATTTCCCAAATTGGTGTCCCTCATCGCTCTCAAGAGAAGATTATATGTCGTCAAAGTCGGCTTAATATTTCTTAGGTGCATTAAATGCCACACGATCAGAGCGTGACGCAGGCCGGCCTCCTTGTCAGAAATCGCCCCATGGAACAGGGAGTTGTAAGTGCTCTCCCCAATGGGAATACGTCTGTCCTTCATCTCGTCCGCCAATTGAAAGGCCTCGACGATCTGACCCTGCCAACTGTACGCTTTCACCATAGCATTGTAGTGCGTTTCGTTCGGTGGAAACCACTGCTGATAAAGCGACTTTCGAAAGTTATTCAAATGTTCAAGAGCTACCTCTTTGTTATCGGCTAAAGCGCATGCATTGAACAGACTGGTGTAAGTCGCTTCGTTCGGCTGCAAACCGCGCTTCCTCGCCTTGGTGTACAGACTGAAGCATCGCTTTATGTCACCCTGCTTAGCGAAAGCGCGCAACAGAAGATTGTACAAGTACAACGTCGGCTTGTCGCGGTTCTCCTTCATTAAGTCGAGCACTTCCAAAGCTGAATTCAAATCGTTTTTAGATATATTCGACTTGATCATCTTGGCATACTGGCCCATACTCGGCTTCAGTCGACGTGGAATGCACCCTTCCCTATCCTGAAAATTCTCCTCTTCCTGCTCGCGCTCGTCCATTGGAACGCGCTCGAACCTCCTGCCTGAAATATCCCCGAAGACATCGGCGCTCTTTGGAAGCTTCTGCGTACAAAAATTGCTGACTGGGAATAGAAATCTACGCTGCAAATGCTCATTCTTACCTGCGTAATAAATATATTATTAAATTTATTATTGCAAATGATTTGCTTTTTGATTACTATATAATTCATTTTTCTAAAAATAATCAGAAAAAAAGAGAAGAATCAAATATAGTATAAATGCGGAAATACTTATTCGTAATGCGTTTTTTTACGTACATTGTTTTGATACGATACAGTGATTTAATTCACTGACATAACCTACGACGCTTTTTAGTTTGATTGTTGCGCGAAACTTTTGACAAAACATTTTATAAACGATAGTATTCACATCGAAAAGAGTTTGTCCTTATTTGAGTATCTGTTTTTGCAATACTGGAATAAACTGTATTAAACTTTAATGAAATAAGCGAAATGAACACATGGCAGCAATACTCAGTAGCAGCTGAAAAGAACAGACCTTAACCTTATGCGTCGAAGAAGTTCGAGGAACTAGGTCTGTTCGTATTGCTCGCACTTTTTGCACTCAGTGCAAAAGCTTCGCTTTCTCTTTCTTTAATTATATTATTTATCTTTTTAAAAACAAATATTTTTCGAAATTTCAAGCAACGCGACAAATTTATTTATGATCCCACGTGCACCTTTCATATATCCTCTCTCTCTTTCTAACGTTTAATTACATATCTTCGTGCAGATCCACGCACAGAGTCACAGACTTGCAGTTTGCAGTCACAACTCACAACTCACAACCATTTTTGCACGCCGCTGTCTTTCGTCAGAAATAAATGCAAGAGTGTCGACGGATGTAAACAGAAAAATAGGAAAGTGGACGAAGTGACGCGAATGGATTTAAAGCGCTTCACCCTTGGATCGTTTTAACTCTGTCTCGAGAAGAGAAGTCGATCAAGTATGTGATTTTGTGTTTTCCGATGAGTCAATGTTTACTTGAGGTGTATCGTTTCGACATCCACTAAGTCCTGCCGATTAAGCAAATGGTAAGGACTCTCATCATTATTAACAACTTTACACGTTATTGTTCACAATTTTTATCTTATTGCTGGCTCTCGAAAACAAGATAACACATGTTGGAGAGGGGTGCACCTCATATCACATCGTATATCCATAGAAGGACAGATTGAGCGTATACGTCACCTGCACTTTGACCAATAGCTTCTTTTGTAACAAGTCTTACGTTTATTGTCATAGATCTTAACATCGTATACCAAAGGAATCTATCCTGGAGAAATCCCACAGTTTTATTCAACAAAAATTACAGCAGGTCTATTCGGCTATCTCTTCATCCTCTACAATTTACTCTTGTTGACTTGCACTGATTGGAAAGCTCAGTATAATCTGGTCGCTGCGATAGAGATCTTAGAAACCATTTTTTTAAATAAAAATTACAACATTGAAATAAATCTGTTTCTTACTTCTTTTTTCTTGTAGCTGCTGTAACTTGGTCTTTATCTTGAAATTTATGTTATAACTATACTGTTTTATATTGATTATAACTGATGGGTGCTGTGTAATTATATCTAACGAGACAATTTTACAGACCGAATCTACAGTGACCCTGGATCTGTTCACTGCTGCTAAACAATTAGCAGACAGCGAGATTGAGCTGATAAAAGTGATTGAGAATTCCAGCAAGTGCCAAAGAACTGCTACAAACATGTTAACAAATGCAAAGAAAAAGAAGTCTGGGAAATCGAAAAATGTAAATATTATCTATTATTTATTGCATTGTTAAGAATTAGTTTTAGAAAAGTTTACAAAAGTATCAATCTAACTGTTTGAATGTATACTAGACTAATAATGATTAAAAGCAACGTTTTTTCCAAACGTTACCTCGGAATATCTTAAAATTTATGTAGTACACACAGTATTCTGATGATAATCCTGATGGAACAGGTTCGTCCGTCAGCTTCATTATTGGCTGCCAAGCAAGAGGCAGCAAAACGACAGCTGCTGTCAGACAAGAGATCCAACAGTACCTTTGTACCAGACATATATCAGAGAACGATTGATGCATATAGAACAATGCGAAAAGAGACTGGTCTCGTATTTGACCGAAGCATGGCCGAGCACGAGTGTCTCTGGGATCCAAATTATCCCGAATGCCCAGCCAGATTTACGCGAGTTTTGCAGAGGTGCAAGGAGCTGGGCCTGGTGCAAAGATGTAAGTTTATTGAACCAAGATTTGCCACGGAGAACGAACTTCTAAGTAAGCACAGTCAGAAGCAGATTGATATTTTGAAAGCGACGGACGGCTCAACAGATTCTGAGAGTTTGGAGTTGTTGTCGTCCAAGTACGATAGTGTCTATATCCATCCGGTATGTGTAGAAATATAATTCTCTTTCGTCTAGTAAAATGCAATCAAAATAGCGATAAGAATAAGTAACTGACTTACTTTTTGACTAATATTATTTCTTAAGTATATATAAAAATATTAAATACACCTCAAAAAAGAGCATTCAAGATGTTTTATTTTTATAGTCCACGTATAGATTGTCTTTACTAGCCGTGGGCTCAACGATCAATCTAGTAGAAAGTATCTGTAAAGGCGAGATACAAAATGGCATGGCTATTATCAGGTAATATACGAAGATATCTTTACAAAATATTAAGATATTTAATCTGATTAATTTTACCTTCGGTGATCTACTTTTATTTAATTTAAAAATAAATTCTTGGATTTAATTTAACTTATATTAGTAAATTTTTATAATATAATTATGTAATAATTAATATTTGGTAATAAATTAGTAAATAGTAACATTCTTTTAGGCCACCTGGTCATCATGCAATGAAATCAGAATATTGCGGTTATTGCTTTTTCAACAATGTGGCTCTGGCAGCAGAGAAGGCTTTGAGTTCTGGTTTGGCGAATAGAATTTTAATTGTGGATTGGGATGTTCATCATGGGCAAGCAACGCAACAAATGTTTTACAATAATCCATGGTACACTCCTTTTTTAAAATTTTGTGCTTAAAACATTGTTCCATTTGTTTGAAAATTTATTAATATTTGCTTTTAAATTTCTTTACAGTGTAGTTTACTTTTCGATACATCGTTATGAGCATGGCGAATTCTGGCCCAACTTGAAGGAATCTGATTTTCATTATGTCGGGCAGGACCTCGGAGAGGGCTACAACTTTAATATACCTTTAAATAAAACCGGCATGACTAATGCCGATTACATTGCAATCTTTCAGCAAGTTTTATTGCCAATGGCTTACGAGGTATGTGATACATCAGCCTTTACTAGTATATAATAAAATGCTTAATTGTTTAATTTAATCTTTTAATGAAAGTATTAATATTGTAGTTTCAACCGGATTTGATAATAGTATCAGCGGGTTACGATGCGGCTCTGGGTTGTCCAGAGGTAAATTTGCACATATTTATTATTTTTTTTCATTTCTTTAGTTTTGCCCAGATCTCGTCCTTGTTTCTGCCGGTTTTGATGCCGCATGGGGCGATGAAAAGGTTGTAATATTTTTTTATTATATTGCGTTATTAATGTATTGTGCATGCTACTCATGTCATATTTATTTTTTTTAACAACATTTTTATTTAATATAAATTGAAGAGATTTTTAAAGGTGTTATATCTTTTTTTTGTATTTATATGTTTCACATTTACATATTTTATATAATTTAATTAATTTATAAGAGAAGGTGAAAGAAAGCAGAGAAAAAGCAAGAATACGAGACAATAATAATATTGTTTAATATCTATATCACTATTTTGTAATTAATATTAATATTAATTAGAAATGTTATTTTTATCATTACTTATATTTATTACATTATCTAAATTTTATAACAATTTATTGTTGCTAGAAAATATTTAAGATATCTTAAAATTTATTTAACTTTCTATTAATATACAGGGTGAAATGTTGATAACTCCAGCATGTTATTCGCATTTACTATCATCGTTATTAAGTTTGGCAAATGGAAAAGTCGCCGTTGTTTTAGAGGTAAAAGAATGTATTTCTAAATATATATGTTTTTATATATTTTACTATTACATATATAAATATTAAACGCAATATTCTAATACATAGGGTGGTTATTGCCTGAAATCATTAGCAGAAAGTGCAGCATTGACTTTAAGAACTTTATTAGGCGATCCATGCCCAGTTCTGCAAACACTTGATTTACCATCATTGAGGTGAACAATCTAGTGCTAATATATCTATTACATTAATTATTTTTGTTATCCCGATATTAAGAATAATATCTTCTTTTTCACTCTATCTTACGAAGCCTTTTATTGTTCCAGCATACGCGATACTATCCTGAATGCAATCTACGCACATAAACCATACTGGAAATGTTATCAATACCAAGACACACATAGTATCAATAATGTAACACACAATAAAGAGGAGATTGCTAATCGGCATGTAGTTATGGTTACGTACAAGTAAGAAAGTTAAACATTATCTAATTTATATGTTACTCAAAAATATATATGATTGATTAACATAATTCAGAAATTTTCAATTATATGCATTTGTGATATATTTAATTAAATAGATTGTATGTTTTTTTAGACAAATTATTTTAAACAAATTTAGTTTTATATCTCAATTATT